>JAANYP010005469.1:0-570629 GCA_020465985.1 Centrapalus pauciflorus | reverse complement strand
CAAGATAAAATGATCTCCCTTTCTCTTCACATATAGAGTACTATCTATCCTACCCCTCTCAAAGCCATTTTCTAAAAGATGGTTGGATAGAGTCTCATACCATGCCCTAGGTGCCTGATGTAATCCATAAAGAGCCTTATCTAATCGATATACTCTATCAGGATATTTAGGATCTGTAAACCCGGGCGGTTGTTCTACATACACCAACTCCTTCACTTTCCCATACAGGAAAGCACTCTTAACATCTAATTGATATACCTTAAAGCCCTTGAAGGAGGCAAAAGCTAAAAACAACCTAATTGCTTCTAACCTTGCTACAGGTGCAAACACTTCGTTGTAATCGATTCCTTCCTCTTGGTTGAAACCCTTTACAACTAATCTCGCCTTGTTGCGCGTGACTATACCCCGATCGTCTCTTTTGCACTTAAAACCCATTTGGTTCCTATTGCAATCTCCCCTCGAGGTAACGGAACTAACTCCCACACTTCTAGTTTCCTAAATTGTGAAAGTTCTTCCTGCATCGCTTCAACCCAGGAGTTGTCCTTAAGTGCCATTTGCACATTTTTGGGCTCTACTTGCGATATGAAACACGAATATAGACATGTGTGATATGCCTCGGAGTCATTTATCATCGACAACAACACAGTGTTGTTATTTACACTACTCCGAGTCCTCACACCCTCGTTAGGATTTCCTATGATGCTATCTATTGGATGGTTCTTGTTAATCCTAGAGGACTCTATTTCGTCTACCCTTAGATTATCTCCTAAGTTGGATCCTATTTCACCTAAAGGGGGAACAGGCTCAGCTTCCACATTTTCTTCCTCACGGACGTTTTCCTCAGAGGCAGAACTTGATGCTTGAGTCTGATTCTCAGTGTTAGGTTCTTCTGGATTAGCAACTTCTGGAGAACTATCTACAGCCGCAGTAGGCTCGGACGTAGATTCGAACGTGGTCCTTGGAAAGATTTGGCCATCGTCGTTCAGATGTAACGTCGCCATGTCCTTCTCGATTGTACCTGCATTATCGTCCAAAGGAATGTTAAATGACTCAAATAACTTATCATAGTCAAATATCCATTCCGGACCAGTTTGGGGTTCATGTGTATAACTTGTGACTTCAATATTATACACAATCTCCACAGTACCACTCTTTTTGTAAAAAACCCGTTTGTTTGGTGAGTTTGGCACATAACCTAGGAAGTATCCTTCGTCAGCCTTTTCACCAAACTTCGGTTGATGTTTTGTTCTTAAAAGTGTACATGGTACTCCAAACGGTTCGAATCCAGTTAAGTTAGGTGGCCGTTTATTAAAAATTTCATAACATGTTTTGTTCAATGATTTGACTGTAAGGACTCTATTTAAAATATGGCACGCGGTATTCACTGCCTCCCCCCAAAACATGGTAGGAAGCTTTGAATCCGAAAGCATAGTCCTTGCAGCCTCAATCAATGTTCTGTTTTTACGTTCGGCCACCCCATTCTGTTGAGGTTCATATGTTGCACTGAATTGATGCACGATGCCCTTTGATAGGCAATATACACCAATTACAGAGTTTTTAAATTCAGTCCCATTATCACTACGTATATTTTTAACCCTTGTTCCGTAGGAATTCTCCACTTGGTCTAAGAACCCGATGAGCTTTGTAGCCGTCTCGTCCTTCGTACCTAAAAAGAAAACCCATGAAAACCGTGAGTAATCGTCAGTGATAACTAAGCAAAACCAACTACCTCCTATACTCCTTGTGTTGATAGGGCCGAAAAGGTCCATATGCAACAAATCGAATGTCGAGGTTATGGAGTTCAGCTTCTTGGACTTGTGTGTCTTTTTATGTTGCTTGCCCTTCATGCACGGTAGACACTTGTCTTCAAACTGAAAGCTCTTCAGAGGCACACCTTGCACCAAACCATTCTTCGTTATGTAGTTCATTTTCCTTAGGTGCAAGTGAGCCAGGCGTCTGTGCCACAAAACCGATTCCGTCTCCGAAGCTTTTGATAGTAAGCAGATCGGACCCATCGAATTATCTGGCTTGTTCATATCGAGCATGTACAAGTCATTCTTCCTTGGAGCCCGCATCAATATCCAATCTTCAGGTATCTTGAATCCCGGCTTTAGCACTAACGCCTCATTGTCAGTAAATAACACCGAGTTCTTCTTATCACAGATTTGAGATACACTAATGAGATTATGAACCAGTTTATCAACGTGATAAACTTGATCCAATGTAATCGTCCCATTAGTGACTTCTCCAGTTCCAGTGATATTTCCTCCTTTGTTGCCCGCGAATGATACAAATCCCCTATTACCCCCCTTGAAGTCTGTGAGAAGACTTCTTTCCCCCGTCATGTGCCTGGAGCAACCACTGTCGACAAACCACTTGTTGTTTGGACCGGTAGTTATCTCCTGCACATGAAAGAAAATAGGTTAGTTATCACGGGGAACCCAAGCCATGACTGACTTGGTAATACCATTCTCGTCCACATACGTGAACTCTTTCAAGTACCCATCTCGCCTTTCAGGTGACTTGGGCCTTTGAACTGAATTCTGTTGTGGTGCCGAGTGATTTAGATTCACTCTTTGCCTTTGAGTAGGCATTTGTTGTGGTGCTCTAGAATAAGTCTTATTATACTGCATTTCAGACTGTGATCCCTGAGCTTTTACCGGAACATATTGTCTAACAGGAGTATGTGACCTAACTGGAGTGTGTGACCTGCTAGGTGTGGTGCTCCTATAGACTTGTTGAGGTGCTGACCTAGATTGATTAAAGACACGATTCGGTGAATTTGTCCTAACCACTTCTTTTGGTCCAACCTTAACCGGTGTTTGTTTCACAACAGGTTTTGGTGCGGCCTGCACAGTTTTCTCGGTACTCTGAGAACTACTAGTGCTCGCCACACTTGGTGAGGGCTTAACAGGTGTTGGGTTCACTGTCTTAGGGGTAACATCAGCTTTCCTATTAGGACAGTGAGAAGCAACATGCCCTTTCTCGTGACATCTAAAGCAAGACATCTTATCCATGGACTTTTTGGTTGGTCCCTTAGATCTAGGTGTCTCATTAGTGTCTATTGCCTTTGGTACATCTACAGTGTCTGTCTCTTCGACCTGGTCAGCCCATGAAAATTTTTGTTTTCCTGCAGGTGTTTCACTGGAGGAAGACACAAATTTCACTTTCTTGACCTTGACAGTAGAGTCATCCACCTTAGGTGTATTTTCAACTTTAGGCTCAGGTGTAGGTTCAGGTAGGTCCTCTAAAACTACTGACTTGTCAGTTTTCTGCTGAGGCTGAGGCACATAGTTGGCATTGAAAGGTGGAGGAATTTCGTGAAAACCTAGACCTACAGGCTTCTTAGACTGTCTTTGGGCATCTAAGACTTTCCCTAGGTTTAGGCTCGAATTCCTAAACTTTTCCAGCTTGCTATTTGCCTCTGCTACCTTAACCTTGGTCTCGGCTAGCTCTATGTCCTTGTCTTTCAGACTTTTGGTCAAGGCTTCTACGTGCTCATACATAAGTTCTATCCTAACACACTGCTCACTCAGTTTGTCTTTTAGAACTATTACATCTTGAGCATCAGCCTTAAGCTTTTCTTTTAAATCTTGTTTTATATCATTTAGGCTAGCATTTTCGATTTTTAAGTTTTCATTTTGAGCAGCTATGGTCTTATGTGAGTCTAAGACTAGATTTAACCTATCGTTAGAACTAACACATAAAGCACATAATTCACGAAATAGAGAATAAGAAAGACTAACCTTAGAGTTATCAGATTCCACGTTGGCCATCTGAGCAGCAAACTCCAGCACGGTCTGATCATTCGCTTTCTCTACCCACATCGGACTGCTGTCCCCTGTGGTCTGCTCGTCTTCTTCACAACCATTTTCCGTAACTTCAGCCATGAAAGCTCTAGCATTGGACTCCAGATGTGAACTCCAGTCATAAGTACCATCTAGCTGTCTGTCAGAAGTGACATTGGAAATTAGACCCGCTAGATTGGCTTGACTAGATGAAGAACTCGGAAGATATCTTTGTTGGGACTGATTTTGGAACTGTCCCTGATGCTGACTCTGCCCCTGGTATGTCTCTACCTTCGGTCTTTGACACTCCCTGGCGAAGTGTCCTAGTCCTTGACAGTTATAGCATTTCACCTTGGACTTATCAAATCCTATCCCCTTGTTATTCATCTGCAGATTTCTTCCAGTTCTCTTAATGAATCTTTTAACCCTCTGGGTTACCATGGCCAGTTGCCATTTCAGATCCATTTCCTCTAAGTCATCAGGGTCGACCTGATCGTAATCTTCATCCCAAAGAGCCAGATCATTGATCTTCCCTTGAACACAATTTCCATAAGCGGCCACAAACGAAGCAAGTAGATTCAAATGCTCTTCCGCGGACTTTGCGCTCATCGGCATCTTCGAATAGCTCTGACTGGTCGATGCCTGTTGGACTTGAGGTTGCGGTTCTTCCGATCTTCCTAACCCTAAGAACGCGCGATTCAGTGAGTCTTCGGACTCTGGTGGTGATGACGTTTCTCCGGTGAAAAACGCTGTAGCACTCTTCTGATCAGCTGTCACGGATGATTTAGATGTCTTTCCAAAATACATCGCCGGATTTTGGACTTGCTCGTAATCAGTCTCAGCCTTTATCATTTCGAAGTGATATGCCCTCAACGTTCCCACGATGTCATCCAGTGATTGAGCATAGTATTTATCTTCATTCAGCTTAATCATTGCCACGTACATAGCCCATTTGGCTGGTAGGGCATCAAGAAGCTTGTTGTTCTTGTCACTGTCCGAGTACTCAATGCCATGACTTTCAAGCTCTGTTATCAGATGATAGAATCGTGTGATAATATCATCCAACTGTTCATCCTTAAGAGCCTTGAAAATCGCAAACTGTTGGGTCAACAGCTCTGTACGCTTACTACGTACCCGTGGATTACCCTCACACCTTTTCTGGAGAGACTCCCAAAGTTCTTTCGAAGTCCTTTGAGTCCGAAATGTGTGCAAGATATCTTGAGGTAAAGCCATTCTGATAATGGAGAAAGCTTTGTTTTCGGCTTCAAATAATTTCTTGTCATCTTCTTTCATCATTTGATATGACAAGACCTTTTGACGGCCTTCAACCTTAGAAACTGGTGGAATGTACCCTTCAT
The DNA here is from genome assembly GCA_020465985.1 of Centrapalus pauciflorus. Lineage (NCBI taxonomy): Eukaryota > Viridiplantae > Streptophyta > Magnoliopsida > Asterales > Asteraceae > Centrapalus > Centrapalus pauciflorus. The sequence continues at coordinate 565,483 of JAANYP010005469.1, read as the reverse complement.
CAATGCACACCCACATGCGCATATCGTTGAATCGTACAAAATCCGTAAATCTGTCCTTCCACCAGTAGTAATCCTCAACTTTCATCAGCTTAGGTGGTGCATTGGCCTTCCCAACTTCGTGATCCATCTCAAGGAATTTCTGAAGATTTGACATCTTTTCTGAAACAAATTGAATTTAGACTTAATTAATTTAATTCGAAACTAATGTGGATTAACTCTTTCAAATCTAGATAGATTCGAATGTAATTAGATTCCAATTTATTTGGTATTAAATTCGATTAAGTATTTTAATTCAATTAGATTCGAAATTATGTCAGATTCGAACAATTCCTTAGATTCGAAGATATGTCACATACATCTCCCATTTGGCTTGCAAAGCATCTAGAATCTTGTTAATTTTCTCGGTTTCACGATACTCCACATCATGGCTGTCTAACTCAGTTAGCAAACGGTTGAATCGTGTAATAGTCTCATCCAGCTTTTCGTTCTTTAAGGCTTTGAAGATCGCGAACTGCTTCTTGAGCATTTCCATTCGATTCTTTCTGACCCTCGGGTTACCTTCACACCGTTTCTCCAACGCATCCCATAGCTCTTTTGCTGTCTTCTGATTACGGAAAGTGTGCAAGATCTCCTGAGGTAACGCCATTATGATAATAGCGAATGCACGATTCTCGGCTTCATACAACTTTTTATCGTCATCCTTCATCTTTGAATAAGGCACAACTTTTTGTCAATACAAATCCACATTCGCATATCATTAAACCGCGCGAAGTCGACAAACCTATCCTTCCACCAGTAATAGTCCTCTATTTTCATCAATTTCGGTGGAGAATTTGCTTTTCCAACCTCGTGATCCATCTCAATGAACCTCTGTAGACTTGTCATTTTTTTTAAATATTTTTGAATATAAACTTAATTAATTTAATTCGAAATTAATTTAAGTTAATTCTTTCGAATTCGGATAAATTCGAATTTAATTAATTTTAAAATGGTTTGGAACTAAATTCGAAATTAAGTTTGAAATCCAACGATATTTGAAATTAAAGACAAATTCGAAGGTCCACTAAAACTCGAAAACCCAACTAAATTCGAAGGTCCAAATTCGATTCGAATTGCCTAAACTCGAATCAAACCCTAAGAAACCTCGAAAGGAGCGTATTTTGTGCTAAACTCGAAAGTGAGCAAACCCTAATACACCCTTAATAAACTCGAGCGCCGCAAGTTCGAAAAACGGCTAATACTTCGAGTTTTTCAAGTTTTTCAGATTAAACAAATTTTTTTACATATAAAAATACTGATTTTGATCATACACTTGAACCACAACAAAGTATTTTCCGAAATCTAATTTGATAAGCTCGAAAAACCTCAAAAATCGTGATATTAACCGTCGAAAACGTCAAGAAACCTAGGATGTATCTTATGAACACGAAGAACACTAAGAACACCCCAAAGGCTCTGATACCACTTGTAAGGTCTTGAACTCACGGATCTATCTAGACGCGACACCGTCCAACGAGTGCGGAATCCTCGTCAGCGGCTTCAAGATAAGATCACGCACACGGAATACGGAGACTACCACGATGCTAGACGAACAACCTTGAACGCCCTTACACAATGATTCTCTCCGAAAACACTCTCTGAATACTAGTAAACTCGAGATCGCCTTTGCTTAATCACTCTCTGAAATTCTGCAAAGTCCCACAATTATTCGAGTTTACCCTTAATTATACTAACAGATTCGAGTTTGTCTTAGGACAAATTCAAATCAGGCCCAAGGCCCATTCGAATTTGTCCTCTTGACAAATTCGAATTTACCTATAAGTACAAATTCGAATTTATATCAAATTCGAATTTCAACTATCAAACTTCTATTTGAACATATGTTTTAACTTATTTTTGAATATATCTTTGAAATTTATGTTTGTACTTCTTGTAATACGTTACACCAAGTTCAAACATACAATCAACAAATATCAAACACACATATAATCACATATATCAAACACTAGTCAATATTCAATATTAAGTAAATTGACTTATACAAAATGCTAACTATACTTAAACTGCTATCGTCACACAGGGTGTACCAACACCCTGAAGATTTGGACTTCCCAAAGTACATATCCGGATCATGTACTTGTTCATAATCCCTTTCATTCTTCAGCAATTCAAAGTGATAGGCCCTCAGCATTCCTATAACACTGTCTAGGGTTAGAGTATAGAACTTGTCTTCATCATGCTTTATGAGCGCCACATACAATTCCCATTTGGCTGGTAAAGCATCCAGAATTTTTACGATCTTCTCAGTCTCACTATACTCCACATCGTGGCTGTCTAACTCAGTCAGTAAGTGATAGAATCTGGTAATTGTCTGTAAGGTCTACCAATGCAAGATCTATCTAGACGCGGATCCGTTAACGAGTGCGGAATCCTCGTTGACGGTTAGACGGACAACTCTCAACCAACGGAAACACGGAGACTATTAGACGCTGAACGAACGACACACGAACGATCCTACGTACTAATTCTCTCCGAAACGGCACTCACCTAGCTGATAAACTCGAGATCGCTTAATGCTCAATTCCTCACGAATTCTGCAAAAAGTCTTCTAATCATTCGAGTCTATCCCTAATTATAGACCCTGATTCGAGTTTGTTGTGGGCCAACCTCGAATCTGGCCTAAGGCCCATTCGAATCTGTCCATGTTGACAGACTCGAATCTAGCCCATTCGAATCTAAGGACTCATTCGAATCTATCACAGATTCGAATGTATCCTTTTAGCTATTCGAATCTAGCCAATACACTTAAACACTTAAGAGATGAAACTTATGTTTTAACTTATGCTTGAGTTAATCTTTGATCTTTATGTTTGAACTTCTTGTAATACGTTACATCAAGTTCAAACACACAATCAATAACAGACAAACACATATTAAACATATATATCAAAATACTTGTTAATACTCAGAATATTACTTAAACCATAATGCAAATCGATTAGACTGCTATCGTCACACAGGGTGTACCAACATTGTCTCATCCAACTTTTCATTCTTCAAAGCTTTGAAGATCGCGAACTGCTGCTTGAGCATTTCCGTTCTATTTTTCCTGACCCTCGGATTACCTTCACACCTTTTCTCCAAAGAATCCCACAGCTCTTTTGCTGTTTTTTGATTACGGAAAGTGTGCAATATCTCCTGAGGTAAAGCCATTCTAATTATAGTGAATGCCCGGCTCTCGGCCTCATAAAGCTTCTTATCATCGTCCTTCATCTTTGAATATGGCACGACCTTTTGTCGTCCTTCAATCTCAGCCGTAGGTGGAATGTATCCCTCGTCTATACAAATCCACATCCGCATATCATTAAATCTCGCGAAATCGGCGAACCTATCCTTCCACCAATAATAATCCTCCAACTTCATTAACTTTGGTGGAGAATTTGCCTTTCCGACCTTGTGATCCATCTCAATAAACCTCTGTAAACTTGTCATTGTTTCAAAAATTTTGAGTTCAAACTTATTGAATTTAATTCGAAATTAATTTAAATTAACACTTTCGAACCTAAGTAAGTTCGAGTACAATTAATTTTAAACCTGTTTGGAATTAAATTCGAAAATAAGTTTGAAGTCAAACTAAGTTTGAAATTAATGACAAACTCGACGACTTAACTAAAGTCGAAATCCCTAATTCGATTTTAGAGTAAAATCAAAATCCAAGCAAATTCGAATTGGCCAAAGTCGAATCAAACCCTAAGGAACTTCAAAAGGAGCGTGTTTTCTGACAAACTCGAAAAGCTGAGTAAACCCTAATACCCCCTTGATAAATTCGAGCGCCGCAAGTTCGAAAAACAACTAATACTTCGAGTTTTTCAAGTTTTCAGATTAAACCAATATTTTTACGAGTAAAAATATTGATTTCGATCAAAAACATGAACTAATACAAAGTATTTTCCGATATCTTACTTGATAAACTCGAATTCTTCCAAAAACGTGATTTTTAACCGTCCAAAACGTCAATAAACCAAGGATGTTGCTTATGAACACGAAGAACACCCAATGGCTTTGATACCTTTCGTAAGGTCTTGTCTCTACGGATCTATCTCGACGCGACACCTTCCAACGAGTGTGGAATCCTCGTTAGCGGCTTGACAGTAAGATCACGCACACCGAAACATTGACACTACCACGGTGATAGACGTACAACTTAGAACGCCCCTACACTGTGATTCTCTCCTCACGAAACACTATGATTGCAATCAAGTTCGAGATCGCCTTCTGCTTAATCACTCTCGAATTCTGCAAAAGTCTTCTCTGCCAAAAGTCTGATAATTAATCGAGTTTAACCCTTAATTATACTGATAGGTTCGAGTTTGTCTAGGACAAATTTAAACATGGCCCAAGGCCTATTCGAATTTGTCCTCTTAGACAAAGTCGAACATAGCCATAAACTCGAACCTTGAAGTTCAAACTTATGTTTTATCTTATGTTTGAATTTTTCTTTGAACTTTATGTTTGAACTTCTTGTAATACATTACACCAAGTTCAAACACACATGATCAAACATATATCAAACACTTGTTAATATCTAATATCAAGTAAATAGACTTACACAAAATGTTATCTAAACTTAGACTGCTATCGTCACAGAGGATGTACTAACCATATTGGGCATTCTTTTTCTCGGCTTTCAAAGATTTTTCAAAACGTTTCAGCATAAAAGCCATTTGAGCAAGTTCTTGTTCCATCTCACAGGAATTATCATCTTCAAATTCAGAGTTAGATTGTACCTCGGGAGTCTCTGAATTGTCTGAGGCATCTAAATCTGACTCATCATCGTCTTGATTTTTGCTGCATCCAGCTTCTCCTATGGCCATCAATGCCATATCTTCTGTCAGCTCATTCTCAGAATCAGAAACCTTTATTTATTCTTCTTCTTCATCAGTCAGACCAACCCAGATCTCATCTTCAGCCAACATAACTGATTCGCTCATCTCAGATTCATTAAAAACATCTGACTTTAGGCAGATATGAGCGTCTTCATCCAGAATGTCTTCATCCTCAAAGAGTTGAAGCTAGTGGTCGACCTCAGCCATCAATGCCTTTCCAGCCTCTTTTTCATTGGCCAACAATGCCTTCCGAGTATAGTAGTCTGAATTCTTGACTACTTGCAGTCTGCATTCCCTTGCAAAGTGTCCAGGCTTGCCACAATTATAACATTTCTGTTCAACTTCTTTCTTGGCATGCTTATCAGACTTCTCATATTTTTCAGGCTTCTTACCACTGCTTTCCCCAGATTTATCATATTTGTCTCTTTTCTCGTATTTTCTGGATCCTGTCTTGTATCGCATCTTGTTATTTATCAGTTTGCGATAGAACTTTTTCTGGAAAGCCTTTGTCAGTAAAGCCATTTGCTTTTTCATCTCCTCAATCTCTTATTCTACCGATGAATTGGTGGATTCTGACTCAGATGAACTGCTGCTCAAAACAACCTGCTTCTCCTTCTTTAGCTTGTATTTGTACTTATAATCTTCAAGGAGAGCCAGTGGATCAACAACTGCTTTTTCAGCTTGCTTTTTCCAGGAAACTTTCCTTAAAACAACTTCCTGCTAGTTGTTCAAGTTCTCAAACACCATATGAAATTCCATAACATCTATCTCTTTCGTCCGTTGGATGATCATACTGTATTTATCCCTTTCCGGATCGAGCACATTCAAGAATTTGACGTTTATATCCAGATTTGACTTTGTCACCCCGTTTCTCTTCATTTCACTTACGAGGTTTACAAATCTCAGATAAGTAAGCTCTAACATCTCTCCTTCTCTAGCTCTAAAATTTTTCAAACGTCATCAGGCAGTTTCTTGCTTTGTACTTAGCTGCTTTGTCTGACCCTCTCATAAGCTTACAGACCTCATCCTATATGGATTTGGATGTGCTTGTATTTGTTAGACTGATATGTATATCATTTAGGATAGAAATCAACAAGAGCTTTCAGGCTGTTTTATCTCCCGGCTTTCTTCGTTTTTGAGCATCAGACAGATTGGTGATCTCTGTAGCTCTCTCCGGTATTGGAGGATTGCCGTTTGGTACAGCTTGAATTTTTTCAACAAATATTGTTGGACCCTTTGTCAGGGATTTCAACATCTCCTCTGATAAATAATGGAAACTGATGAATTCCAAAAACTGTTCCCTCCGCTGTACATACTCACCTTTTATAAAGAATAGGGGGTTTGGTTTCTAAACCCGTATCTAGTGCATCTTTTTGACATTGTGAGTTGATTAAACAGAATCTTCTGATATCTTTTAAAGGACTTTGATTGATTTCGAATGAACACGAATGATTGATCAAACTTGAATTAAGTATGATGAAACTCGAATCAAGAAGAGTAAAACTCGAATGTCAAAGGCTCAAACTCGATGAACAAAGAGAAACTCGATTAGTGAATAATGAAACTTGAATGTAGAAGGATCAAAATCGAACAAAGAAGGTTGAAACTCGAATTGTAAGCTTAAAAATAGAATTAGTCCTTATCAAACTCGAGTCTAAAGTGATCAAACTCAAAGGATTAACAACAAAACTCTGATGGTTTTTGTCTAAAACTCGATCAGCACTTGTACAAACTCGACTAAAGCTCTTAATCAAACTCAATTCCTTCTTTTTAAAACTCGATTAAAGCATGACTTTCTTTGTGATTTGAGTTTTAACAGTTTTAGACTGTTCTAAGTTCAGATTTCAAAATTTTCACCAAAAATTGATGAATTAATCCCAAATTACAATCGAAGGTGCGTTTTAGACATACAAACACTTTTTGTGAAAACAACTTGACCAATTTCAGATCAAAACCCTTGAATTTGTCAAAAACAGTCAAGAACACACAAAATTTTGAAAAATCCGTAAAATCCAAATAAGATTTTGTGTGTTTTGAATTAAAAATTGAGATTAGACTCAATTTATTTTTCTTTAAAGGCGAACCTTCGATCCAATTATCAGACTAAATCATCCACTGAATTAAAAACCACAAGAATTTTTCTGATATAAAAAAACGATCAAACAGTGCTCGAAAAAAATTTTATGATTAAAAAATTCAATCAATTCTTGCCATTACAGGCTCTGATACCAATTGATATTTTATTATAATTAATCACAAATAAGCATTAAACAATAAGAACAAGATATGCTGCAACTAACCGAATGATTTGATTGATCAAACTGAGAGAATTACAATCTGAATATTCAATGCACAAAGCCCTAGGTCAGGAATTCTGCACAAGACAAAATAAGATTTCGTGCAAAAATGAGTACAATCCCATACCACTACTGTACATTTTTATCTATTTATATATACATCACAAACTATAAAGAAATGACAAAATGAACCCTAGACTTATCATATTCATCAACAATATAATTTCCTAACAATGAGATGTCTACCTCATCCCGTCTGATGACTAACGACAAAGATTTCAACCCTTCTGATGGTGAGACTAGTGAGGTACATTGTGAATCTGAACTCAACTTAATCAATGATTTCAAAGTCCTCACCGAAAAATATATTTCTCTAAAACAGAAATTTTAGCTTAAAAGGGAAAAGGCCCACACTTTTGATAAACAGTTGCTCAAAGTACAAAGTGAAAAATCAAAAATTCAGATAGACATGGTCAAGATTAATGATATGAATTCATCTTTAATTAAAACTTCGAATAAAAATCAAGAAGAAAACAATTCATTGAAATCTCAACTTTCTGAAGTGTCAAACAAATTTGAATCCATCTCATGTGAGAACTCACAGAATGAACAAAAGTTCAAAATGATTTCCAAAGAAAGAGTGGAGTTGTATGCCAAAGTAAAAAATCTTGAGGATGATTTTTGAAATGTGGTCAAACTGATCAGACCATCCACATGAACAAACCAAAAGAGACACATTTCTATCATTCTAAGGAAGGCATTGGGTATGAAAGTCCCAAAATTCTCAACAAGGTATCAAACGTTTTACCTACCTTTTATGACCACTGTTACATGGGACATGGTTTTAAGGCAGTTTTTCATTGATCAACCGAAGATGCCTTAAATGAGGAAGAATAAAAAAGAAAGGTTTATGAAAACGAGCATACATCTTTTGACTATGAGTGACTACATGACAATTATTCCACTAGGGAACGCACTCTGTCGAAGGACTAAATACATAGTTACTCAAAGTCAGAAATGGATGCTAAACCTATTGCATCAATATATCATTCTTACATCCCCACCGTTATTCTTCAAAACCAAATCACACATCTTGAAAATGAAGTTTTGAAAGCTGAGGAGAATTTTAGTTGCAAAGTTTTTGAACAAACAGTTCTGGATACTGTGTATCAAGGTTTTCACTCGGACTTACAAATACATATTTCCTCCATTCACACCCAACCTTCAGTAGAGCTTGCAGAAAAGCAAATAATCTATTTTGAAAAAGAGAGAAAATTATTCTTAATTAAGGAACAAAATTTTAAAATTCAATTCAAGCCCAATGATGATGACCGCTACATACCTGACTATCATCAAGGACTTGGAAAATGAAATCTCTCAATTGAAACAAACCAAGCTCTTCACTCTATCCACTGAATCAAAAGCAAAGGTTTCTGCAGTATCAGATAAGATTTATAAGGTCACCAACCTACGGATCTTATCTTGACGCGACGCCGTCCAACAAGTGCGGAATCCTCGTTAGCGGTTTGACGGATAGATAACACACACGGAACACGAAGACACACACGATGATAGACGCAACCTAGAACGCCCCGACACGTGATTCCTTCCAAGAACATACAAAAACGCCTCTGCATGTTCGTAATCGCCCTTAGCCTTAATTCTGCAAAAGTTATTAATCAAAATTGATTAACTCTTAATTATAACCCTCATATTCGAACTTGCTCTAGACAAGTTCGAGAAGGCCCAAGCCTACGAACTTGTCCACCATAAGTTCGAATCAGGCGTTTGAACTTATTCTAGAACTTGCCTTTGAACTTGTTCTAGAACTTATGTTTGAACTTACCTTTAAACTTATGTTTGAACTTATCTTTGAACTAATGTTTGAACTTATTGTAAAATGTCAATTACAACCAAGTTCAAAAATATATACCATCAATATCAAACATATAACAAACATATAACAGACATGTATTAATATGCAATTACGAACATTTGGACTAATACAAAATATCGTCTATACTTAGACTGCTATTGTCACACACGATGCACTAACAGACTCCCCCTTGATGATACCTTCTAACTATATATATTTTGTCTAAGTACTAAAACTATACAAACTACTACCAGCATATAATTCCTGCTCTATACACACTCTTACCACCTTCTGGAACTTTCTGCCTTCAGATCTCCAGCCTTCGTGAAAGAAAATCGGCTGATCATGAAGCTTTCTCAGGTCGTCCTTAGATAAGTTGATTAGATGCAGTGGATCGTATACTTTAAAAATAGTCTTTTCATCAAAATCCTCGATGACTGCTTCAGCAGTTTCATTGTCTACATACCAACCCTTCATGTTTCGAAGTACATCCTGTGGCATAGACTTCAATGGGGCTTTCTTCAAACATCGGACTGGGTTGTAAACCATCCTAGCCCAAGGTTTATCCGTATGGGGATCTATTATTGACTCATCTTCAACTCTTTTGCCTGACCTTGGCTTTATCCTTTCAAACTTTCCAGACCTCCCCTCCCTTCTGATAATTTTTGCTATTATTTCAGCGTAGGGGTCGTCTCCCGAGTTGATAAGCTCCTTCCAGGCAAGTTCCTTCACTTCGCATTTGGGCAGTGTATTAAAAACCTTCAAGGTTTTCCTCAAATACTGAAGCCCGTCTCTTTTTTTAAGCACGAATAGCTGCAGTTCCCTATCAAAGAACCAGCTTAGAATCCCTCTTGAGAGCTTTCCTAGACTTGGCAGCCTCATTCTTTTCTTTAATGCCAGGTCAGTCTTCTTCTCCTCCTTCCTGAACCATTGCTTTATCATTTCTTCTCTTGTTTGTTCCTCTTCAGCTATATCAGCTTCTGATTCATCCATAGACGCTAAGTTGAGCTCATCTAGATCTATCACATTATGATCATTATGTAAATACTGTTCGGTGATAGGCTGCTTCGGGATAACTACTTCATCTACATCGTCATCCGCATCTTCAACAACCTCATCATCTGACTTCCAATCCACCACATCTTCTGGAATAAATTCCCCTTCTTCCAAATCTTCTTGATCAAAACCAAACTCGTCTTCATCATCAAGATCCATCAAGGCTTCAATCATTTCATGTTCAACAATCTTTGAAGCTTCACCTTCACCTCCTTCTCCCATACTTGACTGACTAGGGTCCCCCTGAATGTGTGCTTGCTGAGCAGTCTTTTGGGAAAGATTTAGGCATCTGGATCATTGCATTCATCATCATCTCTCCTTAATCTCAACTCGTCTTCCTTGCAGCTACTCTCCCCCTGAGCTCGCAGATCTTTCAATAATAGCTCAAGGAGAGTCTTCATTGTCCTCAGCTCAGATTGTTGATCAGCCGCAATTGTTCTTAACTCATCATTTTCTTGATCAAATCGATCATTATGTTGCTGTAGCTCTTTCACTTCTATTGAAAGTTGGTAAATCTGGATTGTTTGGAAGTCCACTTTTCCCTTTAACTTAGTGAACCGCTGATTGTCTGTGAACGAAGTCGAAGTTGATGGAATGGAGGCGGATGTTGATGGAGCGGGTATTCATCAATTTGTCTAAAAATGTCCATAAACTCAGCATCAGATGGCTGGTATTCATCAATTTGTCTAAAAATGTCTTGGAAATCAGCTGGAGGCTCTAAAACATCCAGAACCAGTTGTTCAGCGATATTTCGCTCGCTGCTGTCCCCTGCGCCCATATTCTTCCAGAGTTTGCGCCCTCTGATCATATTGGGGGGGCCGAACTCGATGGGCCGGCAGCTTTTGTTGATGCTCCAGCAGCTGTAGTGGCTGGTTGTTGACGAGAAGAGGATCTTGCTACCGGAGTTCTACGTGCCGAAGCTCTGCGTCGATGCTGCTGCTGTTGTTGTGGTTGTTGTTGTTGCTGTTACGGTTAGCAAGATAAGTCTCATTGTTGTACGAAAGTACAGACCTGTCACCTTTGTTTTGACTCAAGTTAGCAAGATAAGTCGCTTTGTTGTACGTAAGTACAGACCTGTCGCCTCTGTTTTGACTCAAGTTAGCAAGATAAGTCGCTTTGTTGTACGTAGGTACAGACTTGTCACTGCTGTCTTGTTAACTTAAAAGGAACTATAAGACAAACTAAGACACTCTGTTGTATGTAAATACAGAACTGTGTCCGACGTTTGCCTTTTAAAGAAAATTTGCAATACCAAAACGTTATAATCATTGTGTGTCTGCCTTGATCATAGAAGTATATCCAAGTATGGGACACGTAAGTTAGTTTCTTGATAAATAAATAGGCCAAGGGAAATTTTAGTTTTATTTTATTTTAGTTTTATTCTTAGTTTATTTTATTTTAGTTCATTTTATTTCATTTTATTTTATTATACTCTAAGTAGCAAAAAGGTCAAAGTTACTAGGATGCATTTTTAGTTTAATAAACAAATATTGCGTGAAAATCTGTTGCTTAGTGTTAATGATTTTGCAAGATTTGTAAAATTCCTTTACACGAAAAAGTTGAATTTTATTCAAGTATTTTCAAATTTTTCACTTAAGTTCGAAATTCAGTCACATTCGAACTTAGCTTCGAATTTGTCAGGAAGTTCGAACATATGCTAAGTTCGAAGGTAGTTGGTATAAATAGGTCAACAATACTTCATTTAAGGCACCTACCCTCGAATTTCTTCATTCGAACTTGTGCTCCGGCGATCTCGAACTTGTATTCGAACTTGCCGAATCTCGAATTTTCTTTCAATCCCTTGAAGTTTTCACTATACATCTCGAACATACACATATACTTAGGTATAGTAACCATCATTATACAAAGTATGTGTAGTTTAGGACACTATTGTGACAAAAATCGAGTTTATTTGATGAATATAAAGAGTTGAAACTAGGTGGTTTAAGATCACAAGTTTTGACGAGTAAAAGTTCAAGTAAATCATATATAACTTCGATTAGAACCCAATAGGACTAGATTATACTATGTTTAAGTCAAATGGGGTTAAAATCTTAGTTTTAAAGTTGAAAGTGACCGATTTCGAACATGTTCTTCAGGTTCGAACTTGTCAGAATGTTCGAACTTGTTGAAATATCTATAAGTCCGAAGTCATTCAAGTTCGAACATATTCCTCGAATTTATTTAAATTCGAATGTTTTTAAAGTAATTTCGAATTTGTCTAAGTTCGAATGTGCTGAACTTCGAAGTTATGCAAATTCGAAATAACCAAGTTTCATTTTACTTTTAATCACTAATTTTGTTTGTTGATTTTGTGTGCAGATATGGGCGAGCGTGCTTTTTATAATTAGCACAATATGGTAATGGCAGTGGATCTTCAATTGCCAGAGGCGCAATAGTATCGTCAGATGATTCAAATTTTAACCCAATCTCGCGTGTCATATGCACTGACACACAATCTTCAAATTACATTGGCGTATGTAAGACAGTTCTGGGAGCATCTACAAGTTGATTGCTAGGTTACACCTACAGTTATAAGAACAATAGTCGGTGGACAGCCAATAGCATTCTCGGCTGATATGTTAAGGTAGATCCTACGGCTGGGATTTGAGGAACAAGAGGCAGGGCTGATAGATTTTCCACTACCTATCAGGCAAGCAACATTTTTGAGAATCGAATATGCCCTGGATATTACAAAGGCGTCATATGTTAAGCTCTGGCTGATTGGGCAATGGAGATACCTTGTCCACGTTATTATGGTATGTTTTGCGCCAAAGAAGGCGGGTTTTGATACTCTGGTGTCCAAACTGCAATCAGCGTTGATTGCGTTGGTATATAATAAGAAATTCAGTTTTTCCGAGATGTTCTTCGGGGAGTTTGGGCACCAAATCACAGCTCCAGTCAGGAAAAGATTCCAATGTATCCACGTTTTGCAATGATGATCAGACGCCACTTTTTGCCGAATTTGCCACCACTTCCAGACCAAGGTGGCGTGGCCTTGATCGATAAGAGAATTTTTGCTGACTGTCAGACCCATAATGCGAGAAGGGCTGAGCAGGTCAGGCCTCAAGTAGCACCATTGTTTGGGGCAGTCATAGATCCAGATCTTGTTGCCCCGGAGGGTGATAATTGGATTGGTGAAGCTCAACAACAGCAGCAACCGCAACAGCAACAACAACAACCACAACAACAGCAGTAGCATCGATGCAGAGCATCGGCAGGTAGAACTCCGGTAGCTAGATCCTCTTCTCGTCAACAATCAGCCACTACAACTGCTGGACCATCAACAGAAGCTGCCGGCCCATCGAGTTCAGCTCCCCAATATGATAAGAGGGTGCAAACTCAGGAAGAAAAATGGGCGCAGGGGACAGCCGCGGAGCAAAATATCGCTGAACAACTGGTTCTAGATGTTTTAGAGCCTCCAGCTGATTTCCAAGACATTTCTAGACAAATTGATGAATACCAGCCATCTGATGCTGAGTTTATGGACACTGAGCTCCAGGAAGAAGAAGATGATGAAGTTCCACTCGTTCCTAGGCATAGGGCGAGGAGGCATAGATTTATGCAGGGAGCTCCATCCGCTTTAGCTCCTCAAACTGTGTTACCGGCTGCTCCATCAACTTCTACCCCCACTCCATCAACATCCGCCTCCATTCCATCAACTTCGACTTTGTTCATAGACAATCAGCGGTTCACTGAGTTAAAGGGAAAAGTGGACTTCCAAAAAGTCCAGATTTACCAACTTTCAACAGCAGTGAAAGAGCTACAACAACATAATGCTCGACTTGATCAAGAAAATGCTGAGTTAAGAATAACTGTGGCTGATCTACAGTCTGAGTTGAGGACAATGAAGACTCTCCTTGAGCAATTATTGAAAGATCTGCGAGCTCAGGGGAGAGTAGCTGCAACGAAGACAATTGAGAGTAAGGAGAGATGATGATGAAAGCAATGATCCAGATGCCTAAAGAGAAAGTGAGCTAGCAGATCTTTCCCAAAAGACTGCTCAGCAAACACTTCAGGGGGAGCCTAGTCAGTCAAGTATGGGAGAAGGAGGTGAAGTTGAAGCTTCAAAGATTGTTTTACATGAAATGATTGAAGCCTTGATGGATCTTGATGATGAAGACGAGTTTGGTTTTGATCAAGATATTTTGGAAGAAGGGGAATTTATTCCAGAAGACGTGGTGGATTGGAAGTCAGATTATGGGGTTGTTGAAGACGAGGATGATGATGTGATGAAGCAGTTATCCCGAAGCAGCCTATTACCGAACAGTATGTACATAATGATCAGAATGTGATAGATCTAGATGAGCTCAACTTACCATCTATGGATGAATCAGAAGCTGATATAGCTGAAAAGGAACAAACAAGAGAAGAAATGATAAAGCTACGGTTCAGGAAGGAGGAGAAGAAGACTGACCTGGGATAAAGAAAAGAATGAGGCTGCCAAGTCCAGGAAACCTCTCAGGAGGGAATCTAAGCTGGTTTTTTGATAGGGAACTGCAGCTATTCATGCTTAAAAGAAGAGACAGGGTTCAGTATTTTAGGAGAACCTTGAAGGTTTTTAATACACTGCCCAAATGCGAAGTGAAGGAACTGGCCTGGAAGGAGCTTATCAACGTGGGAAACGACCCCTACGCTGAAATAATAGCAAAAATCATCAGAAGGGAGGGGAGGTCTGGAAAGTTTGAAAGGATAAAGCCGAGGTCAGGCAAAAGAGTTAAAGATGAGTCAAGAATAGATCCCCATACGGGTAAACCTTGGGCTAGGATGGTCGAAGAAAGTCCCATTGAAGTCTAGGCCACAGAATGTACTTTGAAACATGAAGTGGTGGTATATAGACAATGAAACTGCTGAAGCAGTCATGGAGGATCTAGATGAAAAGACTATTTTGAAAGTATACGATCCACTGCGTCTGATCAACTTATCCAAGGACGACATGAGAAAGCTTCATGATCAACCGATTTTCTTTCACGAAAGCTGGAGATCTGATGGCCAGAAGTTCCAGAAGGTGGTAAGAGTGTGTATAGAGCAGGGATTATATTATGTTAGTAGTTTGTATAGTCCTAGTACTTAGACAAAATATATATAGTAAGAAGCTATCGTCAAGGGGGAGTCTGTTAGTGCATCCTGTGTGACAATAGCAGTCTAAGTATAGATGATATTTTGTATTAGTCCAAATGTTCGTAATTGCATAATAATACATGTCTGTTATATGTTTGTTATATGTTTGATATATGTTTGATATTGATTGTATATATGTTTGAACTTGGTTGTAATGGATGTTTTACAATAAGTTCAAAGATAAGTTCAAACGTAAGTTCAAACATAAGTTCTAGAACAAGTTGAAACAAAAGTTCTAGAATAAGTTCAAAGGCCTGATTCGAACTTATGGTGGACAAGTTCGTTGGCTTGGGCCTTCTCGAACTTGTCCAGAGCAAGTTCGAATATGAGGGTTATAATAAAGGGTTAAGCAGTTTTCATTAATAACTTTTGCAGAATTAAGGCTAAGGGCGATTACGAACTATCAGAGGCGTTTTTGTATGTTCTTGGAGAGAATCACGTGTCGGGATTAGGTTGCGTCTATCATCGTGCGTGTATCCGTGTTCCGTGTGTGTGAGCTATTCGTTAAACCGCTAACGAGGATTCTGCACTCGTTGGACGGCGTCGCGTCATGAAAGTCCCGTTGAAGTCTATGCCACAGGATGTACTTGGAAACATGAAGTGGTGGTATGTAGACAATGAAACTGCTGAAGCAGTCATGGAGGATCAAGATGAAAAGACTAACGCACTTTCAGTATTACACTTTTCGCACTTAGGAATGTTTATTCCTTTGGTTGTTTGTCGTGATATACAGTCCAAGTTGATTTTTCCCATAATGCATGATCGTTGATTTTTCCCTGTACACAATTTCCATATGTTGCAACAAACAAAGCCAAAATATGCAAATGAGTTTCGAATGATTGTGCACTCATAGGCATCTTTGTGTACTGTTGAGAAGTAGACGCTCAGTGAGTCGTTTTATCTTCCGGTTCAGAATACCCTAAGAATGCCCGACTGCTTGTTTCTTCTACGTCCA
This sequence comes from Centrapalus pauciflorus, assembly GCA_020465985.1. Taxonomy (NCBI): domain Eukaryota; kingdom Viridiplantae; phylum Streptophyta; class Magnoliopsida; order Asterales; family Asteraceae; genus Centrapalus; species Centrapalus pauciflorus. The sequence goes on along the minus strand of JAANYP010005469.1, from coordinate 549,292 downwards.
CTGGAATAGACGCTTCACCCGAGAAGAAAGCTGTAGCTGTTTTCAGTTCACATGCGATAGAAGGTTTTGACTTTCCAAAATACATCTCTGGATCTTGGACTTGATCATATTCCCTCTCTTTCTTAAGTATCTGAAAGTTATAAGCCCTCAGCATGCCAATAACTCCTTCGAGAGTAAGAGTTTCGAATTTTTCTTCATCATGCTTTATAAGCGCTATGTACATTTCCCACTTCACCGGTAAAGCATCAAGAAGTTTCTCTATCTTCTCAATTTCACGATACTCGACATCGTGATTATCCAGCTCTGTCAGTAAATGGTAGAATCTTGTAATTGTCTCATCCAGCTTTTCGGTTTTTAATGCCATGAAAATCGCGAACTGCTGTTTCACCATCTCTGTCCTACCTTTACGAATCCTCGGTTTTCCCTCACACCTCTTCTCAAGAGCATCCCATAGCTCTTTAGAAGTACGATGATTCTGTAAAGTGTGTTGAATCTCCTGAGGTAGTGCCATGCGAATAAATGAAAATGCTCTGTTCTCAGCCTCATACAGTTTCTTGTCATCATCCTCCATTTTCTGATATGTCAAGACTCTCTGACGGCCCACAAACTCTTGAGTAGGTGGAATGTATCCTCATCGATACAGATCGACATTCGCATGTCGTTGAACTGCGTAAACAGCAAACCTATCCTTCCACCAGTAGTAGTCTTCCCACCTCATCAGTTTTGGCAGAGAATTTGCCTTGCCAACCTCGTGGTCCATTTCGACAAACTTTTGCAAACTGGTCATCCTTTATAAACTTTTTGTCTTTGAACTTAGGTAAATTAATTTAAAATAAACCCTTTCGAACTTAGGTAGGTTCGAATTAGTTTAAATTAAATTCGTTTGAAATTAGATTCGAAATTGGTTAAGTTCGAAATCAACAAATTCGAAAGTCTAACAAGTTCGAGATTTCTGACAAATTCGAGATTTGACAAATTCGAATGTTAGCAAGTTCAAATCTCAGCCAAATTCGAATGAAACCCTAAATCAAGTTCGTGAGGAGCGTATTTTCTGACAAATTCGAATGTTCTGACAAATTCGAATAAACACTAATACCCCCTATGTTCGAGCGCCGCAAGTTCGAGAAACGGCCAAAAGTTCGATTTTTTCAAGTTTTTAGTTTAAACCAGAGTTTTAGGATTAAAACTATGATTTCGACTAAAATGATGAACTAATGTGAACTTTTCTCCGTTATCTTGCTTATATAACTAGAAAAACTAATAAAAGATGTGATTTTTCCGTTTAAAGCGCGAAGAAACCAAGAATGTTCAATATGAACACGAAGAACACGATGAACACCCTTATGTCTCTGATAGCACTTGTAAGGTCACGTACCTACGGATCTTATCTTGACGCGACGCCGTCCAACGAGTGCGGAATCCTCGTTAGCGGTTTGATGGATAGATCACATACACGGAACACGGAGACACGCATGATGATAGACGCAACCTAGAACGTCCCGACACGTGATTCTCTCCAAGAACATACAAAAATGCCTCTGCAAGTTCGTAATCACCCTTAGCCTTAATTCTTAAAAAGTTATTAATCAAAACTGATTAACCCTTAATTATAACCCTCAGATTCGAACTTGCTCTGGACAAGATCGAAAAGGCCCAAGCCCACGAACTTGTCCACCATAAGTTCGAATCAGGCCTTTGAACTTATTTTAGAACTTGTCTTTGAACTTGTTCTAGAACTTATGTTTGAACTTACATTTGAACTTATGTTTGAACTTATCTTTGAACTTATGTTTGAACTTATTGTAAAACATCAATTACAACCAAGTTCAAACATATACACCATCAATATCAAACATATTTCAAACATATAACAAACAGATAACAGACATGTATTAATATGCAATTACGAACATTTGGACTAATACAAAAAATCGTCTATACTTAGACTGCTATTGTCACACAGGATGCACTAACAAGATTTCCAAAAACACCACTGAAAACAAAAGTCACAAGAAACCTAATCTTCAAAAAGGCAAACAAATCTTGAATGTTCCTGTGAGAATCCTCGAAGGTGAGTGCTCAACAAATTTCAAAAACAGGGTTTCAAAGGATACTAGACATTCTCCTACAAAGGATCTCGAGTATACTCTAAAACCCACTCACTCAAGGATTTCTTCTCATTCTAAGAGTTCACATGTAACTAAATAAAATTTTTTGATGTTACAGATCATCTGAATGATTCTATAAGGACAGTCAAGCAAACTTCATTTTTCAAGAAGGCATCTGTGCCACTGCATGTCATTTCCAACAATTGTATTTCAAGAAGTATATTAAATGTAGTAGGGAAAAACATGAATGTAAACTAACTTTCAAAACTTTGTTATGTGATGAAAAAACTTGTTGGTTCATGTTCTTCTACTTCATGTACTTCTGTTCCTGAAAAAAAAAATTCAAAACATGAAAAATGCAATGACAAATCGAAATAAATCAAATGCAACAAAGTCTGTACAGAGAAAAGGCCTATCCAACATATTAAATCTGAGGGTTCCAATCAACACAAAGTTGAAACAAAATCAAAAAGTCCAATATTCAAATGGGTCAAAAGATTTCTGCATCAAACTCTGACACTAATGAAAAATGGGTTCTTGCAAATATTCTGTTACATATATCTGGAATTCCATCCAGTGCTAACCTGAAAAAACCCATTCTTCAATGGGTTCCCGTAGTGTCTGATTGATCTTATGCTGAATGGTTCCTGTGCACACAGTTTAGGTACCCCTTTTAACCTTACAAGTTTTCTGGACACGCAAGTTCACGACATGGTTAGTGATGGAAAGAAGTTTTATGTTGTTACTCACCTGATTTAAATAAAAGGTAAAAACAACATGGGTAATGGATTCGGGATGCTCTCGTCACATGACTAGCAGAGTTGACTTATTGTCTAACTACGTCGAGGAACATTGCGGCTCAGTTAGATTTGGGAATGAAATCATTTACCGATAGTTGGTCATGGATATTTAGTTTCAGAAAATCTCATTATCCAACATGTGAACTATGTACGGGGATTGTGTCACAATCTCTTCATCATAGGACAGTTCTGTGATAAGGGTCTCGAGGTGAACTTTAAAGCTACCAAATGTAGTGTGAGAACTGATTGGGAAATGAACTACTGTCAGGATACCGTAACTCAAAGTTATATACCATCGATTGGGCAAAACTCAAACTAAAAAGAAAGCATTTGCCAACTCTCCAAGGCCTCAACAAAAGACTCTTGGTTGTGGCATCGTCTCTTATCTTACCTAAACTTTGACAACATACACAAACTGGTCTCAAAGAATCTTGTCAGAAGTCTGCCAATGCTCCGGTATGATAAAGATCATCTTTGCGGAGCATGTGAAATAAGAAAGATGAAGAGAGAAGCGCATAAACCCAGACACGAACCCACATCAAAAAGGTCGTTAGAGCTCCTCCACATTGACTTTTGTGGACCAATGAGAGTCAAAGTATCAACAGAAAGCGCTATGTATTGGTCGTAATGGATGACTATTCCCGATACACATATGTCTGATCCTTGCGAACAAAAGATGAAGCTTCTCAACATATCATCATTATAATCAAACTTGTATAGACAAAGGTGTAGTCAGCTTTCCAATTCATTAGAACAGATCAAGGCACAAAATTCAAGAATTCGGTTCTTGAAACTTTCCTGAGATCGAAAGTCATTCATCATCAATATTCCGCTGTTAGGACTCCACAACAAAACAGGATTGTTGAAAGACGAAACCAAACTCTGGTGGAAGCCGCTTGAACAATGCTTGCCTATTCAAAGTTTCCAATGTTTCTGGGGGCTGAAGTTGTTGCCACAGCATGCTACACGCAAAATCGCTTCATAATCCATAAGTGTTTCAAAAAAACCCCCTTTCAGCTAACCAATAAAGGATTACCTTATATCAAATACTTTCATGTTTTTGGTTGCAGATGTTTCGTATTGAACGACAAGGAAAATCTCAGAAAATTCAGCAAGAAGGCCGTTGAAACCATTTTTATTGGATACTCCACATCGTCCAAAGCTTATCATGTCTACAACACTCGTATTAGGACTGTAAATGACAGCGTCAATGTCTCATTTGATGAATTGGCTGAATCTAAATCTGAGGCTACAACTTCTAGACCATCAATTACTCAATCTCAAAGTCCTTCAGATTCTGCAACAACTGACGACTCATTGAATACTTTATTTAATCATTTTTATAATGATTACTATGAGTCTGCCAATCCAAATGTTTCATCTTCTGTTCATGCAGAACAAACTTGATAACATTGGACAACTTCATGATTAATGCAACAACATCATATGATTCAGTACCAACTGAACTATCTCCAATCACCGAATCTTCACCACAACAAGCGTCAGAAACAGCTCCACAAGATTCCACAAATTCATTTATTCTTAATCAAATCTATGACGAACCAGAATTTGTTGAACCAGATACAATAATGCCATCCCTTGAAAGAGTTGAACAATCAAGCACCCAATCTGATGTTCATCAATCTCAACCATCCAGATTCCCTCTTCCACATGAAACCAAATGGACTCCTAACCACCCCATTGACCAAATCATCGGTAATCCATCCACTGGAATTCAAACGATAAGTGCATCAGCCAATGAATGTATGTTCTCATCATTTCTAAGCAGTGCTGAACCTTCTCGTGTGGATTAAACTTTGAGGGACCCAGACTGTATTCTTGCCATGCAAGAAGAATTGAATCAATTTGAATGACTGCAAGTATGGAGGTTGGTGCCCACACCAAAGAATAGGATCATTATTGGAACAAAATGGATCTTCTAAAACGAGCGAGATGAAAATGGGATAGTGGTAAGAAATAAAGCAAGACCGATTGCTAAAGGATATCGCCAACAAGAAGGAATTAACTACGACAAAACCTTTGCCGCAGTTGCAAGACTCGAGGCCATTAGAATATTCTTGGCGTTTCTTGGTTACAAAGATTTCAAAGTATATCAAATGGACGTCAAAACGGAATTCTTGAATGGAGTCCTCAACGAGGAGGTCTATGTTTCACAACCTGAAGGGTTTGTTGATGAACATAAACCAGTTCATGTTTATGTTCTAGACAAAGCCTTATATGGTCTGAAACAGACTCCTCGTGTCTCCTATGATAGCTTATCTTTATTTCTTACTATATCTGGTTTTTCAATAGGTGTAGTAGACACGACCTTGTTTACTAAGTTTGAGGGAAGGCACATAATGCTTGTACAAATTTATGTGGGCTATATTATATTTTGATCTACAAACCCTAAGTTTTGTAAGGGTTTTTCAGACATCATTGAGTCGAAGTTTGAGATGAGTATGATGGGAGAGATCAACTTCTTTCTTGGATTACGAGTCAAACAACTTCCAGAAGGAACTTTTGTCAATCAGTCTAAATATACTTTAGACATGCTGAAAAAATTTATATTAGATTCTTGTACTTCATCAAAAGTTCCTATGGCTTCTCATTGAAAGATAACGCTGATCCTTCTGGCAAAAGTGTTGATGCGACACAATACAGGGTATGATTGGCCCGTTGCTTTATCTCACTGCAAGTATGCCAGATATAATGTTCTCCACATGCCTTTGTGCACGTTTTCAAGCCAACCCAAAAGAATCACACCTTCTCGATGTAAAGATCTTTAGATATTTAAAGGGCACTCCCAATCTTTATCTTTGGTATCCAAAAGGATCCAATTTTGATTAACTGCTTTTTCAGACGTAGACATCGCAGGTTTTCATCTTGACAGAAAAAGAAGTTTCGTTTGCGTACAATTCCTAGGGGATAGGCTGGTTAGTTGGTCTTCAAAGAAACAAAATTGTGTTTCAACATCCACTGCTTAAGTTGAGTACGTTGCAGCTGCTTGTTGTTATTCTCTGGTGCTGTTGATGCAATCACAACTGCATGACTATGGTTACCTTTTATCAAGAATCCCTATCTACTGTGACTCCCGAAGTGCCATCGCTATCTCTTGAAATCCAGTTCAACGCTCTCGCACAAATCACAGAGACATCAGGTAACATTTCATCAAAGATAATGTAGAAAAAGGTATAGTCGAACTCTTATTTGTTCGTACAGAGGATCAATTAGCTGAAATTTTCACCAATGCCTTGGACGATTATCGATTTCAACCTTGTTTGCAAAATTAGGCATGATGAATAATCTGGCTCAGGCTTACCAAACAAAATTTTAATTCAACTCTATCTTTATCTACATCTGTCTTTGATGAAATGAATTTCTCTTTGTCTATATCTGTAAGGGTTTATCTAGAATAATGACATCAGTTGAGTAGTTAGTATTTTGTATCTGTAAGGTCACCACGTCTACGGATCGAATAAAGGTGCGACATCGTCCAACGAGTGCGGAATCCTCGTTAGACGCTTAACGGATTGATCACGCACGGAACACTGAGCCGAATACAAAGCTAGCCGATATGATACCGACCCTACACGATGTATTGCTCCTGAAACTCTTTGAAATTGCTTCAAGTTCGTACGTGCACAAAAACAATCTCTGAAATAGTATTTCTCCGAAAGTCTTTGAAAAAAACTGAATAAGTTCATAATATAACACATAAGTTCGTGCAAGGCCCAAGCCCACGAACTTACAACTTCAAGCCCAAGCACATACGAACTTAGGCTAGTTAAGTTCGTACGAAGTTGTGTGACTTAAGTTCGTGGCCTTATGCCTTAAGAACTTATTCTCACATCAATAACTTATCTTCACAATCATGAACTTAACATGCAAATGTAAACATTATACACAATCATGATCAAACATACAGGACTTGTATTAATAAAGCCTCACCTATTACATATCTAGACTACCATCGTCACATCGGCTGTACCAACAGGCTCCTATTTGATGATAGCTTCTAGTTAGATATCCATTAATCTACAGAACTAGGATTATTTAAACTGCTACCAACATGTAGTCCCTGTCCAACACAAACTTTGACAACTTTCTGATATTTCCTGCCTTCAGATATCAAATTCTCATCAAAAGAGATTCCCTGGCCATGAAGTTGGGGTAGGTCATCCTTAGATAGGTTGACTAGGTGTAAGGGATCATAGACTCTCAAAATCACCTTTTCTTCTTTGTTTTCCGTTACTGCCTCTCCAGTCTCGCTGTCCACCTACCACCACATAAGGTCACTCAAAACATCTTGTGGCATTGGTTTCAATGAAACCCTCTTCAGACATCTGACTGGATTATAGTGTATCTTCATCCAAATCCTGCCTATTAATGGATCTATTCTTGTGTTATCCATGACCCGCTTGTCTATCCTTGGATTCAGCAGTTCAAACTTCCTTGACCGACCCTCCCTTCGAATGATTTTTTGCTACAACTTCTGCGTAAGGGTCGTCTCCGATGTTTATTAGCTCTTTCCATGCCAAGGCCTTGATTTCATACCTTGGCAGAAAGTTGAAATCCCTTAGCCTTTTTCTTAGATATTGAATCCCGTCCTTTCTCTTTAGAATGAAGAGCTGCAGTTCTCTATCAAAGAACCAGCTATGTATACTTCCAGATAATTTCCCAGGACTTGGCATCTTCATCTTCTCTTTCATATCCAAGTCCTTTTTTTTTCTCTTCCTTCATAATCTCCCTATCCGATCTCTCAGTATCCGATTCTTCATTTAAAGCTGATTTAAGCATTTCCATGTCTATCGGACTCTGGTCTTCGTTCAAATACTCTTCTGTGATTGGCTGCTTGCTTATAACCAACTCATCAACCACATCTTCTTCATCCTTGACAATCTCATCATCTGATTTCCAGTCGATTACATCATCAGGAATAAATTCTCCTTCTTCAAGGTCTTCCGGATCTATGAAATCTTCAAATTCAAAATAAAACTCTTCTTCCTCTAAGTCCAGCAAGGCTCCAATTAACTCTTCTTCATCTACATCTGTAGCCTCAAGAGCCTTACCTTTATCTTTCTCAATGCTAGACGATCAACCAGACTCCCCCTGAAATGTAGCTTGCTGAGCAGTCTATTTTGAGAGATCTGCTAGCTCACTTGCTTTGTCGGCACTTGGGTCATCTTCTTCGTCTTCTCGTCTCTTTCCACTCAGCTCATCACCTTTACAACTACTCTCCCCCTGAGCTTCACGATCTTTTAAAATCGGCTCTAGGAGGGCCTATAGTGTAGATATTTGTTGTTATTGAGCCGCCACAGTTTTATCTAACGTAGCATTGTGTTGATCTAACTGGGCATTATGTTTTTGTAGCTCACTGACTGCTTTGAATAGATGGAAACTTTGGACTGTTTGGAAATCAACTTTCCTTTTTAGTTGATTGAAGGTCTGGGCGTTTGTCGCTGTTAATGTTGATGTTGATGGAATGGTGGCGGTGGTTGATGATGGAACGGCGGCGGTAGATGTTGACGGTGCTTCTTGAGCTAGGCGTTGGCGCTTAGCCCGTTGTTGCCATGCAACCAACGCCTCTTATTCTACTACAAAATCTTCGTCTTCATCTTGAAGTGTGAACGCTGGTCGACAAACTTTTTGGCGCGGTACTACGAGTCGCGTTCCATGAGTATCAAACGCAGTGGAAGGATTTGCAGCTTCCCTTAAATCTTGCTCAATCTCTAAGTCTGTATCTGACGCAGACTCAACAGCCACTTGTGATGATTCTGGCTGGTAATTGTCTATATCTTCAAAGATATTGTCCATGGCCTCAGGCGGGTTAAGGATATCCTGAATCAATTCCTCGGTGATGGACTCTTGTGCTGCTACCCCTTGAGCAAAAATTTCTTACAAAGTTTCCTGAATTGGGTCAGCCTGAGCTACCGATGTGGTAGCAACAGCTGCCGCTGCTGTTTGAGGGGTAGGTTGAACTGGAGCAACAAGTGCTTGTGCCAGTGCTTGTTGTTGGGGATCATTATCAATCCAATCTACGGCATTTGGAGCCACGAACTCTAGATCTATAATTTCTCCGAACAGAGGAGTCATCTAGCGCCTAACTTGCTCTGCCCTTCTTGAATTATTTGTCTGGCAGTCAGTTAAAACGAGCTTATCGATTTCTTCCACAACAACGACTTCTGGAAAAAGTGTAAGATTCGGCAAACAATGTCTGATAATCATCATCACGAACCTAGGATATTACAAAAATCGTTCCCTGGTCAGCGCAGTTATCTGATGAATGAACTCTCCAAAAAAGAAGCCCGAGAAACTAAAGGGCTTGTTATACACCATTGATATCATCCCTGATTGTAACTTGGATGTCATTGTGTCGAAACCTGCCTTATTTGGCGCAAAACAAACAAGCATAACATGCATCAGGTATCGCCACTGGCCTATCAGACCACTCTTCACGTAAGAGGCTTTTTCCAGATCTTGAGCATATCCCATTCACTGAAAGGCCGATTGCCTTATTGCCGCTGGAAAATCTGTTGGACAATCTTCTTGGTCTGCTGACCCTAATTGAAGAATCTCCCTCAAATTTTCAGTTGAAAAGGAAATCCCTTGTCCATTGATGGTAGCCCTCAAAACCGGAGGCATTACGAAACTATCGACGTGCAGAGTTCCCAAAAACTGTCGGATGTATTGAAGTACAAGCTTTGGGTTGTGCTTGACCGGGTCAAAAACTCCAAAATTTCTCTATATTGCTGCGCCTCGGCCGCTTGGAGGTCTATGCTAATGATCATATTGTGCTTATTGAAGAAAGCACGTTCTGCCATTCTTGCACACACAACAAACAGTTAAATTAAGAAAAAAAATTCAATTTTGAACTTTTTTTTAAGATATTTGAACTTGATTATGTTCGAACGAACTTAATCACCTTCGAACTTAGGTGTAAGTTCGTATGAAGCAAGTTCCCTACAAACTTGTTTTTGTTCGAACCCTCGAACTTGTCATTCTACTAATATGTAGATATTTTGATCTAAGTTCATAGACCCATCAAGTTCGTGACCTGTAGAACAAGTTCAAAATCGACATTCTTAAGCTCAATCTCATGATTTAAACCTTTTTAGACTTAAATTACTAATGAATCTAGTCCTAATAGGTTCTAATCGAGGTTATTGATTGTTGGGAATTCGTATCGTTTTCATAAATACATAAAGATTAATCATATTAACGCACAATGGAAGCCTTTTAAAATCACGAATTCCGTACACGGATTATCAAGTATACATAAGACAAGAAAACGGGAAAGTAATAAAATCCGTACCTTTGTATTCTATGACAAGAATACACGAATAAGACGCTCTCGGTATCCACCGGTGATGACAGGATCGAGCGGCGCCAGCTATGTAATCAAACACACGAAGAACGGGAAAACCAAACACACAAATGTATGTGTTTGGTATGGTCACCCCACACCTAAACACCACACAACCCACACACTCCAAATGTGTGTGTATGTCGTATGTGTTATTTGTAGAATGTGTATCACTGAAATCGGTTTATATTTCACCATTTCTTTTGCCCCAAGTATATATATACATTAATTAATATATTAGAGTTTTAATTTAATGAAACTCTAATATAATAATATAATATGTATCTTAATAATTATCTTTATTATTTAAACCTTATATAATAATCTCTATAATTATATATCGATTAAATAATATTTATCTTTTATATATTATTTATAATTATCTCCATTTATTTGTTTATAATTATACATCTAGTTATCCAATAATTAGATGATAATATCAATTCAAATAAATACATCTTTTATTTAATATCTAATAATAAATAAAAGACTAGATAACTATTATTTAATTATCATCCAATGACAATTAAATCACTACAATATCTAATATTGCATATTTAGTCCCCGTACTTTGAGATATAATTAATCATCCATTAATTTAATCTCAATGATCATTTCGTGTTATAAACAATATCCAATATTATTTATTCAACAGTTTAATTGCATCTGCTCAGTTGTGCTCATCGGTGTGACCCTCAAGTGTTTTATGAAATCAGCCATGATAAAGTAGTAATGTCATCTTTACACACTATACACTAACGTACTCCCACTTGTGTAAGACGACATATTGTCCTACAGCATGCACCTAAAGGAGGTCATGGCTAGACACATTAGGCAACCAAGGTCATAAAAACTCTGACTCCCATTCGGGCATTCTTGTTGAAACAACCTTCCAAAAAGAAACTTAGGTTATATCCCATGCATCGCGATATTTCAATGTGAAAGCTAGGCATGGATTAGATCAACCGTAGCAAACACGATTATGTTTCTCAACTCCCTGATCTTATACTTAACTGTGACAGATAGAGTACAACACATCAATTTTGTCCGAGCATGGCCATGCATTTCTGTCAGCATTGATCGCCGAGGGTCCTAGCAATATCTCTTCTTAGTTAAAAGAAGGTGCAATTCCCATCTTGACTATTTCGTCCTCCAGCACGACTCTCACTACAACCAGCCTTGAACCGTTATGATCACCCAGTTATGGATGACGTTAGGTTAGGCCAAATGTACAGCAGCACCCGCACTAAAGTACGTAGACATCTCAGGTACTATGGATTACCTTTTTGAGACGACTCATGACTATGATCCACAAAGTGGTCTCAATCGGTGGGTCAATCCATTATTTGTTCGCAACAAATACCTGTGAATTTGGTCCAACCTTTGCTATATTCATCACCCATGAATATCAACCAAAAACCACAGTAGCCTTTTAATTCTCGTTGTGGTTCCCACGACAACAAGCAGCTATGGAATAGTTTTAGAATAACTTCAAATTTATTCTTGGATTTCTAAAACATGCAAAATAGAACGACATTAAAGATATCATGCAAAATAGAACGACATTAAAGAATAACTTCAATAAACACAACATGACTTCCATCAATTTAATGCTACTGTTCCTTTATCAAATGTAACGGTAATATGATCTAGCGAAAAATTAATTTCAGACATGATCTTGGTGGGAGTGTTCTGTAGTTAACTGACTTAACTTCCATTACCGTTTATCCTTGAAAAATTACACTAGTTCTTTATTACAACTTCTTGTAATATTATTCAGACCCATTCTGAATCTCCTTACAAATTTATATCGATTATCTTTTGAGGAATTGGTAAATCACTCATAAAGACACCAGGATTAAAATTTAGGAGCTCTAGCAATTCAAATTAATTGCTACTAGTGGTACGTTTAGATGTTTAGTCCTAAATCTGACAGTATGCGGTTTATCTATATCTTAACAAGATATCTTTAATAATATTGTGTTCAACTTTTGTGACATGTATCCATAACCACCAGAACCTGGTTATCGAAAACATTTTGTTGTATTGTTCCGTCAAGTTTGCTGACGAGTGTTTAAACAGGTCAAAGGCTATTACTTGACTAACCATCACACGAGTTGTATACATTTCACATGTAATTTTATAAAATGCGATTACTTCTTGTCTAAACAATCCAAACTTCTCAAGTCTAATTATTTCTTACAAGTGAAGTGAATTAACCTCTATGTAACTTCTTTACATTTAATTCTACATTTTATCAGTTTCTATATAATAACGGATGACTATCCGACTCATATAATCTCTTAAACTAACTTTCAAGAATTAAGAAGTTCAATGAAACTGCATTTGAACACTTGAAAAATTTACACAACAACATGGTAACCCTTTTTATCTGAATATGACTACTAGCTTGTCCAATCTCCATTGACAAGTTACTATTCAATTTCCACTTGAATCAATAGTCTATAATTATGGTTTAGTAATTTTAAACAATAGGAATTTCAAGCAATAATTTTTCAACTCCAATTTATTTTTATTTATTTATCCCAAAAATATTTGCAAGAAATTCAACTACAAAGTTGTTTACTACACCATGATAAACTATTGATGACATGAAAATAGTGTCCAGCAGAGTATTCTCTAAGATGTCTCTATGCTCCCGCTGAATCTGTCATCTCTTTTCACTTCATTTTATTTATTGCAGACATTATGCATAAAACTTTGTTCAATTGGGTATCACATATCCAAGAACAATATAAGTGACTGATTCAGATACACGAAGTCTCAATGCGGTCAACCTTGACCGTTTCCAAGTACTTGGGACAATTCCCTTTCCCAGTGCCCAGTTTCCTAGCACTCAACGAATTTGTCATCCTTGGATTTGACTTCTCTAGTTCTAGGTTTTAGCTACTTGTTAGCTTTAACCTCCGGCTTGGAAACTTACTTCCCCTTCCGTCTCTTTCCCTATCTTCTCTCCTTAATCATTCCCTCAGCAGTCTATAGCATCTGATGCAGCCCACTGATCATCTTCTCCTTGCATATTGTAACAAATTACAAATTGCTAAAATTCCTTCAATAAGGAATTGAGAATTAGATTCGTGGTCATGTCCTGTGTCACGGGATACTCAAGTCTGCTAAGATGATCCATATTACCTTTCATCTTCAGCACATGGGGTCTAACAGTTGTTCCTTCTGCCATTCTACAGGATCTCAGAGCCCTAGTCCTATATGTTTCTCAGTCCGAGCCTGAGTCTGGAACATATCCTTTAGCTGGCGATACGTCTGGCAAGCTGAGACGTCCATAAGGCTAGTCCGCAGCTCAGATGTCATGGTCGCTAGCATTAGACAGGCAACATTGACCGAATCCCCAGAGTGCTTCTTGTGGAGATTTCTCTCCTCAACTATAGCAGTCTCTTCAGGAGCAGGTTCTAGTGCCCTTTCCAGAATATACGACTTTCACTTTGTACTCAGAATCTTAATTAGATCTTATTCCCAGTTCAGGAATTGCTTCTTTTGAGCTTTCCATTTCCCGAAAGGTCCTCAAAGTAGCAATTTTGCGCTTTTAGGGAGGATTGACAATAGGAGGAGGTTGAGGAGGGAGATTGAGGTTATCATTGTTGTTGTTATCGTTATTGTTGTTATCGTTATTGTCATTGTTATTATTTAAACTGCTTCTACCTCTGCCTCTTTCAACCATCTAAAACAAATTTTCAAAAATTATTATTTGATTAACCATTAATAAATCAATAACCCAATATTCAGAAAATGATTTATTAATCCTAAGAACCATTTTACTTATTCATGCACCCAACGGAGGCTGAACCTACATGAATAAGCTACTCAGGCAGTCAACTTGTTACCAATTACAACCCCTTTGCTACTCTTAGATCTTATGAGATTTTCAATTTCTTAAATTGATCATGTTTAATCTCATCCACACCTTGGGCAACAGTCTTACTGAGGAACCACCACTGACACACTCCATATAACAACTGTTAGTCATTGGCCCAAGTCTCACTTAGGATCCGCAGTGCTTACCTCACAGCTCTCCGAGTTTGTGGCGTAAGGCCCCAACGAAGCCTGAACCTACTTACGACGACCGGTCACCGTGAGTGCCACTATATGGACGGTGTGCTGTGTCAAATTTTTAATTTGGGTTTATAACCAGTCTCTTACCAAGAACTAGTGGCCAGTCAGGTTAGTCTGCGGGCAGGATCCTTTCGGTTCTAAACCTCTCGGAAATTCCACAGCCCGAGAAAGACTGTCCTAGACACCACCTATTCTGGTAAACAATCCAGTTAATGTACCAGTTTTAAGAATTTCAACTCTTTGATCATATGACATTTTAAGAATAAATCTCCTTTTATTTGAAAAACTAATTTCATAAAAATGTCATATCTAATTCCTGACAAAATAATTAAAGTTTCCAATTTAAACTTCCTTTTAAATACTTTAATTTTTCATCAAAAATGATTGTAGTTTTGATTTCTTTTATTTATCTACTTTATCACCACAACCACGCATATATAAATAAAGCATAAAGAAATAAAACATACAATCACATGGTGACATAGCGTTGCCGAAACTAAATTGGTTTCCGAGAGCCATACGGACAAACCAATTAGGTCAAAACCTAAGGGACAAAATCAACACACAAGGCAAGAAGGTTGAACTCTTTCAGCTCCCACTAGCCTCAGCATCCGATGATGTCTCCGAGTGTCCTTGATGAATGACCTCCTTCTTGATGGACATCTTCGCAAAGATTTTTTACATAATTTAATCTAAATAAATTTGCCTATTTTCTAACCTATTACAGATTACATCATAAAACCAAGATTCCAATGGCACGCAGGCCTTCACAAAAATAACCAGTAATAAAAAAATAGCAAACATCAAGATTAAATAAACAACCATCTAAACAAAAGGGGCCTCAAGGCTTGGCTATGTCACAAACATAAATAAAGCAGTAAAGCTTGTAAATAATCCAGAATTCATTTTCATCTTGCCATGAAAATAATTCCAAAACCAATTAATCCACCATTAATTGAAGTAAACATGTCCAATATCGATCTTAAATTAAATACGGTTCGTAAACTCGAAATTCAGGAACACTTTCCCAAAATAGAAACTTTTTCCCGAAAATTTCTAAATTCAATTCCATCTTTGCATTATCTTTGGATTCATAACTATACTTTTCATAAAATATTCAATTAACCATTCAAACACCTTTGAAGCTTAAACTTACTATTTTAAGAAACTTTTATCAAACAATCTTTAATAAATATAGTTATCATCTTGAAATAATATTGATAAATAATTTAAACTTCTTTTAAGTAATTATCAATCAACTATTATTTAATAGAAACACCTATCCAGAAATAAATAAACTTTATTTAAAATGTCAATTTTCTAAATAAACAATTTTACTAATAAAATATGTCTTTTAAAATATTTAAAGAAAATTGACCATCTTTAAATAACACCAAAAAATTTCTTTATGGTTTTAAACAATTTCTACCAAAAACGTTAATGTCGAGATCAAATCTCAAAACATTAAACCATGACCGAGCGTGAAACTCAAAGTCACGATTTCATCAATTTGAAAAATAGAATCCTTAAATTAAACTCCTTTTAATTTAATAATGCATTTTATGGAACTAAATATTAAATGCATAAATTAAATCTAGTTTATAAATTAAAATTACCATTAATTTTAATTTCAACATTAAAACTTAACTTTTAATTAAAACCGATTTAATTTAAACGACGAATTACCGGAAAACGGAAACGAACCAACTTAGTTAACCGACTCATACTCGGGTTCTATAACCCATATGAACCGAAAACAAGTAGGGTATTAAACTCTTTGACGGCTGAAATTAATCGAAGCCATTAATCAACTCTCTTTGATTATTTTGATTTCCATATTCCAATTAATCGTTTAATTATCGAATCGAATAATATTTAAACCGATTCGCGAATTTTATAAAAAAACTAATAAAGTCTCCACTTTAATTTTATAAAACCGAAAACATATTTACATATATTTTGTCACAAATGTCAAAACATTAATAACCAAACACTTTCGATTTATTATCCTTGGGACTCCCTATATGTATTATGCCTACCAACACATGAAACTAAAATAAAGTATAACACTTAGAATTTTAGGTGCATTATGTGTGAAAGTATAAACACTTAGAGTTTGTAAGGACTGTGCTAATTTTCGTCACTTTTATGGACTTCTCTCTTTTTTCTTTCGTTTTTCATAAAGAATAACAAGAAGATAATATAACCTACTTAACTTACTAAAAATAGAAACTATCCTAATTTAGCAAACTTACTATAAAAAGAAAGAAATACTACAGCTATAAAAGGAAATAAACTTCTAATAAGGTCAACTTACTCTGGGTTGCGCATTCCATTTAGTTGAATCAAATATTCAAACCGTGACTTATCAAAGGCTTTGGTAAATAAATCTGCATTATTATCGTCCGTTGCTACTTTTACCAATTTGATTAAGTTCTTTTCAGCACAATCACGAATAAAATGATGCCTTATGTCTATGTGCTTTGTTTTACTGTGTTTAACTGGATTATTTGTTATTGAAATTGTAGATTGGTTATCTATCCTAATGGGAGTTTGAGTCTAAGCCAAACCGTAATCCCACAATTGTTGTTGTATCCACAGAACCTGTGAGCAGCAACTACCAGCAGCAACATACTCGGCCTCGCACGTTGACACGGCTACCGACGTCTGTTTCTTGCATTGCCAGGAAACCAGTCTCCCTCCTAGGAATTGACAACCTCCAGTTGTTAATTTGCGCGTCAAGCTGCATCCTCCGTAGTCAGAATCCGTGAACGCGTCCAACTCTAGATCTCCCTCCGTGTGATACCAAAGTCCCAGTTTCAGTTTCGACTTGAGGTATCGTAGAATCCGCTTCACAGCTTTCATGTGCATCTCCTTCGTATTAGCTTGAAACCTAGAAGAAATACACACAACAAACATGATGTCAGGTCTTGAAGCAGTTAAATACATATGTGATCCAATCATGGCCCGATATAACGTAGGATCCACATTGGTATCACTTTCAGTACCCGGTCCGAAATTGTGATTCACTTGAATCGGCGTGCTGAAATGGGCAGTCGGTTTCGTCCCTTCCATCCCGAAGCGTTCCAATATGTCATAGACATACTTCGTCTTATGGATAAACATACCTTCCTTCTTTTGGTCAACTTGTAACCTCAAAAAGAAATTTAACTCTCCCATTGCACTCATCTCGAATTTCGACTTCATCACCTTCCCGAAATCTTTGCACATTTGTTCCTCTGATGATCCAAAAATGAAATCATCGACGTACACTTGTACCAAGATGAAGTGTTCTCCCTTTCTCTTAACGAACAGCGTACTATCTATCCTACCCCTTTCAAACCCGTTCTCTAATAAATGGTTGGATAAAGTCTCGTACCACGCCCTTGGTGCTTGATGCAATCCATATAGAGCCTTATCTAGACGATATACTCTATCTGGATATTTTGGATCTGTAAATCCGGGCGGCTGTTCTACATACACCAGCTCCTTCACTTTCCCATAGAGGAAAGCACTCTTAACATCTAGTTGATATACCTTAAAGCCCTTGAAGGAAGCAAAAGCCAGAAACAACCTAATGCCTTCCAGCCTTGCTACTGGCGCAAACACCTCATTGTAATCGATTCCCTCCTCTCGGTTGAAACCCTTTACAACTAACCTAGCCTTGTTGCGAGTGACTATGGCAATTTCCCCTCGAGGTAATGGAACTAACTCCCACACTTCTAGTTTCGTAAATTGAGAGAGTTCTTCCTGCATCGCTTCAACCCAGGAGTTATTCTTTAGTGCCATTTGCACATTTTTCGGCTCTACTTGCGAGGTAAAACAAGAATAGAGGCAGGTATGATAGGCCTCGGAGTAATTTATCAACGACAACAACACAGTGTTGTTATTTAAACTACTCCTAGTCCTCACACCCTCATTAGGATTTCCTATGATGCTTTCTATAGGGTGGTTCTTGTTGATCCTAGATGTCTCTATCTAGTCAACTCTCAGATTATCTCCTAAGTTAGATCCTATTTCACCTAATGGGGGAACATCATCAGATTCCACATTTTCCTCCTCGTGGACATTTTCCTCAGAGTTGGAATTTTTTGTCTGAGTCTGATTCTCAGTTGAAGGTGCTTCTGGATCAGTAACTTCTGGAGATCTATCTTTAGTCAAAGTAGGCTCGGATGTGGATTAAAATGTAGTCCTCAGAAAGGTATGACCTTCGTCATTCAGATTCAACGTCGCCATATCCTCTTCGATCGTACCTGCATTTTCATATAAAGGAATGTTAAATGACTCAAACAATTTATCATAGTCAAATATCCATTCCGGACCTGTTTGGGGTTCATGTGTATAACTTGTGACTTCAATGTTATACACAATTTCCACTGTACCATTTGTTTTGTTAAAAACCCGTTTGTTTGGTGAGTTCGGCACATAACCTAGGAAGTATCCTTCGTCAGCCTTTTCACCAAACTTAGGTTGATGTTTTGTTCGCAATAGAGTGCTTGGTACCCCAAACGGGTCGAAGCCAATTAAATTAGGTGGCCGTTTATTCAAAATTTCATAACAGGTTTTGTTCAGAGATTTGACAGTTAGGACCCGGTTTAAAACATGACATGCGGTATTCACTGCCTCCCCTCAAAACATGGTAGGAAGCTTTGAATCCGAAAGCATAGTCCTAGCTGCCTCAATCAATGTCCTGTTTTTTCGTTCGGCCACCCCATTTTGTTGAGGCTCATATGGTGCACTAAATTGATGCACTATGCCTTTAGATAGGCAATATACACCAATTACTGTGTTTTTAAATTCCCTTCCATTATCACTACGTAGCCTTTCAACCCGTGTTCCATAGGAATTCTCCACTTGGTCTAAGAACCCGATGAGCGTGGATGTCGTCTCGTCCTTTGTACCTAGAAAGAAAACCCAAAAAAATCGTGAGTAATCGTCAGTGATAACTAAACAATACCAACTACCTCCAATACTCCTTTTGTTGATTGGTCCGAAGAGATCCATATGCAACAAATCGAATGTAGAGGTTATGGAGTTCTGAGTCTTGGACTTGTGTGCCTTCTTATGTTGTTTGCCCTTCTTGCATGGTAGACACTTGTCCTCGAACTGAAAACTCTTCATAGGCACACCTTGCACCAACCCATTTTTGGTAATATAGTTCATTTTTTTCTTAGGTGCAAGTGTGCCATGCGTCTGTGCCATAAAACGGATTCAGTCTCCGCAGCTTTGGATAATAAACAGATTGGACCCATCGCAGATTCAGGCTTGTTCATGTCGAGCATATACAAGTCGTTCTTCCTTGGAGCCCTCATCAATATCCAGTCTTCAGGTATCTTGAATCCCGGTTTTAGCACTAACGCTTCAGTGTCAGTGAACAGCACTGAATTCTTTCTATCACAGATTTGAGATACACTAATGAGATTATGAACCAGTTTATCAACGTGATAGACTTGATCCAATGTAATCGTCCCATTAGTGACTTCTCTAGTACCAGTGATGGTTCCACCCTTGTTTCCCGCGAATGATACAATTCCCCGATTCCCACACTTGAAGTCTTTCCACTGTCGATGAACCATTTGTTGTTTGGACCTGTGGTAATCTCCTGCACATGAAAGAAAATAGGTTAGTTATCACGGGGAACATGAGTTTGTTATGGTGCCGAGTGCTGTAAATTCACTCTTTGCCTTTGAGAAGGAATTTGTTGTGGAGCTCTTGAATAATTCCGATTATATTGCATTTCATATTGAGATCCCTGAACTCTAACCGGTGTGTGATGTCTATTAGGAGTGTGTGACCTAACTGGAGTGTATGCTCTGCTAGGTGTTGTGCTCCTATATTGTTGATGAGGACCAGACCTAGATTGATTAACGACTCGATTCGGTGAATTAGTCCTAACCACTTCTTTTGGTCCAACTTTTACCGGTATTTGTTTCACAACTTGTTTTGGTGTAACCAGCACAGTTTTCTCGGTAGTCTGAGAACTACTAGTGCTCGCCACACTTGTTGAGGGCTTAACTTGTGTTGGCTTCCCTGTCTTAGGTGAAGTGTCAACTTTCCTATGCGGACAGTTAGAAGCGACATGCCCCCTCTCGTGACATCTAAAGCATGACATCTTGTCAATTGGCTTCTTGTGTGATCCCTTTGACTTAAGAGTGTCACTAGTGTCCGGTTCTTTTTGAACATCTATTGTGACTGGTTCATCATCCTGATCATTAAAATCAAAATTTTGTTTTGCTGCAGGTGTTTCACTAGAGGAAGACACAAATTTTACTTTCTTAATCTTGACGTTTGTATCAGTCACCTTTGGTGTATTTTCTTTTACAGGCTCAGACACAGGTGAAGATATGTCCTCTAAGTCTACTGATTTCTCAGTTTTCTCCTGAGGTTGAGGCACGTAGTTTGCATTAAAAGGAGGGGGAATCTCATGAAATCCTAGACCTACAGGCTTTTTAGATTGGCGTTGAGCATCCAAAACTTTCGCTAGGTTCAGACTTGAGTTCCTAAACTTTTCTTGCTTACTATTGGCCTCTGCTACCTTCACCTTAGTTTCAGCTAGCTCTACTTATTTGGTCTTAAGATCTTTGGTCAAAGACTCTACATGCTCATACATCAGTTCTAATCTAACCCACTGCTCACTCAGCTTGTCTTTTAGAACTACGACATCTTGTGCATCAGCTTTAAGCTTGTCCTTAAGATCTTGCTTAATGTCATTCAGGCTAGCATTATCAGATTTTAAAGACTCATTTTGAGCAGATATGTTTTTACGTGATTCTAATACTAGATTCAACCTGTCGTTAGAAGTAACACATAACATACATAATTCATGGAAAAGAGAGTAATTCAGACTAACCTTTGTGTGATCGGATTCCACGTTGGCCATTTGAGCGGCAAACTCCAGAAGCGTCTGATCATTCGACTTCTCCAGCCACATTGGACTGCTGTCCCTTGTGTTCTGCTCTTCCCCTTCACATCCACTCTCAGTGACCTCAGCCATGAAGGCTCTAGCGTTAGATTCCGGATGTGAGCTCCAGTCGTAAGTACCATCCACCTGTCTATCTGATGTTACGTTTGATAACAGACCTGCTATGTTGGCTTGGCTGGATGAAGAACTCGGAAGGTATCTCTGTTGAGATTGATACTGAAACTGCCCTTGATGCGGATTCTTCCCATGGTAATGATCTACCTTTGGTCTCTGACACTCTCTTGCGAAGTGTCCCAAACCTTGACAGTTGTAGCATTTAACATTTGACTTATCGAAGCCAATCCCCTTATTATTTATATTCAGATTCCTCCCAGTCCGTTTGATGAATCGTTTAACCCGTTGGGTTACCATGCCCAGTTGTCTTTTGAGATCCATCTCCTCAAGGTCGCCAGGGTCTACCTGATCATAATCTTCATCCCAGAGTGCAGGATCGTTTATTTTCCCTTGAACGCAGTTTTCATATGCGGCCACAAATGACGCCAATAGATTCAAATGTTCTTCGGCCGACTTAGCACTCATGGGTATCTTAGAGTATCCCTGAGATGTTGATGCAGGTGTTGCCTGAGGTTGTTGTTCTTCCGATCTTCCCAACCCTAAGAACGCTCTATTCAGTGTGTCATCAGTCTCTGCTGGTGACGACGTTTCTCCGGTGAAAAACGCTGTAGCAGTCTTCATATCAGGTGCCGCTGAAGGTTTTGTTGATTTTCCAAAATACATGGCTGGATTTTGGACTTGTTCATAATCGGTTTCGGCCTTCAGTAGCTCAAAATGATAAGCATGCAGCGTTCCCACTACATCCTCCAACGATTGAGTATAATACTTATCTTCATCAAGCTTGATCATAGCCACGTACATCGCCCATTTGGCTGGTAGGGCATCAAGAAGCTTATTGTTCTTTTCTAGTATCGTTATACTCAATTCCATGATTCTCAAGCTCTGTCAGCAGATGTTAAAAGTGGGTGATGATGTCATCCAGCTTTTCATCCTTCAAAGCCTTGAAAATCGCAAACTGCTGTTTCAACAATTCCATACGCTTTCTCCGAACCCTCGGATTACCCTCACACCTCTTTTCCAGCGTCTCCCAAAGCTCCTTAGAAGTCTTCTGATTGCGGAATGTGTGTAGTATATCCTGAGGCAAAGCCATTCGAATAATCGAGAATGCTCTGTTCTCGGCTTCATATAGTTTCTTATCATCCTCCATCATTTGATATGATAAGACTCTTTGACGGCCTTCAACTTCTGAGATAGGTGGAATGTATCCTTCGTCGATACATATCCACATTCGCATGTCGTTGAAACGCTCAAAATCGGCAAACCGATCTTTCCACCAATAATAGTCTTCAAGTTTCATCAGCTTAGGCGGAGTATAGGCTTTCCCGACCTCATGATCCATTTCCAGAAACCTTTGTAAATTTGTCATTGTTTCAAGATAAATTGAATTTTAACTTAATAAATTTAATTCGAAATTAATTTAAGTTAATTCTTTCGAATTTATGTGAATTCGAATATAATTAAGCTTAAACCTATTTGGGACAAAATTCAATTTAAGTTCTGAAATTCGATTAAAATTGAAATATGTGACAGATTCGAAAGGCTCCAAACTCGAAGGTCAAGACAAACTCGAATACCCAGCAAATTCGAATCCCTGTTCGACTATAGACCAAACTCGAAGCAAAGTCGAATCAATTAAACTCGAATTGTCTCTTAATCAAACTCGAAAGGAGCGGATTTTGGGTAGACTCGAGACTAAGAAAAACCCTAATCACTCCTCACGGATTCGAGCGCCGCAAACTCGAAAAACGGCTAATACTTGGATTTTTTATCGTTTTTCAGATTAAATCAATATTTTTACAAAGAAAAATATTGATTTCTATCAAAAACGTGAAAAACACCAAAGTATTTCCCTTATCCCAATTTGAGAAGCTCGAACAACACGAAAGATACGAAAACTTGAGAGAAAAACCGTCCAAAAGCATCAAGAAACCTAGGATGTATCTTTATGACCACGAAGAACACTAAGAACACCCCGTAGGCTCTGATACCACTTGTAAGGTCTACACACTACGGATCTATCTAGACGCGAGACCGTCAACGAGTGCGGAATCCTCGTTAACGGGTTGACGGAAACAACTCTCACTCGGAACACGGAGACTATCAACGAGCTGTACGAACTAACAAGAACACACCTACTAGAAGATTCTCTCCGAAAGAACACTCAATTAGCTGATAAACTCGAGATCGCCTGTTTGCTAAATCCCTCACGAATTCTGCAAAAGTCCCTTAATGATTCGAGTTAATCCCTAATTATAGAGGCTAATTCGAGTTTGTCATGGGCCAAACTCGAATCAGGCCCAAGGCCCATTCGAGTTTGTCCCTTTGACACTCTCGAATCTGCCTAAGGATGTACATTCGAATCTGCTTAAGTAACTCATTCGAATCTGACCTAGATTCGAATCTTAGTCCTTAGAGAGTTCGAGTTTACTCTTTCATATAATTAACTTAGTATTGAAACTTATGTTTTCAGCTTATGCTTGAATTTATCTTTGAACTTTATGTTTGAACTTCTTGTAATACGATACGTCAAGTTCAAACATACAATCAATAACTGTCGAACATATATAAACATATATATCAAACACTCGTTAATTCTCAATACTTTGAATATTACTTAAACCAAAATGTTAGATCGCTTAGACTGCTATCGTCACACAGGGTGTACCAACAAGAATCACATCTAGCTGCTGTAAAAAGAATCTTCAGATACCTTAAGGGTAGACCAGGTTTGGGTCTTTGGTATCCCAAATACTCAAGTCTTGAGCTAACAGGATATTCAGATTCTGATTTTGCAGGCTACAGGCTAGACAGAAAAAGCACAACAGGTGGATGTCAACTCCTTGGTGATAAGTTGATAAGTTGGTGTAGCAAGAAGTAGAACTCAGTTTCTACTTCAACTGCTGAAGCTGAGTATATTGCTGCTGGAAGCTGCTGTGGGCAGATTTTGTGGATGCAGCATCAGCTTCAAGACTATGGACTTGTATATAGGAAGACTCCTATTCTGTGTGATAATACAAGTGACATAGCTATCTCCAGCAATCCAGTATTCCATTCCAGAACAAAGCATATAGAGGTCAGACATCACTTCATCATGGATCACATCCAGAAAGGTATTGTGGAGGTAAGTTTTATTTCCACAGATGAACAGTTTGCAGACATTTTCACCAAGCCTCTTGATGAAAATAGATTTAATTATCTTGTAAGCAAGCTGGGCATGTTAAATAAATGTGACTAAGTGTTATAAACGTTCTAAGTTATTATATGTTTCACACTGCTCAAGTTTCTCAGAACAGCTTAGACAGAACAGATTATGCATGTTCTATACTTAGCCAATTTCTGAAAACTTGAACAGCTTGAGCGTATAACAGGTTTGACAATATCAGCTTTCATTTCAAACCTGGTCTGATGATCAAACCTTCAACCTGCTCACTCTATCACTCTGTCATACAAGACATTGTCTTGTAACATGATCAGCTATTGAACACAACCTGTTCTTACATAGCTGAACAGGTTGAATGAACAGCCTGAAGAATGAACAGCTTGTGATGACCCTGCTCATCACAGGTTTAACCAACAGCTTAGACCATCAGTTTAAATTACCTTTCTTCACAATTAAGTTACTTAATTTTTGTTTTTATTTAACTTAATTACTGCGGATAATGTGTGTTAACGTGCGTTAGTGACTAAAAAGGTCTCGAGTGATCTGACAACCGTTCTGACATGGACAACCGTTCCGTATTTCGTTAAAGAACATTTCAAATCAACCGCCCAAACATTTCTCTCTCATACCCACTCACATTCGAATCCTATAAATACCCTTCTACTGTTTCATCTTTGTCTTCCTTACTGCTTCCATAACTTCCAAAGAACCCTAACTTCGACTAAGTGTTCTGTGCTCATACTTCTACTACATTTTAAATGGCTAACCAGAACAACCCTTTTCTTCCAGTTTTCGTTGGTAACGATGTGCACAAACACTCGTCTGTTACCACGATGCTGATATTGATACCCACCAACTACCTTGCAAACCTAACCATCCTAATAAATTTTGTGGGAAAAGGATATGACGACATGGTGGAGTTTCTGAAGGTTCACCCATTGAACTACGTAATGACTACATCTCCTGGTATCCTGTACCAGGAGATGGTATATGAATTTTGGTACACCTGCTCTTATGATCCTTCTACCAAAATCATTAGGGGAACCATACTCAATGGGAATCAGACCATTGAGATTACAACAGGTCTGATCAGGGAAGTCCTTCATCTCCCTGTGGTTGATACCTATGATCAGCCACAGCCTGAAAATAACTAGATGGGAAATTTGCTACATTTATGTGGTGTAGAAGAACCCAAAGTTGGAGCCACACTGTTTAAGAATGATTTGTTTCCAACCTACAGTTTCTTGTTTGCCTCGGTGGTGATGTGCTTCAGCAGTAAAATTGGTTCATTTGACCAACTCAGCCGTGATGAAATTCCATAGTCCTACAGCTTGTGGATGGGACTACAATCATCATGGCAATATGGGTTTTTATGAACTTGAGGAACCTGGTGCAGCAGGAAACACGTCCAGCTGTTGTTCGATATCCCACGTTTTTAAGCCTCATCTTCAAGCAGATTTATGGTGAGCAACTCTATAACTCTCAGCCTCTACTACGTACTGCTGCATTCCCTGTAATAGGGAATAGAGTTTTTTATACTCGTGTTCTCCCAAATGAACCTCCTCTGTCAACACCAATGAGGAGGTTGCTAGGAATGGTGGAAGGACCCTCTGCTGTGAGGGTGGATCCAGAGACTGCTCCCAAGGGAAAATCCAAATCTAGGGTCAAATTTATTAAAAGGACCCCGGAAACGACTGAAGCTGCGCCTGTTCGCAAGAAACCTAAAACAACCAAGTCCATGTCTGCCCCTTCAGCCTCTGTGGCTGAGGGGGAGCAGGCTTCTCACCCTGGTTCATCTGTTGAACGTAAATCCCTTGTGGTTGGTGCCTCTGTGGCACCTGAGACTATGAAACAGGCCAACCCACCTGTTTCTGAACCAGTCTCACCACCAGTCCAAACAGAACCCCTTATCACCTCTCCACAACACACATCCTCCACTTCATCCCTCCGCCTATACAGACGCAAAACCTTAGCCAAAAAGAAACCAACCGACCCATCTAGCCCCTCTGATCCATCTCAACAGGTTTCAGATGAAAAAGAGGCAACCCCTGCCGCTTCTCCTATTTTGGTAGAAGGTTCAGAACATTTGGAGCAGGCTTCACACCAACAAGAGTCTACCCTGAGTCAGCCTAGGCCCTCTGGTTCCTCCCAACAGGAGCCAGTTGTATAGATGGAGACTACCACATCCACTATTCCAGCCTCCCAACAGGCTAAGAATATTGAAAGACAGGAGTTCACTCCACTCCATACTGAGTCCACACAGTCTCCACCCCATACTTCTTCACAACCTGAGTCTGCACGAGGTGCCAAACCTGCTGGATTAGACCATCCCGCAGATCAGCCTCCAACTTCTGCTCCTCATGATACAGCTGTTGTACACCCCACAGCTGCTGAAGGACCAACATCCCAAGCTGATGAACCTCAGGGAACATATCATCCCTCTGGTGAGGCTGCACCTCATATGCAAACTCTATCAGCATGTTTCACCACTGCGGATGTTGAAATGCACATCCCATCTCCCAATAACCAGGCACCTCTAAACCAATGTGCTGCAGAGGGAACCACCCCAGGCCTTAATGAAGGTGCTGCAACACAAGCAGCAGCTGAAAGGCTACCAACTTCTAGCCCTTCTCCTGATGAAGTGGATACAGCCACTGCTAAGGGACCAATTGACCCTTCCAAGCTGGGCCATATTACTTTTTCCCAGGCTATGGAACTTCTGTCCAGAGTCACCCTTCCCTCTCCATCACATCCCCAAACACCTGCCTCATCCGCATCTCATTCATCACCCTCTACACAATCCAAACAGTCTACCCATACTCCCTCATCCCCCAAATACCTTCCTTTGAAGGATCAGCTTTCCTTGCTGATCAACAAAGCTGGATCTTTGGAAAACTCCATGACTGCTCTACCATCAATAATCTCAGACTCTGTGTCTGCCCAGCTCCAAGGATTCTTTGATTTGTTCAAGAATTCCTTTCCAGCCACTCCACAAGCTGACCAGTCCTCACAGCTACTTGCACTAACTGCACAGCTGCAAAACATCTCCACATCCCTCTCCTCTATTCTTTCCCGTCAACAGGACTCTGTGTCTTCCATGACAGCCATCTCCCAACAGCTGTCAACTCTCCTCATCACTTGGACTACTACCCTTCCTACTACACTGGCCAGCTTAAACTCTTTAATTGTCTCTCTGTCAAATTCTGTGTCAGCAAATCTTGATGATGTGCAGGACTCTCTTGAGTTACATCTTGCACAGCTTCAAAGTTTGCTGTTCATAGCTTCTGACAGAGACAATCTAGTTAAGCTGTCCTCAATTGCTGATTTCCAATCCTCTTCTCTTCAAGCTTGCCTTACCCAGCTTGCAGAGGTTAAGGACAACCTGACTTTCTTAGTGGATAGCCTGGTTGGCCCCAATCCTGCTGCCAAAACTGCTGTCAAGCCTACTGAATTCGTTTCTCCAGGCAGACCACTTGTTGAAGGTGCTGGTCTATCTCCTTCAAAGAGGGAGAAGTTGTCTGCCTCAAAGACTATGTCTAACGGGGAGAAAACTTCTTCTCATTCTAAGGAGAAATCAGCTTCTGTTGGTCAAGCAGCAGGTGCATCAGGAACAGGTCCAGCAGCAGATGTCTCCCATCACACTGAAGCTGCTCAGCCTGGATCTCCAAACGCTGCACAAACTAAGGGGGAGGAATCCATTCCTGGGGAGAGGCCAGGCAAAAGGAGGCATCTGATTTTGGAAGAAGAAGAAGAAGAAGAAGAAGAGGAAGAGATTCCTAAGGCTGTTCAAACTACAACAGCCAAAGGAAAGGAGAAAGCAGCTTTTGACCCTGACCACCAAAGAGCAGCGCAACTAAAGTTTGATAAGGCAATGGCTAAAGAAATGGGTGTTCCTATAGAGAAATATTATGAGTACAGAGATGAACAGCTCAAAGCCCTGGAAACACTAAGAAAGGAAGAAGCCTCAGCCAAAGCTGCCAAATCCTTTGCATTTAAAGAGGCAAGCAAAATTAAAATGCCTTCTTTGGATGTGCAAAGAAAACTGCTTGAAGCTGCTAGAGAGTCAGCGGGTGAAAAGGAAGGTGGTAAGGAAAATTGTGCTCTGGTCTCTGTGACCAAGTCCAAACAAGCATCCTCTGCAAGAGCCCAGATACACGTTGACAACAAGGCAAGGAAAAAGTTCTTTGATGTTGCTGATAGAAGACTTGCCAAGGAAGCTATTGTCAAAGTTGTGCCTATTTCAAGAAAAGGCAAACAGTGGAAGCTACAAATAACCAGAATGGGTGCAACAGGCCCAGAAATGGAATCATATGACTACATTAATGTTGCACAGATGGGGTACAGAGAATGAGTGGAGTTGGCAGTGGCCCTGAGCCAGTCTAAGCATGAAACGGCTAAGACTATCAGGGCATATGTCAAAATGTTGATGGAAAGAGTGCAAGACCTTGGCCTGATCTCAGAAGATTTAAGTAAGGGTGTCTCAGTGACTTACCATAAAATTAAGGCCAAGAGGAACAAAAAGGATGCAGAGCTGGAGGAACTCCTGATCTTTATTGAACAAGGTGACTATGCAGTAGAGATCAAAGGAGTTGACCACAGCCTGCCCAAAGGAGTAGAATTTGAAGAAGGCAAGCTGATTGAAGAACCTGAGTTGGGGGAATTTTTTGTAGATCCCGAGACAAAGAAGAAGTGCTTTCAAAGATCATCAGACCTACACAAAGTTGGTCTCAAATAGCTTGTAGCATTCAGACTTGCAAAATCCTTCAGGCAATCTGGAAAATGGAGAGCTGCCATCTGGGATCAGCTCAGCGGCTTCTATGAAAGAGGGGAGCTTAAACATCCCAATTTTATGTTCCTTAGAGTTGAAATTCAAGATTTGGAGGAAACCAGGGATGGGCTTGAAAGAATGTTTCAAGAAGGATTGCCACCACCACTGTCGTGAACTTCATCTGCTATCTAAGTAGATGAAGAATGGAAGTTGTCCATCTGTTGGACATGCTTGCCATTATTTTCTCCCATCATCAACAGTCCAAATTGTTGAATTTTTCTGTACATTAGTTGTCCTATGTTAAATAAGTTGTAACTTTTTATTTTTACATCAGTTGTAATATACACTATTACATCAGTTGTACTTTTGTAAAAACATATGTTGTTTATGTAATCAAAAATCAGTATATATATAAACTGATCTTTTACTTTACTTTGATGTTGTAATTTCATTTTGGCAAAATTTATTGTAAAAATGTATAGTGATTATTGATAAAATCAGCTTAGACTGATTATTGCAAATAGGGGGAGATTGTTAGGCACAAAAAGGCCTCAGTCAAACCTGCTCTACATCTTAGGGGGAGATTTTTAATCAAGCCCGTTTGATGCACTTGAAGGTATAATTTAAGGCCTGTTTATGCCTTATTGAAACCTGAAAAGTGATTTGCAATATCAGAAAAAGTTGTTTACCCTGTTGCATTCGTTGCAACGAAGGCAGATTGTCCAAGCTGGACATAAGCTGTCTACACTGCTCTGTTATGTTGAGCAGCTTGGACAGATTCTAATTGTTCTGTTCTCCGTGAACAGAATCCGTTCTTTGTGAACAGGCTAAACAGTTTGTGGGATATGTTTCCAAGTCCTCATGTATTGTTTTTGGCTACAAGATCAGTTTACAAGTCAAAGACAAAGAGGAAAACAGAAACTGCAAAAGCCTGCCTACGCTGTTCTGTTACTTGAAGACAAACGGATATCTGTAAAGGGTGACAGACCTTTTCTTATATCAATATGGCCTTTACAAAAGAAGAAAGTTGCAAAGTTGACATTCCTCTTTTAGTTAAAGTCTTATGCAACAGTGAAAAAAAGAAAAAAACAAAGATTCTACAATATGAAGACAAATCTGCTTTATCAGAATGTGCAGAAAAGGTGTCTTGTGTTTTTGGAAAGTCTTACCACTGTCTCATTATCCAATGAAGAAGCTTCACTGAGATTCTCAGTGAGAGTATAAAAGGAAGCTTCTAAGGATTGTGAGATATCCAAGAGTGTGAAATCAGATCGTGCATTAAAGTGTGTTTTTCATGCATGCAAGTCTGCTTGAATATAACATTACGTGTGTCTAAGTTGTTCATACTCAAGCTGTCCATATGTGTCTTGTAAAATCAGTGAGTGCATCTAAGTGAGTGTAGTCATTGTATCTAGTCTGAGTGTGTCTTAGATTAGTTGAAATATCTGTCGCATCTGTCATCTCAGCTTGAACCTTTCCGCACTCAACCTTGTTTGTAATTAACATTTGTTAATAGTATACACAAACATTGAGAAAAGAGTGTTGAATTTTAATTTGGTGTATTCACCCCCCCTCTACAGCTTAGAACAATACTTTAGGGAAACCTTTTGGGACCTACACTTACGTACAACAAAGCGACATGTTTTGACTTTCTTTACTTTCCAAAACTTCCTCTTTATTTAAGATGTATTTTGATGAAGCCATACATCCCCCAGATTGATTTGCATACCTCATTCATAATAATTGTCTGTGGGTCTCTAACATAGAAATTAAGACCTTTTTGTCATACATCTAAGTTAGTTACACATGACATTTCCTTGATTGTTTTATTAGCTTTTAGGAAATCCTTCATGTTTTATGCCTACCAACATATCAGACTCTGAATATGTATATCTCTTAGGATTTATTGTGAATTATGTGTGAAAGTTTAACACTTAGAGTTTGTTAGACTATGCTAAATTTTGTCACTTTGATCCTTTGACTGTAAGACTTCTCTCATTTTTTCATATTCTATTTTTTTGAAATTTTTATGGTTTTCTCTATTTTTTCTTTTGTTTTTCTTTTTAAGTACAGTACCTAATAAGATAATCTACTAACGTCAGGTTACTCCGGATTACGCATTCCATTTAGTTGGACTAACAACTCAAAGTGTGATCTATCAAATGCTTTTGTGAAGAGATCTGCATTGTTGTCTTCCGTTGGAACTTTAACTAATTAAATCAAGTTTTTCTCTGCACAGTCACGAATAAAATGATGTCTTATGTCTATATGCTTATTCTTACTGTGCTTTACCTGATTATTTGTTATATCAATTGTGGACTGATTGTCTATCCTAATGGGACTATGAGTTTAAGTCAAACTGTAATCCTGAAATTGTTGTTGAATCTATAGATCTTGTGAACAGCAACTACCAGCACCTACATACTCGGCTTCGCATGTTGATACGGCTACCGAAGTCTATTTCTTGCATTTCCAGAACACCAGTCTCCCTCCAAGGAACTGACAACCACCCGTTGTTGACTTTCTGTTCAAGCTACACCCTCCATAGTCTGAATCTTTTTAAGCTTCCAATTCCAAATCTCCATCAGCATGATACCAAAGTCCCAGCTTCGGTTTCGACTTCAGGTATCTCAGAATCTGCTTCACAGCTTTCATGTGCATCTCCTTGGGGTTAGCTTGAAACATGGCACAAATACAAGTAGCAAATATTATATCAGGTCTTGAAGCAGTTAAATACATGAGTGAACCGATCATGGCCCGAAACAAAGTCGGATCCACATCAGTATCACTATTTGTACCCGGTCTGAGATTATGATTTACATGTATAGGAGTACTGAAGTGTGCCATAAGCGTTGTTCCTTCCATCCCGAAGCGCTCTAAAATATTATAGACATACTTTGTCTGATGAATAAACATCCCCTCCTTTCGTTGTTCAACTCATAAACCGAGAAAGAAGTTTACCTCTCCAATCACACTCATCTCAAACTTTAACTTCATAACCTTCTCGAAATCCTTGAACATTTGTTCATTAGACGACCCTAAGATGGTGTCTTCCACATACACTTGTACCAGTATGAGATCGTCACCTTTCCTCTCAACGAACATTGTACTATCTATTCTCCCTCTATCAAACCCATTGTCTAAGAGGTTAGTAGACAGTGTATCGTACCATGCCGTAGGTGCCTGATGAGAACTCCAATCATAGTTACCGTCTAGCTGTCTGTTAGAAGATACATTCACTAACAACCCAGCAATTGCAGCTTGATTCCCTGAACTACCAGAATTCTGTCCTCCTTGATTCTGATAGTTCTCAACCTTTGGCCTTTGACATTCTCTAGCAAAATGTCCCAACTCCTGATAGTTGTAACACTTCACCTTTGACTTATCAAACCCAACATTTTTACTCACACTCAGGTTCCTTCCAGTTCTCTTCATAAATCATTTAACCCTCTGCGTGACCATTGCCAGTTGCCATTGCAGATCCATCTGCTCTAAATCCCCTGCATCTACCTGATCATAATCGTCCCCCCATAGAGCTGGATTCTAGATTTTACCTTGAATGCAGTTGTCGTATGCTGCTACAAATGAAGCTAGAAGGTTTAGATGTTCTTCAGGTGATTTAGCACTCATAGGCATTTTGGTATAACCTTAAGTGGTTTATCCTGAATAATGTGGTTTATCTTCCGGTTTTGAGAACCCTAAGAATGCCCTACCACTAGATTCTTCAGCTTCAACTGGTATACCTTCTTCTTCTCCAGAAAAGAACGCAGTAGCCCCCGACTTCAGTTCACTAGAAGTTGATTATTTAGATTTCCCGAAGTACATTTCAGGATCATGTACTTGATCAAATTCCATCTCCTTCTTTTGTAACTTAAAGTTATAGGCCCTCAATGTTCCAATTACTTCTTCCAGAGTAAGAGTTTCCAACTTTTCTTCATCATGTTTTATCGGCGTAGTGTACATCTCCCACTTTACTGGTAATGCATCAAGAAGGTTATCAATCTATTCTGACTCTGGATACTCAACCTTGTGATTATCAAGCTCTATCAGAAGGTGGAAGAACCTTGTGATTATGTCATCCAAGGTCTTGTTCTTCAGCGCTTTGAAGAGATTAAATTGTTGCTTCAATAATTCAGTTCTCCCTTTCCTAACCCTAGAATTTCCCTCATACCGTTTCTCCAACGCCTCCCACAGTTCTTTAGAGGTTCAGTGATGTTTAAATGTATGCAGAATATCCAACGGTAATGCTATTCTAATCGACGATAGAGCTCAATTCTCAGCCTCATAAATCTTCCTGTCGTCATCTTTCATATTTTGATAGGACACAACTTTCAATCTGCCCTCGAGCTCTTGTGTTGGGGGAACGTAACCTTCGTCTATGCATATCCACATACGCAGATCGTTAAAGTGGGCGAAATCAGTAAATATATCTTTCCACCAGTAATAGTCTTCTATCTTCATTAGCTTAGGTGGTGAATTGGATTTGCCCACCTCATGAACCATTTCAAAGAATTTATGTAAACTTTACATTCTTTTAGACTTTTTGTTCACAAACTTAACTTATTTAATTTTTAAAATAAATTTTAAAACAAATTCCTACGAACTTAGGTTAAGTTCGTAGGAATTTTAATTTTAAATTCGTTTTACTATATTAAACTTGTTTAAGGTTAAGTTCGAGATTACTAAATTCGAAGGACCTCAAGTTCGTAAAACCCTAGGATGAAAAAGTCAAGTTCGTGGATGTCTAAGTTCGAGATTCTGACAAGTTCGAACTTACTCAAATTCGTGAAACCCTGATCAGTTTACATCTAATCCCTGACAAGTTCGAGAAACAAACAACTTCGAATCCCTGACAAGTTCGTGGAACACACAACTTCGAAGCCCGGACAAGTTCGTGGAGGAGCGTGTGTTAAGTTCGAGGAACCCTAAAATACCTTCTAAGTTCGAGCGCCGCAAGTTCGTAAAACGGCCAAAAATTCAACTTTATCACAATTTCAGAATAAATCAATGTTTTTAAGGTTAAAAACAATGATTTCTACTGAAGAATTGAACTAAGATGAACATTTGTCAAGAAAATTGTTCGAAAAAAACTTTGAAAACTTTGAAAATCACGTGATCTATCCGTAAGAATGCCAAGAAACCCTATGAATGTTCAACAAAATGTGACGAACAAGAAGAACATTCAAGATAGGCTCTGATACCACTTGTAAGGTCACCACGTCTACGGATTAGATCAAGGCGCGATGTCGTCCAACGAGTGCGGAATCCTCGTTAGACGCTTAATAGATCGATCACGCGCGGAACACGGAGCCGAACACAATGCTAGCCGATATAATACCGATCGTACACGATGTATTACTCCTGAAACTCTTTGAAATCGCTTCAAGTTCGTCTGTGCACAAAAACAAACTCTGAAATCGTATTTCTCCGAAAGTCTTTTAAAATAACTGAATAAGTTCATAATATAACAAATAAGTTCGTGCAAGGCCCAATCCCACGAACATTCAAGTTCAAGCCCAAGAAGATACGAACTTAGGCTAGTTAAGTTCGTACGAACTTGTGTGACTTAAGTTTGTGGCCTTATGCCTTAAAAACTTATTCTCACATCAAGAGCTTATCTTCACAATCATGAACTTAACATGCAAATGTAAACATCATACACAATCATGATCAAACATACATGACTTTTATTAATAAAGCCTCATCTATTACATATGACTATCTATTACATATCTAGACTGTTATCATCACACCGGGTGTACCAACAGTATCTATATCTGATTGAGATTTTGAGGGGGAAAAAGTTCATTTGTTATCATCACATTCCATCAGAAAACATTAAAAAAATATTTTTATCTAGTTTAGTTTATGATTTTTATCTTTATTTCATCTAAAAAGATTATAAATATTTTCATTTATTTCAACTAAGTTATTTTAATATTTATTTCATCAAAATTAGAAAATCCCAAAAAGATTTTAACTTATTTTCTTTTTTCTTTTCATTTTGTTTGAAAACTCAGAAAATGCCAAAAACATTTTAATTTTAATGTATCTAATTTTGTTAGACATTTAATTTCGATCATGTGGACTTATTTTGTAATAATTATTTACTTATTATTTAGCTTGTATTTATTTCCTTTGTATTTTATTTCTATGTAAAAGTCTAGGGGCCAAATGTGTCAATGTTTGATAGTTAATTAAAGGAGCCTATGTATAGGCTCCTAGGGTTTGTAATCCTTTACACGGTTGAATATTCAAATAAAAGTGCAGCCGCCAACTTGATATTCTCTCTACATTCCTTTTGTCTTCTTCATCATAACACAATTATTGAGCTTGATTCTTCTTGTGTTTGATAAAAGAAACATGAAAGTGCTGATTTCTATTGGGATTAGAGTACAACAATTGGTATCAGAGCTAAAAAGGTGGATTTCAACTTGCAAATTTCGGATTCTGCTGCGTTTTCATGTTCTTCATCGAGTTCTTCATCATTTCAATCGGTTAGATCCATTTAATCTTCAGTTTTCGGTTGTTTTTGTGTTATTATTGTCATATAGTCATCACATTTTCATCCTCTACTAATTAGACCTTCTTAGGTTCAATCTTTCCATTAAAATCATTCATAATCAGCTGTTTTTTTACAACTTTAAAAAATATGGGTTTTAGTGGGTTTTTGCTTGTTTTTTTTACTGATTTTCAAGTGTTTTGGTATATATTAAAACATCAAAAGTGTTTAAAATAGTTTCCCATTCATTTAGAAACAATTTTAGGCCTTAAATCTGCTAAAATCGATGTCTGAACTGCTCCGCACTTTGAATATCTGTCAAAAACCTGCTGTATTTCGGACCATAACTGTAGCATTTCGGACCATCTAAGATCCCAATTCGGACCATTTCGGACCATCTCAGACCCTAGTTCGGACAACATTGCGGTCCATTTTGGACCACATTAGGTGTATTTCGGACCATCACTGTGCCCATTTCGGACCTTCTTTCGGTCCAATCCGAACTTCGGACCATCCGAAGTCCAGATTAGGCATTTTCATCTTCATATTTTTACTTGTGCTTTAATTTAAATTGTCACTTCGGACGTTTTCCATTTCTGACCAACTGAATCCGGACCATCCGAATTCGGTCCCCTTCCTGGACAATTCCCTAAGTGTTTGTCCGAATTAGTCTCTGTTCACCCGAATCCGGACCACCCGAATTCGGTTCCTCCATCCATCCGAAGTCCGCACTGTTCATCCGAATCCGGTACATCCGAATTCTGTTCCTCGGTTTTTAATCATCTGAATTAGCACCCTGTCCGAAACCACCATTTCGTCCGAATTCGGTCCCTGTCCGAATTGACATCCATCCGAACGATTGGGTTCATCCGAATTCGGTCCACGTCCGAATTACTGTTCATCCGATTTCTGCTTCATCCGAACTCAGAACTTAGATCCGAATTAAGTACCATCCATTGTACTATTCATCCGCTGTCCAACCCATCCGTTTCAAGTTTACACCTTCAAGATATTATTTGTTAAATCAGCACCCCAATTATGTCTCATGAAGCTCTCGTACTCGGATCCGAGAACAGACCACCTGTTCTATATCCTGACGAGTATGAACAATGGAAATCCCGGTTCCTCAAATTTGTCGGAATGCAACCCCTTGGAAACCTAATGCTTCAATCCATCTCTGAGGGCCCCGTGATCTACTATCGGGAAATCACAGCTAGACCCGAGGCTGACCCCCCTGTCCTCGCATCAAGGTTGAGAGAGAACACGCTAATGACGCCGAGAGAGACAGGCAGCATGCCGATAAGAGGGCTGAGTATATGATCTATCAGGCCCTCCCCACTAACATTTTGGTCGGAGCAGACAGCAAAATGTCTGCTAAAGAAATGTGGGACGAATTAGAAGTACAAATGTTGGGGGCAGATCTCGATGATCGTGCTAAAATAGAGAAAGCTAAGGCTAAGTTTACAGAATTCCGAGCCAAAGACGGGGAATCTCTGCAGGCTACGTTTACAAGGTTTTGTGCAGTCCTAAATGAGTTAAACAAACTGCACATCAAAAAGGACAAGGATGACATAAACATCCAGTTCTTTTCAGCCTTAGCCCCCCGAGTGGCAGATTGCTTGCTGGGCCACACGACGGGTTCTGAATATTCCTGAGCTATCCATCAATGTCGTCTTCAAAGAGCTGACAAAGTATCAAGGGGATGTGGATCACCAGAAACAGATGGCCAATCAGCTCGCATCTTTGCCGCTATCTGCTAACACTGGCATCAAACCCAATGATTCCCTAGCCTTGATCACCAACATGAATATTCCCACTGCATCTTTTGCACAAGGTTCATCTTCGTCACAGTACAGGTATGCTTCTTCTCCGCGTGAGGTAATTGATGAGAACGAAGTAGTGATTTAAGAACAAATAGCCTTGTGGACAAATCGTCTCCAACAACGACGTTTTTCAACAAGACTAACAATCAACTCCGCTATGACACCGGTCCGCGGAGGTACTCAGACGACAGGAGGGATGAACGACGCGATGATTATCGTCGGGATGATTATCGCAGAGATGACAGGAGGTACGACGACAGACGCGACTAACGAGTGATCGCCGTTATCAAAGGCGAGACGATAGGCGTGAGGATCGTAGGGATGACAGGAGAGATTATGATCGGAGAGACGACCGTCGTGATGACCACCGGGACGACCGCAGGGACTACAGAAGAGAGAATGATCGACGAGATAGAAGGAGGGATGATAGCCGAGAACATCGCCGCGCCGACAAGTGGCCGGTAGAAAGGAGAGATGAAAGGCCAAGAGCCGATGAACCGAAAGGCGCCAAAGAGCGTCTCTGTTACAAATGTGGGAAACCGGGACACTTTGCCCGGGAATGCGGCAACATGTTTGACAGAGACGTCGCCTACTATGAGCGGAAGTTGGAAGCCACTAAGAAGCGAACCGACGCCATTGCCCTCGTCGCCCAGGAAGATTACTGGGATGCTGAAGATACCGACGAGGAAGATTATAAGGGCAAAAATTGTTATATGGTTGATCGTCTCGGGTTGGATCACTGTCCATTTCCACTGCTTCAAGTTCAGACAATGCTGATGAGGGGGAGATAATGAAAAATCCACCAACATGTCTGATGGCTAAATCCGACGATCCCGAATGCTCATCATCCGGTTCAGAGACACATGAGGTATATTCCTGTTACATTCAAGAGCATGTAAATAATTAATGTACATTGCACACACATGTTCTTGATCTACAATCTAGGTTAAATGCTGAAACTGAAAAGTATGTGCTAGCTGAACATCTAGCTCAAACTTTAAAAGAGTCGTCTGAATTATATCAATCAAAGTGGTTAACTAATCACAATGTTATAAAACAGATGCTAATCGAAAAAGTAGATGTTCAAGACAGGATTATAAATCTTGAATCTTGTATGGATAGGTTATCTAATGAAAAACTCTCGTTAAAAGATGAAATATCTGTACTTTCAAAACATTTAGAGACAGTAAATATGGAAAATATAGACAGTTTAGAAAAATATAAAATGATTGAAGAAGAAAGAATAAGTTTGTACTCACGAATAAAGACCCTTGACGATGCATTTTTAAAAAGGGGTCCAACA
Organism: Centrapalus pauciflorus; assembly: GCA_020465985.1. NCBI lineage: Eukaryota > Viridiplantae > Streptophyta > Magnoliopsida > Asterales > Asteraceae > Centrapalus > Centrapalus pauciflorus. The sequence goes on along the minus strand of JAANYP010005469.1, from coordinate 510,337 downwards.
GAACAAACTATTCACTTGAATCAGCCCAAATAAACTAGGTTTTACCATTCTAAACAAGGAATCGGTTTTAAAAATCCTAAATATTTGGAAAAGGCCCAAAAAGTTTTACCTTTATTTTATGACATGAACTATATGGGAGATGGACTTAAATCTTTCTTTTTTGCGTCATCAAAAGAAGTTTTAAACCAAGAGAATGAGAAACGTGTTTAGAATAAAGAAAAAGAAATTTCTTTTCAATATGAAGAACTTAACGAGAGTTATCCTTCTAGAGTACCCACTTTAGAGGAAGACTTCTTGTCAACTTATTCAGAAACTGAATTGAAAACAAAACTTGTAAAAGCAATTCCTCAACTTTATATTCCTACAAAAGTTCTTCAACATCAAATTAATGTTTTAGAAAAGGAATTGAAGTCGTCTCAAAAGAAAGCACTTGATCTTCAAGATGCTCTTCTTAAGAGCGAAGAAAAGTTGGTAAATCAAACTTTTCAACAATCTGTGGAATTAACTGTCTACAGAGAAAATTTGACATGGTTTCTCAAACGTTAAAAGATTTTTCAAAAGAACAAACAGTTTCTCATTCCACCAAAATCCCATGTGTGTCATCCAACAAAGGTAAGACTAAAGCTGAAACTTCTACTTTCATTTATAAAGGTGAGTGCTCATAACCGTTTAAAATTGAGGTTTCTAAAAAGACTCAGATCCAATCCAAGTCTTTTAAGAAACCCGCTCACCAACAAAAAGAAAATTCTGTAAAGTCTAAATCTTCCATGCATACTGACTCTAATCGTTTTGTTCCTACAGATTATGTGAGAAGAGTTCCTAAAACCACCATGCTGGATTTTTCAAGTTTTTTTGTGAAGAAGGCTTTAATGCCAAGTGAATTTGTTTCTAGAGATAGGATGTCTGTAATCTCTAAAAACAATGTGTGTAACAATGTATCGAATTCTGTTGCTTGTTTAAAGTACTCTTTCAGTGAATTATTTAATCTATGTCCAACTCATTATAGACGATAGGTTCCTGAAATGAATGCTAATGTGCCATACCCTGTTAAAAGAATTCGGAAAAAGAAAATAAAAAATGTTGCATCATCAGCCACAAATAAAATTGAGACTTGTCCGTTGCCGAGGCCCAAAACCAAAGCAAAGGTCAAAAAGGTCTCAAAAAGTCAAAAACCGAAGGCAATTTCATCGCCTAAGGTTCCAAAGCCCAATAAATCCAATCTTCAATGGATTCCAAAGGGCTATGCATCCGAACCACACATAAATGCTAAATGGGTTCCTAATACTGCACATGTGCCATATACATCTGGAACTCCTAACAAAAAGGGACCCATATTGAGATGGGTACCCAAAGTTGTGTGATCTTTATGCAGATGGTTCTTGGCTACTTCTGATCAAGACCCGTTCTTCAATGAAATGGCTTCTAGTTACCATAGACTAGGACCCGTTCTTTTGCTTGTCGGTTGTGCTTAAACCAACACGTTTGGCTTCTGTGCACACAGCTCAGGACCCGGTCTTAACTCATCATGTTTTCTGAACATCTCGGTTCAGAACACGGTTTGATTGTAAATAAAAGATGGATGTGTTTGAATGCATATAGTTTTTCATTATATGAATTTATTTGCTTTTCAGGCCAAATCCATCTGGTATATGGATTCGAGTTGCTCCAAGCATATGACGGGGAGAAGAGAATTGATGTCCAATGTAGTTGAACAATATTGCATGACGGTAAAATTCAGGAACAACCATCAGGCTCATATTAAAGGATACAGGGACTTAGTTCTAAATAATCTAGTCATCAAGGACGTTGACTATGTTGAGGGATTATCGCATAATCTATTTAGCATAGGACAGCTCTGTGATAAAGGACTATAGGTAACATTTAGGGCTAAGAACTTGAGTGTAAGGAGTATGGATGGAAAAGATATATTATCTGGTTCCCGTAACTCTAACCTTTACACCATTGATGTAGCCAAGCTCATAGTAAAGGATAACATTTGCCTCTTATCATAAGCCTCTTCAAAAGACTCTTGGTTGTGGCATCGAAAGTTATCCCACTTCAACTTTGACAATATCAACAAGCTGGCTGCGAAACAACTGGTCAAAGGTCTCCCTGAATTGCGTTATGAAAAAGACCATCTTTGTGGAGCTTGTGAGAAAGGAAAGATGAAACGATCATCTCACAAACCAAAACCCGAACCGTCAACGAAAATAGAATTGGAGTTACTTCACATGGATTTATGCGGATCGATGCGGACCCAAAGCATAAACGGGAAGCGATATGTGTTGGTTATCGTTGATGACTACTCACAATATACTAGGGTCAGGTTCTTGCGATCCAAGGATGAGACAGCTCAAGAAATCGTAGATTTTATAAAGAGTGTCAAGACCCAACAGCAGCTGTCAGTTCAATCAATCAGATCCGATAACGGCACGGAATTCAAGAATTCGGTAGTTGAGGGCTTCCTTCGATCCAAAGGTATTCAGCATCAATATTCTGCTGCTAGAACACCACAAAAAAATGGAGTCGTGGAAAGGCGTAACCGTACGCTTGTGGAAGCCGCTCGTACAATGCTAACCTACTCAAAGCTACCTCCATTCTTGTGGGCCGAAGCCGTATCAACAGCTTGCTATACACAGAATCGGTCAATTATCCATAACCGCTTCAATAAAACTCCTTATCAAATCTTTTTGAATAAAGCGCCTTTTATCAAGTACTTACGTGTATTTGGTTGCAGGTGCTATGTGTTGAACGATAAACACAACCTCGGGAAATTTAACAAAAAAGCGGATGAAGCGATCTTCATTGGATACTCATCCAACTCGAAGGCCTATAACGCATTCAATACCCGAACCATGACAGTCAATGAAAGTGTGCATGTCACATTTGATGAGTTGGCTGAACTGGCACCCAAAGTTGATCGTACAGGACCTCGCATTACACAAATGCCTGGAGACTCTTCTACTCATCCTACTTCTTTTTCTTCTTCTGATTTACTTAATTTGTTTGATCCTTTTTACGTAGAATTTTTTGGTCCTAATGCTAATGTGTCTAATATTGTCATTAATGTAGGTAATCCATCCAATTCAACTGCACCACAAAGTTTATCCACTCCATCTTCATCCACATCATACCCTAATCCATCAACATCATCCACTGAAACATCCGCAGTTGAATCTACTCCTGTAATACCCTAACATATATTGTCAAATATCTTTCCCTCATCTGAACACACAGAAATCGAACCGGAACCAGTCGTACCATCACTTGAAACCATTGACCATGAATCTTCATCCATCCCCACATTAACCACTGAGATTCCATCCCGAGCACCCCTTCCACACGAGACCAAATGGACCCAAAGTCACCCAACCGATCAGATCATTGGTGATTTTTCAAATGGAGTCCAAACACGTAGGGCGTCTGCTAATGAATGTCTCTTCGCATCATTCCTTAGTATGATAGAGCCCGCTCGTGTGGATGAAGCCCTAAAAGACCCAGATTGGATAGTTGCAATGCAAGAGGAACTCAATTAGTTTGAACAGCTCAGAGTCTGGCGGTTAGTTCCCAAACCAAAAGACCGTACAATGATCGTAACAAAGTGGATCTTTAACAACAAACGAGATGAGAACGGCATTGTGATAAGAAATAAAGCAAGACTTGTTGCCAAAGGCTACCGACAACAAGAAGGGATAGATTATGACGTGACCTTCGCTCCAGTTGCACGGATCGAAGCGATCAGAATCTTCTTGGCGTACGCGGCACACAAGGACTTCAAAGTGTACCAGATGGACGTCAAGACCGCCTTTCTCAACGGTGAACTTATCGAAGAGGTGTACGTTGAACAACCACAAGGCTTTGTTGATGCACATAAACCTGACCATGTTTATGTGCTAGATAAAGCCCTCTATGGTTTAAAACAAGCTCCTCGCACATGGTATGATAGTCTTTTTAATTTTCTTATCTCTGCCGGTTTCAGCAAAGGTGTGGTGACATTATATTTGGATCTACTGACAGTAATTTCTGTAAGGATTTTTCAGCCCTAATGGAGTCTAGGTTCGAGATGAGTATGATGGGGGGAAATGAATTTTTTCTGCGGATTACAAGTCAAACAACTTGAGGAAGGGATTTTTGTGAACCAGTCGAAATATACTCTTGACATTCTCAAGAAGTATAAGTTAGACTCTTGCACGAGTATCGCAACTCCCATGGCCTCCAACTATAAGTTAGACACCGATCCTTTTGGGAAAAGTGTCGATAATACAACTTACAGAGGGATGATAGGATCCTTACTGTATCTGACTGCTAGTAGGCCTGATATAATGTTTTCAACATGTCTCTGTGCTCGCTTTCAGGCCGACCCGAAAGATTCACACCTAACTGCGGTAAAACGCATTTTACGTTATCTTAAGGGTACACCCGATCTTGGTCTATGGTTTCCAAAGGGAACCGATTTTGATCTTACTGCATTTTCAGATGCTGATTTTGCAGGTTGTAGAGTTGACAGAAAAAGCACGTCGGGAGGCATACAGTTCTTGGGAGATAGACCGGTGAGTTGGTCCTCCATAAAGCAGAATTGTGTTTCAACATCCACAGCTAAGGCTGAGTATGTAGCAGCTGCAAGCTGTTGCTCTCAAGTGCTGTGGATGAGAACACAATTACGGGATTATGGATTCTCACTCACCAATATCCCAATCTACTGCGATTCTCGAAGTGCAATTGCCATCTCTTGCAATCCCGTGCAACACTCTCGAACGAAACACATAGATATCAGGTATCATTTTATTAAAGATCTCGTAGAAAAGGGAACGATTCAGTTGTATTTTGTTGGCACGGAATATCAACTTGCGGATATATTTACTAAAGCTTTAGACGAACCTCGTTTTCAGTTTTTAGTATCCCATATCGGCATGTTGAATCCGCCTTACAATTAAATATCAGATATTGTCTTAAATAATTCTATTTCAAAGAATCATGTTTGAAATCCCTTTATTTTAGAAAATATCTGTTATTTAAATTTAACGATTGTGTCACAAAATTGAAACTCAATATTTCCTTATCTATTTACATTTTTAATAATTAATGACCCTGACAAATTGCTGTGTGAATTGTTCATCACTGAGTGGGACGCAAACATAATCCACGTTTGTCTGTATCTTTAAGGCTAAAAAGGTTCACGAATATAATCTGAAAAGGATAAAAGACGGGAAGTGGTATGTATTTGAGGGGGAGTAGAGTTAGGATGTTAATTTTTATAATTATTTGTTCTCTTTTAGTTTTATTATTTCTATTAGTTAAATTTTTAAATTTTAGGTTGGTTAATTTTATTTTATCTTTAAAGTTCAATTGTATTTTATTTTAGGTTGGACTTATTTTGTAATAATTATTTACTTGATATTTAGTCTTGTATTTATTTCCTTTGTATTTTATTTCTATGTAAAATTCAAGGGGCCAAATGTGTCAATGTTTGATAATTATTTAAAGGAGCCTATGTATAGGCTCCTATGGTTTGTAATCTTTTACACGGTTGAATATTCAAAGAAAAGTGCAGCCGCCAACTTGATATTCTCTCTACATTCCTTTTGTCTTCTTCATCATAACACAATTATTGAGCTTGATTTTTCTTGTGTTTGATAAAAGCAACATTAAAGTGCTGATTTCTATTGGGATTACATTACAACAGATTTTATTTTAGTTTTTGTTTACATTTTTTAGTTGAAATGCCAAAAATAAGTTAACTTTGGTCCGGCCCATTTTTTTCAAATTTGTCTATAAATTAAAGGGGGCGGATCATTTTGTTTTCTTTTCTTTTATTCTCCTTCCCATGCTTTCTCCATCTCTTCGACTCTTAATCGAAACACAAACATACTCCAGGAATCTATCATTCCATTTGTTCTTCTTTCCTTCTTCAAGAATACATCAAAGGTATGTTCTTCTTATCTATTTCTTGCATTTCATGTTTGTTTTATGTTCATATCTATGTATTTCATCATCTGTAAGTGTAGTTTTCGGGTTTACTGTTTCATTATATCTTCATCGACTTTGTGTGTGTTCTAGGATGAAAATGTAATCTAAAATGTTGTATTAAGTGTTTATTTATATTTAGATCTTTGTTTTATGACGAAACATATGAGAAAACATGTCTTAAAACTTGATTCGGTAATGGGTTCACCGAAACCTAGGGTTTTGGTAGGTTTCGGTACCTTTAAAAAAGTTTCGGTAACCTTCAATGGTTGGTTTCGGTATACCGAAACCTTTCAAAACCCTTTAAAGGTTTCATCACTTAGAAGAAGGTTACAGAGCTCAAAAGTTTCGGTAGGGTTTCGGTATTATACCGAAACCTTTCAAACACTTCAAAGATATCGATGCATGTTGGTTTCGATAAGGTTTCGGTAGGCTAAAAAGTTTTGAAAATCAAAAGTTTCAACACTATGGTTTCGGTACTACCGAAACCTTTCAAAACAAAAGGTTTCGGTAGTAGTTTCGGTATACTCAAATTTCTATAGGTTTTGGTATGTAGTTGTATATTTTATTTATTTTTTGTTGTTTTTGCTTCTGTTTTTTTTTTATTATTATTATTCTTATTATTATTTGAAATTTTATTTTATTTTATTTTTTTTTATTTTATTTTCATCTTAATTTTATTTATTTTGTTTAAGACTTAATTTTTTTTATTTTTTTTTGTTACTTTATCTTTATTTTTCATTTCTTTTATACTTTTTTTTTATTTTTTTACTTTTACTTTTATTTTTATTTTTTTCATTTTTTATTTATTATTCTATTTCTTATCTTTTTTTAATTTGTATTATTCTTTTTTTTTTATTACTGTTATTGTTTTATTTTATTTCTCTTTATTTTTTTTCTTTCTTTATTTCATTTTTAGTGCTATATTTATTTTCTCTTTTATTTTTTTTTGTTCTTATTTTTTTAAGATTCTTATTTATCTCTATGTTATTTTATTTCTTTTTATTGATTTTAATTGTAATTTATTTTACTTTCTTGTGTTATTCTATCTTTCTTTTTTACTTTTTCGTGGGATAAAGTTAGTTTAAGACACCCTAATTGTTTCAACTGTTGTTAACTAACACTTTATCCCTCAACGACTAATTATCATTTTTATCTATCCTTTCTGTCATCTAATTCTTCTTTTTCCAACAAATTTCATATGGCTATTCCGGTGTATCAGTTGTTAGACACAGATCTGTGGGTGTCCCATACTACAAACAATTGGAATTTAGACCCCGACTCATTATTCAAAGTTAAAAATGTTGTCTATGACATCATTCAAGGTCACCGGATCCATTATGCATTGACTGCCGCTGAATCAGTTCCCAAAGTATATCTTCAGTAGTTTTGACATTATTTGGAGTTTGTTACCATCCATGGCGAGGGTCTCCTTCGAACCAATGTTGCGTACTATTTTGCGACTTCCCACTGCTGATGTTATCCAAGGGAAAGACGACTTTGATCCTCTAGTGGAAGCTGATACTTTATGTGCAGACATCCTCAGCATGGGATATCATGGACCTCTAACTAGAATCTCTCAATTCAAGACAAAAGGTCTTCAAGGTCCATGGTACATCATCTGGAACATCATGACAAAATGCATCACAGGGAAAACCTCTGGCCACGACACTGGAAGTCTGGACAAGCTAAGAATGTTCCACTCCTTTGTATTTTATAGAAATTTTGACTATGGAAACATCATCTGGGACGAGATCAGGGAATACATTCAAGATAAAGCAAATGAGAAAAAGAATAATAAATATATTCTCTTTCAGAGGTTTTTCCAACTCTTTGTTCGATACTTCATGGAAACCAATCCAAAGACGATATTTCTACGGTCAAAGTATCCAATGTATCTAGTCTACTAATTGGGTTTTCTAAAGCCACATCTCGTGCAACAAGGTATTGTGGTTCGTCCTCTCCCATGAGAGCTCTTCACGTATGTTGATCAATCAAGTACAAAAGTGAGGGAGTATTTAAGGCTTCATTATCCAGCTATGGCTGCCCCAGCACCAGGACAACCTATCCAAGCTGGCAGGAGTGAGAGTTCAGAGAGCACTGACGGTGTAGGGGGAGATGGGAATCAAGAAAGGGGAGAGAGTAGAAATAGTTGAGGGAGCCGACTTGGAAGTGTTTGCTGAAAAAATAGCAGCCGATGAGCCGTCACAAATATGGCAAGTAGCAGATAGGCCATCCGTTCTAAGAAAGCACACGATGTTCTCGCACCGGGTCCATCTCAAAATCTAGATATCCAACGTGTGCCCGTAGCAGAAGAAAGATCAAGTCCTACCGCCCAACATAGACTTATTAATGTTCCAACTCCTGAAGGGGCGGTAGAGGACTTAGATGGAGCAGAGACGGACTCAGACAATGAGCATGAGTTCAATGATGATATGATGGATTTCTTGTTACCTAGTTCAAGGGCGCAACAATCAGGGAGCGCCGAGAGGGTAGTGAGTTCGGAGGTTGAACCCTACACAAGCCAAATCCGAGAAAGTGACACTCAGGCCACTAGCCCATTGGCCGGATGCACACCCTAACCTAGCCACTCACTGGTCTCTCAACAGACCAGTGTTTCATTTGCACACGGGGAATTACCTCATATGCTACCACTGGCTCACTTGGAGACAAGAGGTGTTATAATCCGATAATCCCTGCCCCGATCGTTAGATTCTTTGTTGAGTACACTTACTCCCACACGTCATTATACACATCTTAGGAATCCTGCTGCAACATATGATGTCTTCGTGACATCCAGAACTTCTGAATCCGCTCACACTATAAGTTTGGCGGAAATGACAGTAGGAATTCCAGCTACAGCTACTGACAAACTGACACGCCAACTGTGACAGCTTGACAACCAGGTATTACACCTGTGGTGGAAACGGGGGATCTAAGTGAACCCCGGGTTACACGAGTCGACCTGGATGCTCTAAAGGCATAGCAGGAGGTGCAGTTTGGGACTATCCTTCGTCTTCTGAAGGGTAAGGACCATGCCTCCTCCTCGGTGCCGCCACCAAGACAGGTTCTACCTATTTTCGTACCAGTCCAAAGTGATGATCTTGTCACCAAAGCCGACTTGAGAGAATTTCGTGCAGACGTCTCTATGGTTATTAGCTCTCAGGTCGAGGTAGCTACCGTTTCCCAGGATCAAATGTACTCCTCGCTCGAATCAAAGATTATTGAGTTACAATCCAAGTTGTCGGTCATGCAAGCGAATTTGGCTAGCATGGAGCAATCATGCAGGCCCGCCACCCGTGGCCTTAAACGTCGTCATGATGACTCTGAAGATGAGGGTCATCCAGAGGGGGAGAAAAGGCAGTGGGTATCTACACCTTCAAAGGTTGTCCTAGTGAGTGAAGGGTCAATTTCAGCTGTAATAGGGGAAGCTCATGGTTTTGAGGGTTTGGAAAAGGCTATAGAGTCTGAAGGACACGATATTGAAGATCTATCTCGCGCCATAATAGTATTTGAGCCTTCTGAATCTCCTCAGAAACCCTCCAGTCAGGAAATTATTGAAATATTCTAAGACGACTCTGATGATGATCAGCTCCTAATTCCCAAAGACGAACCAACATCAGAAAACCTGAAACCACGTCATCTCCCATTCCCTCCTTGACCACAACCACAACAGTCGACGCACTTGAAGAAAGACTCGTTCGTACAAAGCTAAAGTCAGGGAGGGTTCGAGAAATTTTTGTTACTTCAGAGGTAGGACAGTCTTCAACAGATCCAATCATCACTGAATTACAATTTGCTCAAAACGAATCAGAATGGGTTGATTCCTTGGTCGATGGGTGAACTGTATGAAGCAGAAAAGGAAAGATGGAGGGCTATGACAGTTGAAAGAGCCCTGGAATAACTTTGAGTTTCTCCAGAGCCAACTGAATAGACCAATCAGGATGAGAGAAAGAGAGAAAAGCAGAAAGAGAGAAAACCAGAAAGAGAGAAAGAAGCACATCAAGATGATGTATGATGAAAATCTTCTCTATCCGTTCCTCGAGCATCATTTGGACTTCATGTATTCTAAGGAAACAGTTGGGAAGATTTCTAAAAGGTGGCTCCTAAGGCTTGACGAACGTCCTAGATCAGATCAAATGGAGTACGAAGTTGTGATGATCAATACTGTCCAGCAAGTAGAAAGGGTCAAGTCTAAGGTTCGAATCAAGAATATCATAGATATCTCATGCTAAAAGATTTCTAAGATCTAGTCTCCATCCTTCACCGTTGTCCGCAAGGATAATTATATATCTACGTTTATTGACTCAAATCTGGATAATCTTGAATTCGATGAACTTGAGTGGCTGTATCTCTGTCTCAAAAAGGCAAGACCAAATAAGACATGCACTTGTGCTATAATGGCGGTTCTCCGCAGTACGTGTCGCATCTCCGTGTCTATGATTGTTAAAGATTTCTAGATGGCAGTAGAAAACCTGAGAAGTCATGTAGGAGTGGCTGCTCCTCGATATGAGTTTCCACAATTACACGTCCACCCTCAATTTAAGGTTCTTCTAAAGCCCGAACACAGAGTTATGTTCTGTAACATAAAAAATGAAAAGTGCAATATGAGATTTGAAGAGATAGCTGCCTATTCAGATGAAACCTTGAGGCTAATCAGAAATGGCCTCTATGAGCGTCTTGAGCAAGACAGTCTTTTGCCTTCTGCTCTTCGTCTTCCTCTTGAAGAAAGTAATGAGATAAGCAGAGGCATTGAGCTAATTATCGATCGTCTTAGTCTACGAGAATACATCAGACGAGTTGAGGTCTATATACAACTGAGGCATGACCGTTGAAGATTTTGAAGTGTTAGCTATAGGGGGAGAATTGTTAGACTTAATACTTCAGTTTCTAGTTAATAACTTCTGTATGTAATAATTTACTTTCTTTTATGTAATTGTTTATGTAATATTTCAAGTTGAAGGACCAATTATGTAATTTCCCAAAGTCCATATGGATACAAAAGCCATATCGGATGGAGGGAGTCAGTTGTTGAATGAAGAAATTGTATCTACTGATATATTTTTTTTCACTCAAGAGCTTTTCATCTTCTTCATCCTATAAAGTAATTGCATTGATAAATTTGATTGAGTATTGCACTATATGTCATGATTGTGTAACATCTGGGAAATCAAGCTTTCAATCGCAATTACCGAAGAGAGAGATATTCAAATACAGAGGCAGCAGAAATAGTTTTAAACTGTATATGGAACTGCCTTTTATAGAATTTCAATTAAAAAAATATATCTCCCTAAATATCTAGGATCACATTAATTCCCAAACACACCTAAACACAAAAAAATATAACAAAAAAATATAACAAAGAAATAAAATGAAAAACTAATAAAATAAGGAACATAAATTTTTTTTAAACAAAATAAAATTTCAACAAGGACCAAAACAAAAACAAAAATTTGCGGCTCCGCTCTAGATTTATGTAGACTTACCCTCGCCCCCCCCCCCCCCCCCCCCGGTAAGATATATCGAATTAGTAACAAACTCCCTCTCAACCATACAATTATGTATTGAAAAACAGATGCATATTGCAAAAATATAAACTTCCAATTAAGAAACAATGTAAAAAAATCTAACCACCAGATTAATTTTGAATAGTACAGAAAAAACAAATTTAATTTGTTAAATTCAACATTCCTAACATTAATACCTAGAAATTAAACCGTGTTTCATCTAATGCATTGGTAAAAATGTCAGCAAGCTGATATTATGTACGAACAAAATATAATTTAATGGGACCATTTTCAACATTATCCTTAATGAAGCGATACAGTATATTAATGTGTTTGTTCTCTGAATGTTGAACTAGATTGCATGAAATTGCAATTGCACTTTTGGAATCACAATAAATGGGAATTTTGTTATAAACAAAACCATAGTCACTCAGTTAGGTTCGCATCCACAAAACTTGTGAACAACAACTAGCTGTAGCAACATACCCTGCTCTGTAATAGAAGTTGAAACACAATTTTGTTTCTTCGAGGCCCAGCTCACTAACTTGTCCCCCAAAACTTGAATATGTCTAGTTGTGCTTTTCCTGTCCAATCGACAACCTACAAAATCAGCATCCGAATAAGAAGTGAGTTCAAAAGAGGTTTTCTTCGGATACCAAAGACCAATATCAGATTTTCCCTTTAAATAACGAAGGATACGTTTAACAGCAGCAAGGTGGGTTAATAATAGGAGTTGTGGAGACTATGTCAAAAGAATTTTCTATTGAAGTTGGTGAAACAGTATGTACAGGAGTTTCTAAAGGAGTTGGGGAGTTTTGATTTTGAGAATTATGAACAAAAGTTATAGAAATTTTAAAATGTTCAGTAGTTTCAAGTGATATTTGTACAACAGGACTTGTACAATTAGCTTCTTGAGAGGTGGGAACTGTTGCTGAATCTTCAGTGTTGATCATAGTTGGATCAGTTGTAATCTCAACTGATTCTGCAGCAACAGCCCTATTAGGAATAGAAATATCATAAGTTTGTTTTAAGTTCCCAAAATATTCTTTATAAAAATTTTCAAACAATAGATCAATAACAGAATTTAAATCATTTTTTGAAGATGTTGTAACAACTGGTTTTGAACCAGATTGTTCTACTTCAGGAGATCTCTAAGGTTCGGGTCCTAAACTATTGTGTTCAAAAGCCATTTCAATAACTTCATCGAGTTGAACGTTGACGCTTTCAACTACCATCCTTGTTCGCTTATTGAAGATGCGTAAAGTTTTTGAATCGTTGCGATAGCAAAGAAAAATTCTTTCGTCTGCTTTCGTGTCAACTTACGAAGATTCTCTTTATCATGAAAAACATAACACCTGTACCAAAATAATGAAAATGAGTTATATTTGGTTTGCGGTTATTGAGAAGCTTGTAAGGAGTCTTACTAAAACGTTTGTTGACAATTGATCCGTTATGCGTGTAGAATGCCTAAAGATTTGGTGGAAGATTAGATTGATCAAACATTGTTCATGCAGCTTCCACTATAATTTGATTTAGCGTTAAACAATCCCATTTTGTTGAGGTACTTTTACGGTAGAGAAAGTATGACGTATTCTAACTGAGATGAGAAAAGAATCCAAAACAAGATTTTTGAATTCAGTTTCGTTATCTGAGTAAATCGTTTGTACTGAAAGTTGCAAATTGAGTTGCACTTGTTTGATGAAGGAAATAATCATTTGTGTGCTTCATCTTTTGTCCCCCAAGTATAGCGAGAATAATCAACTATAACAAAGACATATTTCTTATGTCCTAAGCTTTGAACTTCCATGGGACCACAAAGATCCATTTGTAGAAGCTCCAACACACGTTTAGATCTGTGCTCCACTTTAAGCTTGTGTGAAGCACTCTTCACCTTGTCTGTTGTGCATGCACTACATAGCTTGTCTTTATCATACTTTAGTGACGATAGTCCTGTGACTAAACCATCAGTTGCCAACTTATTAATACTCTTGAAGTTCAAATGTGAAAGTATACGATGCCACTACCACAAGTATTGTGCATTGACTTTCGAGAACAGACAAACTTCTTCTGGAAGATTCAGATTTAAAGTATTAATCATGTGTATATTTGTGTCTCTAGATCCAGATAAAACTACCTCTTCATCTTCATTTAGAATGCTGCATGTCTTAGCCTTGAATCTCACCTCCACGGCTCGATCATAAAACTTTCCTATACTAAAAAGATTGTGCTCTAAACCATCGACATAGTGCACATTCTTAATTGTTAAATTTTGAAGTTGTTAATCACCGTGACCCGTTACTGCAGCAAAGTGATTATTCCTATAGTGAACAGTTCCAGCTAATTCATCAACGAAATTAGAGAGCGGGAGATAGCGAAGCAAAAGGAGCAACCACCTTCTCAGCGACAGCATACGAGGACTTCTGAGCAGTCCTCGAGTTACTGGAGGTACCCCAGAGACACTTCCGGAGACAAGCAGCCTAATCAGTGGCGATTTTCGGGTCAGAGTTCAGGGCAGAGACGCAAAAGAGACAGAGATAGGGGCAGGGATCAAAGGTCGAGAGGACTGATCCAAAGCCAGCGGTTAGGTGGATAGGGACAGATGTAGAGCTCCCAATATAGTGCACTAAGTCAAAGCAGCAAGGGACAGGGGTCCCAAAAGTCGAGTATCCGGGTTGATAGTTCTGCTGGGGACAGAGAGTGCACGAGATGTCATCATTGTCATTCTAGGCCGCGTGCTTTGGATTTTCCAAGATGGTATCGATGCGTTCAGCGAGGGCATACTTCTACCATATGTATCGTTAGAGAGCCATTATGTTTCCGTTGTAGGAAGCCAAGGCATATGTTCAAAGATTGTCCAGATGGTTTAGGGGGCAAACTCCAGTGGGGCCAGAGCAGAGAAGTCATCGTCCAGCCACAAAGTGACTGTTCCTAGGGCTCGGGGACGAGTGTTTCAGGTAACCGCTGAGGAGGCTGGTGATGCTACAGACGTTGTTTCTGGTACGTACATTTTGAATGGGCTTCTAGCACGTGTTATATTTGCATCTGGAGCGGATCGCTCGTATGTGTCTGTGAATTTTGTGCATGCTTTACTGTTCCTTCTACTATGCTATTTGTTCCTTTGATTGTTGAGAGAGTTGATGAGAGTAGCATATAAGTGAGTCGGGTATACATGGATTGTGTGTTACAGATTGATACTCATCGATTTTGATTGACTTGCTCCCGATTGAGGTCAGTAATTTCGATGTGATTGTCGGTATGGATTGGATGACTACCAAAAAGGCTGATATTTGGGTGCTAAGAAGATGATTACATACCCATTTGTGACAGTGAGAGTGTTACAGTGTACGGGGAATGATGTAGAGGTAAGATAGGGATTGTTTCTATGGCCAGAGCTCAGAGATATGTATCTAAGGGATGTGAGACCTTCGTAGCTTATGTTGTTGAAGTGCGGAAGGAAAAGAAGACCATAGAGGATATACCAGTGATTCGTGAGTTCCTTGAGGTATTCCCAGATGAGTTTTCTGGGTTACCGCCAGATCGTCAGGTCGAGTTTCGTATTGACTTTGTTCTTGAAGCAATGCCAATAGCTAAGACACATTATAGGCTGGCACCTACAGAGAAGTGAGAGATGATGTCTCAGTTACAAGAGGTATTAGATCGTAGATTCATCCGTCCAAGTTCGTCACCATTGGGAGCACCAGTGTTGTTTGTAAAGAATAAGGACGACAGCGTGTAGATATGTATCGTTACAGGGAGTTGAACAAAGTGACTGTGAAGATTCGTGATCCGCTTCCACGTATCGATGGCTTGTTTGATCAGCTTTAGGGTTCTAGCTACTTTACGAAGATAGACTTGCGATAAGGGTACATTCAGTTGAGAGTTAGAGATGTAGATGTACCAAAGACAGCCTTCCGGACACGTTATGGGCACTATGAGTTTCTTGTGATTCCGTTCGGACTGACTAACGCACCCGTAGCTTTCATGGATTTGATGAACAGGGTGTGTAGATCCATGTTGGGTATATTCGTGATAGTGTTCACCGACTATATTTTAATCTATTCGTGGTGCACCAAGGACCACGAGTAGCACTTACGAGAGGTTTTAATTGTGCAACGAAAGGAGAGACTGTATGCAAAGTTTTCGAAGTGCGAATTCTAGTTGCATGGAATACAATTTTTCGGTCATGTGGTGACTGCTAAGGGTATAAAAGTGGAACCAGCAAAGATTGAAGCAGTGATGAGTATGGAGCCACCGAAGAAAGTGTCAGAGGTTCGTAGTTTTATGGGTCTCATAAATATTACAGATGCTTCATGCAGGACTTTTCGAGGATTGTTATGCCTTTGAAGAGATTGACATAGCAATCTATACCTTCTGAGTGGTCCGAAGATCAGGAGTGTGCTCTCAGGGAATTAAAGACCCGACTGTGTGAAGATCATGTGTTACCGTTCCCAGAGGGTACCAATGATTTTATGGTATATTGTGTTGCTTCGGGATCAGGGTTGGGTTGTGTTTTGATGCAGAGAGGGAAAGTGAATGCGTATGCTTTGCGCCAGCTGAAAACTTATAAGTAGAACCACACCGTGCATGACCTCGAGTTAGACGCCATAGTGTTCGCGTTGAAGATATGGCGGCATTGCCTGTAAGGGTCTCGTTTTATCGTGTATACCGATCACAAGAGTCTTCAGTACTTATTTAATCAGAAAGAGTTAAGTATGAGACAGTGGCACAGTTTAGAGTTATTGAAAGACTATGATAGTAAAATCCAATTTCATATGGGAAGGGCGAATGTGGTAGCTGATGCGTTATGATGTAGGGAATGCGGCGAGACAGTGATTTCAAGGACTACTAGACTCGGGATTACATTGACCCTGAGTGACAGTTTGAGACTGGCACATCAGGAGGGCCTGCGAGTGAAGAGGGAAAGGCTTACAGGACAGATTGAGACGTTAATCAGGGATTAGAGAGGGTTGTTTACTTTTCATGATAGAGTTTGGGTCCCTACACTTGGGAATCTCCGTCAGTTGATACTTGATGAGTCGCATAGATCGAGATTGTCTATTCATCCAGGGAGCACTAAGACGTATCGTGATTTTCGTGAGTTCTATTGGTGGCCAGGGATGAATAGAGACGTGGGCGGATATGTTGAAGAATGTATGACTTGTCTACGCGTGAAGGCAAAGCATCAGAAGTCGCATGGTCATCTACAGCCGTTATAGATTCCCGAGTGGAAGAGGTATCATATTACGATGGATTTCATCGTCAGACTTCCACACACAGTTCGAGGGAATGATATAATCTGGTTAATAGTGGATAGACCGGCCAAGAGTGCATATTTTTTAGCCGTTCGGGGTTCTATTACTATGGATCAGTTTGCGCGTCTTTATATTAATGAGATTGTATCGAGAAACGGGATTCCGAAGTATATTACTTCTGATAGGAACGTTCGTTTTACTTCACGGTTTTGGCAGAGTTTCCAGAGAGATTTGGGTACCAGGATATAATTGAGTACAATTTACAGACCGCAGACCGCAAACCGATGGGTAGATAGAGCATACTAATCAAAGTCTTAAGGATATTTTGCGAGCGTGTGCGATCGAATTCAGTGGTAGTTGGGACATGCATTTACCGTTAGTTGAGTTTGCATATAATAACAACTATCACGCAACCATTAAGATGGCTCTATTTGAGTCGCTGTATGGGCGCTAGTGCGCGACCCTTGTGTGTTAGCGTGAGGCCGATGAGCGACTTATCAATGGGCCTGAGCTACTGCAAAAGACTAGTGACAAAGTGGCAGTGATTCGTGAGCATTTAAGGGTCGCATAGAGTTGTCAGAAGAGTTATGCCAATCTTCGTTTAACAGAGCTTGAATTCAGGGTTGGTGACCGAGTTATGTTTAAAGTGTTGCCGTGGAAAGGGGTAATCAGATTCAGAAATCGCTGGAAGCTGAGTCAGCGATATTGGGCCGTATGAGATTATTTTCACAGTCCGGGATCATGCTTATAGATTGAAAGTACCTCTAGAGATAGCCGCAGTGCATGATATTTTCTATGTGAGTTATCTGCGGAAGTACCTAGTCAAAGACGATCAGTATCTGATGTTATCTGAGATCACCATTGATGATCAGTTGCGATACGCCGAGCAGCGCGAAGCAATTACTGAGATAAAAGTGAAGAAATTGACATATAAAGAGATTGTCTTGGTACTCGTTCAGTGGAAACATCATAAGGGTACCAACGCCACCTGGGAGCCCGAGCCCGAGATGAGAAGTCGATATCCCCAACTAGTCAAGAGTTCGAGTTAGATTCCGGGGCAGAATCTCTTTAAGAGAGGAGGATTTGTAACATCCCATTTTTTGAGTTGGTACGTGGAATTCTTTTATTGGAAATTTAATTTATTTATGTTGCGTTGGTCAAATAATATCCCGATTAGTGGAATTATATGTGTCGGGATTGCGATATACGTGGCACCGATTTATTATTTAGCAAATTAATTATATTTCTGAGATCGTGGGAATAAACGTGTTCAAATGACATTAATATTGTAAATACGACACCGAGTTCGGATAATTGGGTAATGGGTTACTAAAAATGGAAATTATATATATATGAATAGATTGAGGTTCAATGGGCACTTGATGGATTGGGAACCATTGAGAACCAAAAATGCATAACGGGCAATTTAGGAATGTAGGTTCCAAAAGGTTTCCCAAGTGTATAGTTCTAGGTTGTAGAGGGGGGGGGGGGGGTGAATACAACTATTTAAAAACTTAACAATCTTTTCTCAATGTTTGTGTATATTATTAACAAGTGTTAATTACAAACAAGCTTGAATGCGGAAAGGTTCAAGCTGAGATGTCAGATACAACAGTTGTTCAGCTAATCTAAGACATACTAAGACTAGATACAATGACTACACTCACTTAGATGGACTCACTGTTTTTACAAGACTCAGATGGACAGCTTACACAAAAACAGCTTAGACACACTCTACTGTTTTTTTTATAAGCGGACTTGCATGCATGAGATAACTCACTTCAATGCACGTTCTGATTTCACACTCTTGATATCTCATAATCCTTAGAGGCTTCCTTTTATACTCAAAAGGAGAATCTCAGTGAAGCTTCTTCATTGGACAGATGACATAGTGGAAAGTCTTTCCAAAAAGACAAGACACCTTTCTGCACATTCTGATAAAGCATATTTGTCTTCACATGGCAGAATCTTTGTCTTTTCCTTTTTGTCAATGTTGCATAAGGCTTTAACCAAAAGAGGAATGTCAACTTTACATCTTTGTTCTTTTGTTAATTCCATTTTGATATAAGAAAAGGTCTGTCACCCTTTTCAGAATTCTGTTTGTCTTCATGAAACAGAACAGCGTAGGCAGGCTGTGCAGTTCTGTTTTCCACTTTGTCTTCGACTTGTAAACTGATCTTGTAGCCAAAAACAATACATGAGGACTTGGAAACATATTCCATAAAGTGTTTAACCTGTTCACAAAGAACAGGTTCTGTTCACAAAGAACAGAACACTTGTAAACTGTCCAAGCTGCTCAATAGAATAGAGCAGCGTAGACAGTTTATGTCCATCCTGTTCAGCTGGCAAAACAGCATGGACAAACTGCCTTTGTTGCAACGAATGCAACACGGTAACAACTTTGGGCTGATATTGCAAATCACATTTCAGGTTTCTAAAAGGCATAAACAGGCCTTAAATTATACCTTCAAGTGCTTCAACAGGTTTGATTGAAAAATCTCCCCCTCATATGTAGAGCAAGTTTGACTGAGGTCTTTTTGTGCCTAACAATCTCCCCTATTTGCAATAATCAGTCTGAGCTGATTTAATCTATAATCACTATACATTTTACAATACATTTTGCTGGAATGAAGTTACAACACTTAAGTAGAGTAAAAGATCACTTTATACATACGGATTATAATTGGATACACAACACATGTTTTTATAGAAATACAACTAATGTACTAATGTATATTACAACTAATGTAAATAAGAAAAGTTACAATAGACGTAACAAAGTACAACTAATGTACAAAAGAGTTCAACAATTTGGACTGTTGATGTTGGGAGCAGATAATGGCAAGCCTGTCCAACAGATGGACAGCTTCCATTCTTCACCTACTCAGATAATAGGTGGACTTCACTGCAGTGGTGGTAGTCCTCCTTTAAACATTTTTTCAAGTTCATCCCTTGTTTCCTCCAGATCTTGAATTTCAACTCTGAGAATCATAAATTTTGGATCTTGAAGTTCACCTCTCTCATAAAAGCCTCTGAGCTGGTCCCAGACTGCTTCTCTCCACTTGCTGGATTGCTTGAATGAAGTTTCAAGTTTGAAGGCTGCAAGCTGTCTCAGATCCACCTTCTATATATCTAATGCTCTCTGAAAGCACTTCTTCTATGTTAGGGGGTCTACAAAAAATGCCCCCAACTCAGGTTCTTCAATTATTTTGCCTTCTTCAAACTCTACTCCACTGGGCAGGCTGTAGTCAACTCCTTTGATTTCAACAGCATAATCACCTTATTCAATCAAGATGAGGAGTTCCTCCAGCTTAGAATCCTTTCTGGTCCTCCTGGCCTTTATTTTAGGGTATGTCACAGAGACAACCTCACTTACTTCTTTTGAGATTAGGCCAAGGTCTTTCACTCTCTTCATCAGCTTCTTAAGATATGCCCTGATAGTTTTAGACGTTTCTAACTTAGACTGGCTCAGGGCAACTGCCAGCTCAACCCATTCCCTATACCCCATATGTGCAACATCAGTGTAGTCATAGGATTCCAGTTCAGGGCCTGTAGCACCCATTCTGGTTATTTGCAGCTTCCACTGTTTGCCTTTTCTTGAGATAGGGACAACTTTGACAATAGATTCCTTGACAAGTCTTCTATCAGCAACATCATGGAACTTCTTCCTTGCCAAGTTGTCAAAGTGGAACTGGGCCCTTGCAGAGGATGCTTGCTTTGGTTTGGTCACAGAGACCAGAGCACCCTTTTCCTGTACACTTTCCTTCTCACCAGCTGATTCTCTAGCAGCTTCAAGCAGTTTTCTCTGTACATCCAAAGAAGGCATTTTGGTTTTGCTTGCCTCTTTGATTGCAAGAGATATGGCAGCTTTGGCAGATGCTTCTTCTTTTCTCAGTGTTTCCAGGGCTTTGAGCTGTTCATCTCTGAGCTCATCGTATTTTTCAATTGGAACGCCCATTTCTTTAACCCTGGCTTTGTCAAATTTTAGCTCTGCTGCTTTTTTGCGATCAGGGTCAAAGACTGCTTTTTCATTTCCTTTAGCTGTTGCAGTGTTAACAGCTTCAGGAAAATCTTCCTCTTCTTCTTCTCCTTCCTCCAGAATGAGATGCCTCCTTCTGCTGCTTGGCCTGTCCTCAGGAATGAATTCCTCCCACTTAGATTGTGCAGGGTTTGGAGATTCAGCCTGAGTAGGCTGAGCAGCTTCAGGTTGATGAGAGGCACCCTCAGCTGGACCAGTACCTGTTCCAGATGCACCTGCTGTTTGACCAGTAGATGCTGATTTCTCCTTAGGAAAAGAAGTTTTCTCCCCCTTAGACTTAGTCTTAGAGGCAGACAACTGCTCCCCCTCTGAAGGAGATGGACCAGCACCTTCAACAACTGGTTAGCCTGAAGAAACAAATTCAGGAGGCTTTGCAGCAGTTTTGGCAGCAGGTTTGGGACCAACCAGGCTATGCACTAAGAAAGCCAGGTTGTCCTTCACCTCTGCAATTTGGGAAAGTCAGGTTTGAAGAGAGGATGATTGGGAATCAGCATATGAGGTCAGCTTAAGAATATTTTTTCTATCAGAAGCTGTGAATAGCAGTCTTTGAAGCTGTGCAAGATGTAACTCAAGAGAGTCCTGCACATCAGCAAGGTTTGCTCACACAGAATTTGATAGAGAGACTATTAGAGTGTTTAGGCTAGCCAAGGTGGTAGGAAATGTAGTATTGCAAGTAGTGAGGAGAGTGGATAGCTATTTGGATATGGCTGTCATAGAGGACACAGAGTCCTGTTGGAGTGAGAGAATGGAGGAGAGGGAAGTGGAGACATTTTGCAGCTGTGTAGTGAGTGCAAGCAGCTGTGAGGAGGTGTCAGTTTGAGGAGTGGATGGAAAGGAGTTCTTGAACACATCAAAGAAACCTTGAAGCTGTTCAGACACAGAGTCCAAAATGAGAGAGGGTAGAGAAGACATGGAAGTTTCTAAAGAGCCAACTTTGTTGGTCAGCAAGGAAAGCTGATCCTTCAAAGGCAGATCTTTAGGGGATGGAGGTGTATGGGTAGACTATTTGGATTGAGTAGAGGGTGATGATGAGGATGAGGTTGGTCTTTGTGGATGTGATAATGAAGGAGAAGGTACTTTTGAGAGAAGCTGCATAGCCTCGGCAAAAGTAATGTGGCCCTGGAGGGGTCGACAGGTCCTTCAGCAGTGGTTGTAGCTGCATCATCAGGAGATGGGGTAGATGATGGTTGCCTTTCAGATGCTGCTTGTGTTGCAGCACCTTCATTAAGGCCAGTGGTGGTTCCCTCTGCAGTACCTTGCTTTAAAAGTACCTCATCATTGGGAGATGGTATTTGCATTTCAACATCAGCAGTGGTGAAACCTGCTGATGGAGTTTGCATGACAGGAGTAGCCTCACCAAAGGAATGTTCTGTTCCCTGAGGTTCATCAGCTTGGGTGGTTGGTCCTTCAGCAGCTGTTTGGTGTAGAACAGCTGCATCATGAGGAACAGAAATTTGAGGTTGAGCTACTGGTTGGTCTAATCCAGCAGTGTGGGCACCTCGTGCAGACTCAAGGTGTAAAGAAGTATGAAGTGGGGACTGTGTGGACTCAGTATGGAGTGGAGAGAACTCCTGTCTTTCAATATTCTCAGCCTGTTGGGAGGCTGGAATAGTTGATGTGGCTGTCTCCTTATGTACTACTGGCTCCTGTTGGGAGGAACCAGAGGGTCTAGGCTGACTTGGGGTAGACACAGTTTGGATTGAAGCAGGCTCCAATTATGCTGAACCTTCTCCCGAAATAGGAGAGGCAGCAGGGTGTGCTTCTTTTTCAACTGAACCCCGTTGAGAGGGAACAGAGGGGCTGTTTTGGGCTGTTTTGGCTGTTGGTTTCTCTCTGGCAAGGGATTTTCTTTGGTATGATCTGAGAGATGAGGTGGGTGATTGTGGAGAGGTGAGAGGTTCAGATTGGACAGGCTTGGAGACTAGGTCAGAAACAGGTTGGTTGGCCTGTTCCATAGTCTCATGTGTCACAGAGGCACTAGCAACAGATGCTTCAGGTCCAACAAATGAACAAGGTGAGATGTCTGCTCCCCCTCAGCCACAGTGGCTGAGGGTGCAAACTTAGACGTAGCTGTTTTGGCCTTCTTGTGGACAGGCCTAGCTTCAGTCGTTTCCAGGGTCCTTTTAACAAACTTGACACTGGCTTTGGATTTTCCTTGGGGAGCAGCTTCTGGATCCACCCTCACAGCAGAGGGGCCTTCCACCAATCCTAGCAGCCTCCTCATTGGAGTAGATAGAGGAGGCTCATTTGGGAGAACCGGAGTGTAGAAAACTCTATTTCCTATAACAGCAAAAACAACAGTACGAAGTAAAGGCTGGGAGTTATACAGATGCTCACCACAAACGTGCTTGAAACCGAGGCTCAGAAATATGGGATAACGAACAGTAGCTGGACGGGTCTCCTGCTGCACCAGATTCCTCAAATTCATGAAAATCCATCTGGCCATCTTGATTGTAGTCCCATCCACAAGCTGTAGGACTATAGGAATCTCATCACGACTTAGTTGGTCAAAGGAACAAACCTTACTGCTGAAGCACATGACCACTGAGGCAAACAGAAAACTTTAGGTAGGAGACAAATCCTTCCTGAATAGGGTAGCTCCAACTTTTGGTTCTGCTACACCGCAGAAGTGTAGCAGATTCTTCACCTGTTCATCTTCAGGCTGTGGCTGATCATATGTTTCAGGCATAGGGAGTCGAAGAGCTTCCCTGATCAAACGAGTGGTGATCTCAATGGTCTGAGTCCCATTGAGTATGGTGCCCTTGATGACTTTGGTATCTGGGTTGTAGGCACAGGTGTACCAGAACTCATATACCATCTCCTGGTACAGGACACCAGGAGAGGCAGTCATGGCATAGTTCAAAGGATGAACGTTCAGAAACTCCACCATTTCATCGTAGCCTTTCCCCACATAGTTTCTAGGGATGGTTAGGTTTGAAAGGTAGTTGGTAGGTTTCAGGGTTAGCATTGGGGTGACTGATGCATGTTTATGAACATCAGCACCAACAAAGACTGGTAGAAAGGGGTTATTACGGTGAGCCATTTGGGAAGTAGTGAGAGTGGTAGAAGCACAGGACACTTAGTCGAAGTTTTAGGGTTCTCAAGAAGTTATGGAAGTAGTGAGGAAGATGAAGATGAAACAGTAGGGGGTATTTATAGGATTTGAATGTGAGTGGGTATGAGAGAGAAACATTTGGGCGGTTGATTTGAAATGGTCGTTAACGGAAAACGGAACGATTGTCCATGTCAAACCGTTTATCAGACCACTAGAGTCCTTTTTATTCACTAACACACGTAAACACACATTATCCGCAGTAATTGAGTTAAATAAAATCAAAAATTAAATAACTTAATTGTGAAGAAAGGTAATTAAAACTGATGGTCTAAGCTGATGGCCAAACCTGTGATGAGCAGGGTCATCACAAGCTGTTCACTCTTCAGGTTGTTCCTTCAACCTGTTCAGCTATGTAAGAACAGGTTGTGTTCAATAGGTGATCAGGTTACAAGTGGTCTTGTATGACAGATTGAAAGAGTGAACAGGGTGGAGGTTTGGTCATCAGATCAGGCTTGACATACAAACTGTTATTGTCAAACCTGTTATATGCATAAGCTGTTCAAGTTTTGCAGAAAACGGCTAAGTATAGAACATGCATAGCCTGTTCTGTCTAAGCTGTTCTGCGAAACTTGAGCAGAGTGAGACATATAATGAGTTAGAACATTTTCGACACTTAGTCACTTTTGTTTAACATGCCCAGCTTGCTTACCAGATAATTAAATCTGTTTTCATCAAGAGGTTTGGTGAAAATGTCTGCAAGCAGTTCATCTGTGGAAATAAAACTTACCTCCACATTACCTTTCTGAATTTGATCCCTGATGAAGTGATGTCTGACCTCTACATGCTTTGTTCTGGAGTGAAACACTGGATTGTTGGAAATAGCTATGGCACTTGTATTATCACACAGAATAGGACTTTTCCTATATACAAGTCCATAGTCTTCAAGCTGATGCTGCATCCACAGAATCTGCCCACAGCAGCTTCCAGCAGCAATGTACTCAGCTTCAACAGTAGAAATAGAAACTGAATTCTGCTTCTTGCTACACCAACTTATCAACTTACCACCAAGGAGTTGACATCCACCTGTTGTGCTTTTCCTGTCTAGCCTGCAGCCTACAAAATGAGAATCTGAATAACCTGTTAGCTCAAAGCTTTAGTCTTTGGGATACCAAAGACCCAAACCTGGTGTACCCTTATGGTATCTGAAGATTCTTTTCACAGCAGCTAGATGTGATTCTTTTGGATCAGCTTGGAACCTAGCACATAGACAAGTAGTAAACATAATATCAGGTCTACTAGCAATTAAATACAGCAAGCTCCCAATCATGCCTCTGTAAGTTGTTACTGAAACAGCTTTGCCACTGGCATCTGCATCCAATTTTACATTGGTTGCCATTCGGGTTTTAATTGGAGAACTTGGATCATATTTAAACTTTTTCAATAGATCTAAAGTATACTTTTTTTGATTTATGAAAATTGCATTTGAGGTTTGTTTAACCTGTAATCCTAAAAAGAATGTAAGTTCTCCCATCATACTCATTTCATATTTGGATTTCATGAGTAATGAAAAATTATTGCATAACTGCTCATTTGTAGAGCCAAATATTATGTCATCCTTATAGATTTGAACAAGCATAATATCAGACTTCACCTTCTTTATGAACAATGTGGTATCCACTTTACCTCTGGAATACCCATTGCTCTTAAGAAAATCAGTTAGAGTGTCATACCATGCTCTAGAGGCTTGTTTTAGACCATAGAGGGCTTTGTCCAACTTATAAACAAAACCTGGATGATGTTCATTTTCAAAACCAGGAGGCTGCTTGACATAAACTTCCTCTGCAGCTTCCCATTCAAAAATGCACTCTTCACATCCGTTTGAAATACCTTCATGCTCTTATGAGCAGCGTAGGCTAGAAACAAACGAATTGCCTCTAGCCTGGCCACAGGAGCAAATGTTTCATCGTAGTCAATGCCTTCCTCCTGTCTGTAGCCCTGAGCAACTAGTCTTGCCGTATTTCTAATTACATGACCTTGCTCATCCATCTTGTTCCTGTAAACCCATTTGGTGCCAATTATAGTTTTACCTTTAGGAGCAGGGACCAGCTTCCATACCTTGTTTCTCTCAAACCGATTGAGTTCCTCTTGCATGGCAGTGATCCAATTGGCATCTTTAAGTGCTTCATGCACTTTCTTTGGCTCCATTAGGGACACAAAGCTAGAGAACATACAAAAGTTCCTAAGCTGTTCCATCTTGTTGGCATCCCTTTGTTGATGTCACCAATTATTCGATCATTGGGGTGACACCTGATCCACTTAGGATCATTCTTCAATGAGGATTCTCCTGAGTTGTTTGCATCTTCAACAGGTCTTGTTGAACAGCTCTAAAGATTTTCAGACACACTGATATCTTAAGCCTGTTAACTTGTTGAACATGACTCTCCATTGTTGAACACATCAGCAGAGGATCCAGGAAAATCAGCATTGATTGGTTCAGGACATGAAGTTGTAATTAAATCAGTACACTTATTCACACAGGGTGTATCAAAATAATCATCATCATGTCCATCATGGTGAGCAGGTTCCACTCTGGATGTAGTGGAAGCTTTTGAGTCCTTCTCTTCACTGTTCGAACGCATGAGATCATCAAAGCTGAATTCTCCTATAACTGATTCAGGAACATCTTTGGTGGAGGCACTCCTGGACTCTTCAAAGGTGACATTGATAGATTCATCTATCACCTTTCTCTTGTTGTTGTATACTCTATAGGCTTTTGAGATAGCAGAATATCCAACAAACACGCCTTCATCAGCTTTAGGTTCAAACTTTGCCAGTTGGTCCCTTTGATTCAGAATGAAGTAGGGACATCCAAACACATGGAAGTAGCTAATGTTTGGCCTCCTCCCTTTGAGCAGCTCATAGGGAGTCTTCTTGATCCTTTTCACCACTAAGGATCTGTTTTGGGTGAAGCAAGCTGTGTTGACAGATTCAGCCCAGATTGATGAAGGTAAACCAGATGCACACAGCATGGTTCTAGCAGCTTCAATGAGGGTTCTGTTTCTCCTTCCAACAACTACATTTTGTTGTGGAGTTCTTACTGCTGAAAAGTTCTGTGTCATCCCTCTTTCCTCACAGAAGTCCTCAAGAGTACTGTTTCTGAATTCAGTACCTTGATCACTTCTAAGCTGCTTCACTTGAGCAGAGTTTAGCATTTCCATCTTTTTGATAAATCCAATAATTTCTCTAGCAGCCTCTCCTTTGCTCTTCAGGAAGATCACCCATGTAAACCTGGAGAACTCATCAACCATTACTAGAGTGTATCTTCTTCCTCCTAGACTTGGGACATTTACTGGTCCAAACAAGTCCATGTGGATTAAGAAGAGAGGAGTATCAATAGAAAAATTATGCTTGGATTTAGAAGATGATTTTCTCTGCTTGCCTTTCTCACAAGCTGTGCAGAGTTTATCCTTAACAAAGGTCATAGAAGGCAAACCTGTTACCACCTCTTTCTTACAGAGTTTGTTGATATTCTTGAAGTTCAGGTGTGACAGCCTTTTGTGCCATAACCAGTTCAGGTCTGCATTGGTTCTTGTGAGAAAGCAGGTTTCAGTTGTGGGACAAGCAGATTTCATGTCCACAACATATATACCTTTCGTTCATTGAGCACACAACACAACTTTGCCTTGGGAATCTAATATGTAACCCAGGTGCTCATCAAAGTTAACCTTGTAGCTAGCATCATACAGTTGACTTATGCTAACAAGGTTATGTTTTAGCCCAACCACATAGGCCACCCTTTTGAACACTGCAGCACCAGCTTTAAGAGTTCCATATCCCTTAGTGGATCCCTGTACATTGTCACCAAAGGTGACTTTTGGCCCTTTTTCAGGCCTGAGATCACTCAGCAGGTCCTTGCAACCTGTCATGTGTCCTGAGCAGCCACTGTCCAAGTACCAAACCTGGGATGGTTGTTTGTCCTGCTGAGTGTCATAGGAAAACATTAGTTACTTTTAGGGGAACTCATCACTGTGATGAGTTCTCCTACTTCATCAACATTTGTTGATGGGCTACTAATATCCACACTAATATTTCCTATTTGAATGGTATCAGTTTGGATACCACTCTCATTGACTAAGTTATTTTTAACACTGCTTGGTTTTAGCAATGATGGAACTAGTAGAGTCAACAGGCCTCATGTCCTCAGTTTCAGGACAGTCTTTGGCCATGTGTGTCTTCTTTCCATATTTATAGCATTTTCTCTTTTTAGCCTTTTTGGAAGAAGAGCTTTCAGAAACACATTCTGAATTATTTCTGTTGATTTTATCAGCAGGTTTAGCAAACTTATTACTATTTTTCGATGAATCAACATTGGGTGGAAGGCACAATAGCAACAGCTTTGCCTGTTTCTTCTTTCCTCTTTTTGGGAGGACAGATCTCAAAAACAGGAAGCTTGATTGGTTTTTGACCTTCCACAGGTTTGGGAAACTTATTCCCAGATTTCTCAGGCTGAGCAATGGCTTTACCTTTGCCCTTACTGAGATGTGATTGATGCTACCTATCAACATAATCATTGTTTCTGGTTTGAAAGACTTATTTTCATTTATAACCAGTTTTCCACTACGATTTGAAAACTTATTTGAAACCACAGCAGATTTGCTTTCAACATGAGACTTACCCTTGTTGAAAGCAGGCTGCTTACCTTTTGAAAACTTATTTTCAAAATGTTTAGCATCAAAAGGATTAAAATGTCTCTTACCATCAGCTTTGGACCTAGATCCTGTTTTGTCAACAAGTTTAGTGTCCAATGCTGTAGCTTGAGCATGTTTTCCTTTCTTTTGCTTGTGTGAATCAGCAGAGCACTTAGCAGGCTGATTTGATGAGAACACATTCCATCATCAGTTTTTGGGCCTTTTTCACACAAGCTGTCAGTATTTTGAGGCCTGACAAACCTGTTTGTTGAGACCATCTTTCCATTAACTTTCTGGATGAAGGTGCTGGGAAGCTCACCAAGAGTGGATAAGTCATCTTTCAGATTACTAATCTCAACAATAGAAGCTGCTTTGTCAAGATCCCCTCCAAGATAGGCTTGGATTTGTGCAGGGATCTGTTGACTGATGCAATGGCTGACTTTTTGTGCAGATTGGCACCAAGAGTCAACTATCTTTTGAAGCTTTGCATGTTTTACAATTGTTTCTCTCTTTTCTTCCAGTAAAATAAAGTTGATGTGTTTTAATTCATCAAGCTCAGTTTCCAACTTATGGAAACTGTCCAGTTTACTGGATTTTATTTCAAGATCAGTTTTAAGCTTAGAGATTTCAGATAGTAAAATATTATGCTTATCAACAGCATCTTTTAAATCAACCAGCATATATTCAAACATTTTTATTTTTCATCAGAACTGTAAGCCATAAAATTTTGTATCTTGTACATCATTGTAGGGTTCCAGTTCTCTAAGCTGCTGAAGGCTTCAGGTTCAGCTAAGTCCTGTTTGAAGTTGCTAGTTGATGGGACGTTAGTGTTGGCCATCGGACAGTGGTTGTCTTCTTCATCTGAGGATGAATCAGACTCCTTCCAGTCACAAGTCTCTGCCATTAGTCCCTTTTGCTTGTTGGAAGCCACAGAGTTTTCCAAATTTTTCAGCTTAGCCATGGCCATAAGGTACTTAACCCTATAACCATCGTCCCTGTTAGTCTTGTATGGTTTGGAAGACTGTCCAACAGCTTTTGACACACAGTCAGCAGCTATATGGCCAGTGTTGCCACATTTGAAACACTCAACCTTAGATTTAGCAAATACCTTCTTTTTGACAGCATTTGAGTTCCCCTGCAGCATATTTCTTCCAAACCATTTCTTGTTGAAACTTTTGACAAGCGTTGCAATCATTTGCTCATCATCAAGTTCAGCAAGATCTGCACTGTCTTCCTCACCAGACATTTCCTCTCTTTCATCATCAACATGTTGATCAGGTTGTGTGAACACATCACATACCTGCCCAACAGGTTGTCTCATGCTGGCCACTAAGGCAGCAACTCTCTTGGACATTTCCAAGGCATTTCTACTCTGCTGCCTTGACTGTTCATCATTTAGTAAGGATCCATATAAGTTTACAATATCCATACCTTTGATGGTACCTGAATTTCTCAAGATGGTAGAAAAATAGTTCCACTCTTCAAGCAAGATGTCCAAGAACTTGTTCACCCGAGTTAGGTTGTCCTTTGTGATCCCAACAGCTTTGAGATCATTGACAAGAGCAGTAAACCTGGTGTATTTTTCTGTGAGTGTCTCCTTTGTATTTGCAAAGAAGAGTTCATACTGTCTAACAAGATTGTTAATCCTGTTGTCCAGTGTGATTGTGGGTCCATCATAGATGGTACACAAAG
Source organism: Centrapalus pauciflorus (assembly GCA_020465985.1). Classification (NCBI taxonomy): domain Eukaryota; kingdom Viridiplantae; phylum Streptophyta; class Magnoliopsida; order Asterales; family Asteraceae; genus Centrapalus; species Centrapalus pauciflorus. The sequence goes on along the minus strand of JAANYP010005469.1, from coordinate 480,140 downwards.
TATCCCACATCTCTTTTGTAGTCTTCATCTTCTCAACCTGTTTGAACACATCATCAGGCAGAGAGATAACCAGGTTATTCTTGGCTTTTGCATCCAGAGCAACCAGTCTTTTGTCTTCATCAGACCATTGAGCTTTGGCCTTCTCAAAAGTTCTGATTTCAGGGGCAGCTCCTTCAATAGCAAGAGTTATGGTAGTAACAGAGGTTGGCACATAGGGACCTTCCATTACTATCTCTGGTAGTTGTACATCCAGAATCTCGAAGTAGAGCATCATTCTGCACTTCCAACCAGAGAAGTTCTGATGATTGAACTTGGGGGGTTTGGCCATTGACCCGTTGTCATAGTAGGAGGAGAAATTTGCAGCACTGTTGTCCATGGGAAAGTAAGGAGAATGAGAGATCTAGAGTTGACACACACTCTATCTACTCTGATACCAGTTGTAGGTCCCAAAAGGTTTCCCAAGTGTATAGTTCTAAGCTGTAGAGGGGGGGGTGAATACAGCTATTTAAAAACATAACAATCTTTTCTCAATGTATGTGTATATTACTAACAAGTGTTAATTACAAACAAGCTTGAATGCGGAAAGGTTCAAGCTGAGATGACAGATACAACAGTTGTTCAGCTAATCAAAGACACACTCAGACAAGATACAATGACTACACTCACTTCGATGCACTCACTGTTTTTACAAGACTCAGATGGACAGCTTACACAAAGACAGCTTAGACACACTCTATTGTTTTTTTTATAAGCAGACTTGCATGCATGGAATAACTCACTTCAATGCACGTTCTGATTTCACACTCTTGATATCTCATAATCCTTAGAAGCTTCCTTTTAAACTCAAAAGGAGAATCACAGTGAAGCTTCTTCATTGGACAGATGAGATAGTGGAAAGTCTTTCCAAAAAGACAAGACACCTTTCTGCACGTTCTGATAAAGCATATTTGTCTTCACATGGCAGAATCTTTGTCTTTTACTTTTTGTCACTGTTGCATAAGGCTTTAACCAAAAGAGGAATGTCAACTTTGCATCTTTCTTCTTTTGTTAATGTCATTTTGATATAAGAAAAGGTTTGTAACCCTTTTCAGATATCCGTTTGTCTACATGTAACAGAACAGCGTAGCCAGGCTGTGCAGTTCTGTTTTCCACTTTGTCTTCGACTTGTAAACTGATCTTGTAGCCAAAAACAAAACATGAGGACTTGGAAACGTATTCCATAAAGTGTTTAACCTGTTCACAAAGAACAGGTTCTGTTCACAAAGAACAGAACACTTGTAAACTGTCCAAGCTGCTCAACAGAATAGAGCAGCGTAGACAGTTTATATCCAGCCTGTTCAGCAGGCAGAATAGCTTGGACAAACTGCCTTTGTTGGAACGAATGCAACATGGTAAACAGCTTTGGGCTGATATTGCAAATCACATTTCAGGTTTCAATAAGGCATAAACAGGCCTTAAATTATACATTCAAGTGCATCAACAGGTTTGATTGAAAAATCTCCCCCCTCAGATGTAGAGCCTAACAAGGAATGATGATTATATTTATTCATAATTCATAATTAATTAGAATTTAAATTTTTTTTAATAACCTCCATAATTAGAAGTAATTAATTTAGAAAATAAAATCCCTAAATTAACTATAACCCCATTAAATTTCCCCCTTTCTCTCAACCTCTTTCTTTCTCTCTCCCTCTCACTCTATCACGCACACACACACCGGACGCCCCCCTCTCTTCCACTACCATGGTCAGCGACCACCCCGCCGCCCTCTCTCTCCCTCTCACATAGCCGGCGACCACCCCCTCTCTCTTGGCCGGCGAATACAAGGTGATGCAGATGAAGCTGAGGACAAACAAGATGATGCAAACGATGTAGACGAACATGCAAACGATGATGATGCAAAAAATGAAGATGAAGGTGCATCGTGTTTGAACATGAATCCGATTAAAGATGAAGACATCGTGTTTGAAGATAAATCCGATTAACTATGAAGATGAAGATGCAAAAGATGAAGATGAATATGCATTGTGGTTATGAAAATAATTGTGTTTTTAGATGAATTTCGATGAAGATGCATCATGATGAATTTCGATGAAGATGAAGATGAATCGTGTTTTTAGATGAATATGCATCGTGTTTATGAAGATGAAGATGCATCGTTCTTAAGAAGGTGAATTGTGTTTTTAGATGAACTTCGATGAAGATGCATCATGATTTTTTATGAATCCGATGAAGATTCATCATGTTTAAAGATGAATCCAATTAATTTGCATCACTCTTTTGATGATGCATGATGGTGGACGAATAAGACGATGAATATGGACGAAGATGAGGATGAAATAAACCGAGATGGCGGAAATAGCTTAATTGGTAGAGCATAGCCTTGCCAAGGCTGAGGTTGAGGGTTCAAGTCCCGCATCACGAATTGAAAGACTAGCATTAGATGCATCCACACCAAATAATCTTTTTAGAATTTGTTTAGATTTTGTAATTTTGGAAGTGTATCAATAATTTAATTTAGCATTTATTGTTTGGTTATTTGATTGAATATTCAATTAATGTAAAATTAAATTTTATTTGATTAGATATATTATTTTTACCAAAATACCCCTATGCATAACAATTATGTGCATCGCGGATGCGCCAATGATCATTTAATCCAAGGGTTGTGGTTGGTTCCTTTTTGCGTTCCTGATGCATATGTTGCCACATAGAACCTGACTCTATATATATAACCCCCTTTTGACTTCTTTTTCCCTTCCTTCTTATTTGGGCAACAAGCTGAAAGTCTATGTGTATGCGTAGTGTGTGCTGGAACAACAATAAGAGCCTAATTATATTCATTTTGGTTGCTGGAAATTGTTCTTTTGATTACTTTGTGGAAGCTCTTGGGAGATAAGGTAAGAAAGCCTTGAATTGTTGGATTAAATTGAGTTATAAATCTATGATAAAATGGGAAATAGCTATTTAGCCTGTAGGGAGTCGATATATAGTGATATTATGAGTCTATGAAATCTGGAAGTTGAGTTTTGGGGCAAAAATCGCCCCTGGTCAGCTATGAAAAAGAACAGGGGAGACCTGCTCGCCTAGGAGCGCAGTCGCGATCCTTGAGCGCGACATCGATGGGTCCCGTGGCGGTGCGTGTCGAGTACCACCAAGATCAAGGGGTGTGGTCCGCGATGAACAGTGCGGTCGCGAAGGTCTGAGCGCGACCGCGATCTTGAACGCGACCGCGATGATGCGAGCACAGACCGCAATCAGTTGGTTTTGGGCTGGATTTTTGTTTTGGGCTTTGGGAGTCCTTTTAGGGTTGCTTTTAGGGTCTGATTGAATTATGGGATCAGTATATTAGTCTGTTATGTGTATCTATTGGGTTTGTATCAGGGTATTTAGGTGAGTATTCGAGTCTTTTCCAACCGCGAGGATTCTTTTACGAGTCTTACATGTGTTGTTCCAATTATTATATGTGATGTATATTACACAGGGACATGAACTTCAGGTATGATTCTATTCCTATTATATGAGTTTTATCTTCATGAGATGAGATCCATTCAAGGGTTTTTGTGATGAGTTCCATGTGGACGGTGACACGCGATGGGTGATCGCGCGGGCTAAATGTCCCTAACCAGTCTTTAGAGCGTATATACATGGAAGGGCCTGTAGCCAGGTCGCTCCTGAGCTATAGGGATTTGCTAACAACTATTGTGTGCGGTTTGTAAGTTGGGGAAGTGTCCCCATAGGGATTGTGATATACAGGGCTTCGGATCTCATGCTCTTTCGTGATCACATCTTAGATGTGTGGATGATTGCCAGCGATTGGGAAAGAGATATGTTGTGTGTTATGTGCTTTACGTTTGTGTTATGTGTTTACTCTGCAGAGTCTAACCCTCGCATACTCACCAGCTTCCCAGTTTATATATTCGAGTCTAACATGTTCAGGATATCAGAAAGGGTATCAACAATTGCGACCACCGAAGTAGGAGCTACACTTATTTGGGGATTCATGTATATGCTACAGTATGATGATAGTATCTTTTGAGAATCTGTGACGTTGTAACCTATGTATATGTATTCCGCATGTATATTAGATAGTTAGAAGTGTTATATTAGTTACTGGGGAGTTGATTATCTGTATTATTTACTGTTAGATATTTAATTTCGATCATGTGGACTTATTTTGTAATAATTATTTACTTATTGTTTAGTCGTGTATTTATTTCTTTAGTAGTCTATTTTAATGTAAAAGTTAAGGGACCATTTGTGTCAATCCTTTTTAGTTAATTAAAGGAGCCTAGAAATAGGCTCCTAGGGTTGTAAAAGAAAAAGACGGTTAAAATACAAAAAATTGACAGCAGCCGCCATTTTCAATATTCTCCAACTTTCTCTTTGTCTTTTTCATCATTACACAATTATTGAGTATTGATTCGTCTTGTGTTTGATAAAAGAAACAATCATGTGCTGATTTCTACTAGGAATAAATTACAACAATTGGTATCAGTGCTAAAAAGGTGGATTTCAACTCCAACTCAATCGGCATCTGCTGGGTTTTCTTCATCTTCTTCGTGTTCTTCATCATCTATTCGGTTAGATAATCTTCTTTCATCGATTCTCTGTTGTTTTTTTGCATCACATTATCATCTTCTACTGATTTAGAGCTCATTAGGTTCAATCTTTCTATCAAAATCATCATTTAATCGCCTGTTTTTAAAGTTTAAAAAATATGGGGTTTAGTGGGTTTTTGCTCGTTTTTTACTGATTCTTAGGTGGTTTGGTGTAATTTAAAACATAAAAAGTGTTTAAAATAGTTTTCCAATCATTTAGAAACAATTTTACGCCAAAAATCTGCTCAAATCGTAATCCAAACTGTTCTGAAAATTTGAATATCTGTTGAATACCTGTTGTACTTCGGACCATACTGTAGCATTTCGGACCATCTAGGACCCTAATTCGTACCAATTTCGGACTAGTTCGGACCTCATTTCAGTCCATTTTCGGACCACTTTTAGGTGTATTTCGGATCATCCTAGTGCCCATTTCGGACCCTGTTTAGGTCACATCCGAACTTTGGACCATCCGAAGTTCAGATCAGGCACTCTCATTTTCATCATTTGACTTGTGCTTTGATTTAAATTCTCATTTCGGACCATTTCCATTTCGGACCATCCGAATTCGGTCCCCCTTCCTGGAAAATTTCCTATGTGTTTGTCCAAAATATACACTTTTCACCCCAATCCGGACCATCCAAATTCGGTTCCTTCACCCATCCGAAATATACACTGTTCATCCGAATCCGGTTCATCCGAATTCGGTTCATCCAGCTTTAATCATCCGAATTAGGTCCTTGTCCGAACCAAGTGTTCATCCGAATTCGGTCCCTGTCCGAATTGCTATCCATCCGAATTCGGCTTCATCCGAACTCCGTACTTAGATCCGAATCAGTACCATCCAGTGTACTATTCATCCGCAATCCAGTTTATCCGATTCTAGTTTCCACCTTCAAGATCTTATTTGTTCAATCAGCACCCTAAATCATGTCTCGAGAAGCTCTCGTACTCGGATCCGACGAGTATGAACAATGGAAATCCCGGTTCCTAAAATTTGTCGGTATGCAACCTCTTGGAAACCTTATGCCTCAATCCATATCTTAAGGCCCCGTTATCTACTATCGGGAAATCACGGCTAGACCTGAGGCTAACCCCCCTGTTCTCGCATCAAAGGTTGAAAGGGAACCTGCAAATGATGCCGAGCGAGACAGACAACATGCCGATAAGAGGGCTGAGTATCTGATCTATCAGGCCATCCCCACTGATATTTTGGTTGGAGTAGACAGCAAAATGTCCGCTAAAGAAATGTCGGAGGACCTACAAGTGCCAATGCTGGGGGCAGATCTAGATGACCGAGCAAAAATCGAGGAAGCTAAGGCTAAGTTCACAGAATTTCAAGCCAAAGACGGGGAGTCGCTACAGGCTACATTCAATTGGTTCTGTGCAGTCCTCAATGAATTAAACAAACTGCACATCAAAAAGGACAAGGATGACATAAACATCCAGTTCTTTTCAGCCTTAGCCACCGAGTGGCAGATTGCATGCCGGGCCACACGACGGGTCCTGAATAATCCTGAGGTATTGATCAATGTCGTCTTCAAAGAGCTGAAAAAGTATCAAGGGGATGTGGATCAACAGAAACAGATGGCAAATCAACTCGCATCTTGCTGCTATCTGCTAACACTGGCATCAAACCCAATGATTCCCTAGCCTTGATCTCTAACACGAATATTCCCACTGCTTCCTTTGCACAAGGTTCATCCTCATCACAGTACAAGTATGCTTCTCCTCCGCGTGAGGTAATGGATGAGGAAGAAGCCGTTATTCAAGAACAGATCACCTTGTGGACAAATCGTCTCCCACAACGACGTTTTTCCCACAAGACTAACAATCAGCGCTGCTATGACACCGGTCCGCGGAGGTACTCAGATGACCGGAGAGATGAACGACGCGATGATTATCGTCGGGATGACTATCGCAGGGATGACAGGGATGAGAGGAGGTACGACGACAGGCGCGACCATCGAGATGATCGCGCTATGAAAGGCGAGACGATAGGCGTGATGATCGTAGGTATGACAGAAGAGATTATGATCGAAGGGACGACCGTCGTGTTACAAAGAAGGGATGATAGACTCAGAGCCGATGAACCAAATGGCGCCGAAGAGCGTCTCTGTTACAAATGTGGGACACCGGGCCACTTTGCTCGGGAATGCAATAAAAAGTTTCACAGAGACATAGGCTACTATGAGCGGAAGTTGGAAGCCGCTAAGAAAAGGACCGATGCCATGGCTCTCGTCGCCCAGGAAGACTACTGGGATGCTGAAGATACCGACGAGGAGGATGATAAGGGCAAGAATTGTTATATGGTTGATCGTCTGGGGTTGGATCACTATGCCATTTCCACTGCTTCGGAGTCAGACAGCGCTGATGAGGGGGAGACAACGACAAATCCACCAGCATGTCTGATGGCTAAAACCGACGATCCCGAATGTTCATCATCCGGTTTAGAGACACAAGAGGTATATTCCTGTTACATTCAAGAGCATCTAAATAATTTATCTGCAAATACTGAACGTACATTGCACACACATGTACTTGATCTAGAAACTAGGTTAAATGCTGAAACTGAACAGTGTGTGCAGGCTGAACATCTAGCTCAAACTTTAAAAGAGTCGTCTGAATTATATCAATCAAAGTGGTTAACTAATCACAATGTGATACAACAGATGCTAATCGAAAAAGTAGATGTTCAGGATAGGAATATATACCTTGAATCTTGTATGGATAGGTTGTCTAATGAAACACTCTCTTTAAAAGAAGAAATATCTGTACCTTCAACACAATTAGAGACAGTAAGTATGGAAAATATAGATAGTTTAGAAAAATATAAAATGATAGAAGAAGAAAGAATAAGTTTGTAATCACGAATAAAGACCCTTGTAGATGCATTTTTAAAAAGGGGTCAAACTGAACAAACTATTCACTTGAATCAACCCAAACAAACTAGGTTTTACCATTCTAAACAAGGAATCGGTTTTAAAAATCCTAAATATTTGGAAAAGGCACAAAAAGTTTTACCTTTATTTTATGAAATGAATTATATGTGAGCTGGACTTAAGAAGTTTTAAAAGAAGAGGATGAGAAACATGTTGAAAACAATGAAAATGAAATATCTTTTCAATATGAAGAACTTAACGAGAGTTATCCATCTAGAGTACCCACTTTAGAGGAAGACTTCTTGTCAACTTATTCAGAAGCTGAATTGAAAAGAGAACCTGTAAAACCAATTCATCGACTTTATATTCCTACAAAAGTTCTTCAACATCAAATTACTGTTTTAGGAAAGGAATTGAAGTCGTCTCAAAAGAAAGCACTTGATCTTCAAGAAGCTCTTCTTAAGAGCGAAGAAAAATTGGTAAATCAAACTTTTCAACAATCTGTGGAATTAACTATCTACAGAGAAACATTTGACAAGGTTTCTCAAACATTGAAAGATTTTTCAAAAGAACAAACAGTTTCTCATACCACCAAAATCCCATGTGTGTCATCCAACAAAGGTAAGATTAAAGTTGAAACTTCTTCTATCATTTATAAAAGTGAGTGCTCAAAACTGTTTAAAAATGAGGTTTCTAAAAACACTCAGATCCAATCCAAGTCTTTTAAGAAACCCGCTCACCAACAAAATGAAAATTTTGTAAAGTCTAAATCTTCCATGCATACTAACTCTAATCGTTTTGTTCCTACATAAGAAGAGTTCCTAAAACCACCATGCTGGATTTTTCAAGTTTTTTTTGTGAAGAAGGCTGTAATGCCAAGTGAATTTGTTTCTAGAGATAGGATGTCTATAATCTCTGAAAACAATGTGTGTAACGATGTAACGAATTCGTCTGTTTGTTTAAAGTACTCTTTCAGTGACTTGTTTAATTTATGTCCAACTCGTTTTAGACGTCAAGTTCATGCATGAAATGAATGGTTATGTGCCATATCCTGTTAAAAGAATTCGGAAAAAGAAAATAAAAATGTTGCATCATCAGCCACAAATAAAAATGAGACATGTCCGTTGCCGAGGCCCAAAACCAAAGCAAAGGTCAAAAAGGTCTCAGAAAGTCAAAAACCAAAGGTAATTTCATCGTCTAAGGTTCCAAAGCCTAATAAATCCAATCATCAATGGATTCCAAAGGGCTATGCATCCGGACCACACATAAATTTATTTGCTTTTCAGGCTAAACCCATCTGGTATATGGATTCGGGTTGCTCCAAGCATATGACTGGGAGAAGAGAATTGCTGTCCAACGTAGTTTTACAATATTGCGGGATGGTAAAATTCGGGAACAACCATCAGGCTCAAATAAAAGGATACGGGGACATACTCTTGAATAATCTAGTCATCAAGGACGTTCACTATGTTGAGGGATTATCGCATAATCTATTTAGCATAGGACAGCTCTGTGATAAAGGACTAGAGGTAACATTTAGGGCTAAGAACTGCAGTGTAAGGAGTATGGATGGAAAAGAAATCTTATCTGGTTCCCGTAACTCTAACCTTTACACCGTAGATGTAGCCAAGCTCAAAGTAAAGGATAGCATTTGCTTCTTATCAAAAGCCTCTTCAAAAGACTCTTGGTTGTGGCATCGAAGGCTATCCCACTTGCACTTTGACAATATCAACAAGCTGGCTGCGAAACAACTGGTCAAAGGTCTCCCTGCATTGCGTTATGAAAAAGAACATCTTTGTGGAGCTTGTGAGAAAGGAAAGATGAAACGATTATCTCACAAACCAAAACCCGAACAATCAACGAAAAGAGTATTGGAGTTACTTCACATGGATTTATGCGGACTGATGCGGACCCAGAGCATAAACGGAAAGCGATATGTGGTGGTTATCGTTGATGACTACTCACGATATACATGGGTTAAGTTCTTGCGATCCAAGGATGAGACGGCTCAAGAAATCATAGATTTTATAAAGGGTGTCGAAACCCAACAGCAGCTGTCAGTTCAATCAATCAGATCCGATAACGGCACGGAGTTCAAGAATTCGGTAGTTGAGGGCTTCCTTCGATCCAAAGGTATTCAGCATCAATATTCTGCTGCTAGAACCCCACAACAAAATGGAGTCGTGGAAAGGCGTAAGAGTACCCTTGTGGAAGCCACTCGAACAATGCTAACCTACTCAAAGCTACCTTCATTCTTGTGGGCCGAAGTCGTATCAACAGCTTGCTATACACAGAATCTCTCTTTTATCTATAAGCGCTTCAATAAAACTCCTTATCAACTCTTTCTGAATAAATTGTCTTTTATCAAGTACTTACGTGTATTTGGTTGCAGGTGCTATCTGCTGAACGATAAAGACAACATCGGGATATTTAACGAAAAAGCGGATGAAGCGATCTTCATTGGATACTCATCCAACTCGAAGGCTTATCGTGCATTCAATACCTGAACCACAACAGTCAATGAAAGTGTGCATGTCACATTTGATGAGTTTGCTGAACTGGCACCCGAAGTTGATCATACAGGACCTCGCATTTCACAAATGCCTGGAGACTCTTGTACTAACGCTACTTCTTTTTCTTCTTCCGATTTAGTTAATTTGTTTGATCCTTTTTACGTAGAATTTTTCGGTCCTAACGCTAATGTGTCTAATGTTGTCAATAATGTAGGTAATCCATCCAATTCAACTGCACCTCAAAGTTTATCCGCTCCATCTTCATCCTCATCATACCCTCATCCATCAACATCATCCACTGATACATCCGTAGTTGAATCTACTCCTGTAATACCCTCACATATAATGCCAAATATCCTTCCTTCATCTGAACACTCGGAACTCGAACCGGAACCAGTGGTACCATCACTTGAGACCATGAATCTTCATCCATCCCCACTTTAACCACTAAGATTCCATCCCGAGCACCCCTTCCACACGAGACTAAATGGACCCGAAGTCACCAAACCGATCAGATCATTGATGATGTTTCAACTGGAGTCCAAACACGTAGGGCGTCTGCTAATGAATGTCTCTTCGCATCATTCCTTAGTATGATTGAGCCCGCTCGTGTGGATGAAGCCTTAAAAGACCCAGACTGGATAGTTGCAATGCAAGAGGAACTCAACCAGTTTGAACAGCTCAGAGTATGGCGGTTAGTTCCCAAACCCAAAGACCATACAGTGATTGGAAGAAAGTGGATCTATAAGAACAAACGAGATGAGAACGACATTGTGATAAGGAATAAAGCGAGACTTGTTGCTAAAGGCTACCGACAACAAGAAGGGATAGATTATGACGAGACCTTAGATCCGGTTGCACGGATCGAAGCAATCAGAATCTTCTTGGCGTACGCGGCACACAAGGACTTCAAAGTGTACCAGATGGACGTCAAGACTGCCTTTCTTAACGGTGAACTTAACGAAGAGGTGTACGTTGAACAACCATAAGGATTTGTTGACGCACATAAACCTGACCATGTTTATGTGCTAGACAAAGCCCTCTATGGTTTAAAACAAGCACCTCGCGCATGGTATGATAGTCATTCTAATTTTCTTATCTCTGTTGGTTTCAACAAAGGTGTGGTGGACAAAACTCTGTTCACGAAAAAGGAAGGCCCACACATAATGCTGGTACAAATACATGTCAACGACATTATATTTGGATCTACTGACAGTAATTTCTGTAAGGATTTTTCAGCCCTAATGAACTCCAGGTTCGAGATGAGTATGATGGGGGAAATGAACTTTTTTCTCGGATTACAAGTCAAACAACTTGAAAATGGGATTTTTGTGAACCAGTTGAAATATACTCTTGACATCCTCAAGAAGTATAAGTTAGACTCTTGCACGAGTATCGCAACTCCCATGGCCTCTAACTGTAAGTTAGACACCGATCCTTCTGGGAAAAGTGTCGATAATACAACTTACAGATGGATGATAGGATCCTTATTGTATCTGACTACTAGTAGGCCTGATATAATGTTTACAACATGTCTCTGTGCTCGCTTTCAGGCCGACCCGGAAGATTCACACCTAACTGCGGTAAAACGCATTTTTCGTTATCTTAAGGGTACACCCGATCTTGGTCTATGGTATCCAAAGGGAACCGATTTTGATCTTACTGCTTTTTCAGATGCTGATTTTGCAGGTTGTAGAGTTGATAGAAAAAGCACGTCGGGAGGTATACAGTTCTTGGGAGACAGACCGTTGAGTTGGTCATCCAAAAAGCAGAATTGTGTTTCAACATCCACAGCTGAGGCTGAGTATGTAGCAGCTGCAAGCTGTTGCTCTCAAGTGCTATGGATGAGAACATAATTACGCAATTATGGATTCTCACTCACCAATATCCCAATATACTGCGATCCTCGAAGTGCAATTGCCATCTCTTGCAATCCCGTGCAGCACTCTCAAACGAAACACATAGATATCAGGTATCATTTTATTAAAGATCACGTAGAAAATGGAACGATTGAGTTGAATTTTGTTGGCACGGAATATCAACTTGCAGATATGTTTACTAAAGCTTTAGACGAACCTTGTTTTCAGTTTTTAGTATCACATATCGGCATGTTGAATCCACCTTCCACTTAAATATCAGATGTTGTCTTAAATAATTCTATTTCAATGTATCATGTTTGAAATTCCTTTGTTTTAGAAAATATCTGTTATTTGAATTTAAGGATTCTGTCACAAAATTAAAACTCACTATTTCCTTATCTATGTACATTTTTAATAATTAATGATCCTGACAAATTGTTGTGTGAATTGTTCATCACTGAGTGGGACGCAAACATAATCCATGTTTGTCTGTATCTTAAAGGCTAAAAAGGTTCACGAATTTAATCTGAAAAGGATAAAAGAAGAGAAGCGGTATTTGTTTGAGGGGGAGTATAGTTAGGATGTTAATTATTTATAATTCTTTGATCCTTTTATCTTTATTATTTCTCTTAGGTAAATTTTTAAATTTTAGGTTTGTTAATTTTTATTTTATTTCATTTTAAAGTTTACTTTAACAGGTCAGAAAATCCCAAAAAGATTTTATTTGTTTAAATTTTGTCATAAAGGCAAAAATATTTGATATTATTTTGTTTTAACTTCTAAGCTAAAAGAAAAACTCAAAAATATTTTTATTTTGTTTTTGCTTCTTTTTGTTTCAAAGAACAAAAATATGTGATATATTAGGCCAAATTTTTTATTAAATATTTTGTCTCTATTTGTTTAAAGGCCCAATATATAGTTTGTGTGTGTGTGTTTGGTTGTTGAATCCGGTGGCCCATTCTTCCTTGGGCGCGGATCCTGCTGCCCGACCCGAGTCCCTTTAAAAGGGACGGGTCAACGATCAATCTTCTCTATCTTCAACTTCAAGTCTCCTTCACTCTTCTCCTTTCTCTCTTACCGTCGCAAACCCACCACCAAAACCACCATATTCAACCATTCAAGATTTGTGAACCACCTTGTTTCCTCGTTTTTCTTGCTTCTTTCAACTTCGGCACTATCAGGTAAACCTTTTCTTACTTTATTTCAGTGTTTAACTTCATATATTGTATGTTTAATTTTCAAATTTTTAGTAGTTTTTCATTTTGCGGTTTTTACTAAATTTAGGTCATTTAGTGTGTTTTGTTTAGTTAGTTGTAGTTATATAAAGTGTTCTTTACTTGATTTTAGGCTAGGATCTTCTTTTTCATGCATTTTTATCAACATTTTAATTGTTCACGATGCATGCTGTATGAACTAATTAATTGAACTGCTGCAATTCGGACGTCCGAATTCGGACCAAGCCCCAAATTCGGATGTCCCACTTAGACAAATTTCACGATTTTTCACACATCACTGACCGAATTCGGATACTGTGCATCCGAACTCGGACCACTGTTGATCCGAATTCGGTCCTCATCCGAACATTTCAAATGTTCAATAAGTCTAAGTTTTCAGTACTGTTCATCCGAAATCGGATGGGATCCGAATTCGGTCCTCATCCGAAACGCCTATATCATCCAAATTCGGACCATTCCCTCATCATTGCATATATCCATTTCGGTACCCATCCGAATTGTCATCATCCACCGAATTCGGACCATAAGCATTCACCACATTATCCGAATTCGGACCATCATATATCATTCATCAATCAACATCCGGATTTCGGCAGGATCCGAATTCGGTGGCACTGTTCATCCGAATTCGGTCCATCCGAAATCCAACTCTTAGCATATTTTTCAATTTTTCATTTTTTTTTGCATTTTCATTATAAATCAAAAATCCAAAAAGATTTTCATTCCGGTGCACCAGTGATTAGAGTTCGGATGCTTTAAACAGATCTGGCAGTTTCTATTTCACACTTCTCTAGACTTCATATCAGTGTCTTATAATTTAAAGTCTTCTGTTCTAACTTTGATGCACGTTTACAGGAATGATGGAACCTGCTGTCGTACTAACCATACCCTATCCCCCCATTCCCAATAACAACGCCCAATTACCCGAACAATCTATTCTCCCTCAAGCCGAATTCGTTGAGTTCATACCTCATAACTGGCAGCTTGACATGTTCGTCCTCACCCGAGAACCCCAAACACTAGCCTTCGACATCCTCATTCACCACCCAATCTACTACTTCCTTTCTACAGCCATCGCCGTTCCACAAATATACCTGCAACAATTCTGGAACCGATTGCAATGTGTCCCTGATGCCGAACCTTACTTCACCACCACCATTGACTGTGTCCCAGTCAACCTAACCACCACCACCATACGCCATATACTTCACCTACCCGCCGAAGCCCATTTACCAACTCGCCTTAACTTTGCTCCCATTCCTTCCGTCCAAGAAACCCTCTCTGAAATACAAACCTTGGGATATGACGACCCTCTTACCAAACCCTCCGATTTCAAAACCAAGAATCTCCAGTCTCATTGGAGAATTCTGTTTGACGTCGTCAATAAATGCTTCACTGCAAAGCATGCTGGCCACGACTCAGCATCAGCACAGGTCCTTACCATGTTCGCTGGCTTTGGCTTCGACCGCCACGTAGATTATGCAGCATTCCTCTTCGAGGAATTGAAGAGAGTTAATATGGAGAGGGGCACCAAACGAGGACGCAAATACATCCCTCTCCAACGTTTCCTACAACTCATCATACAATATGCCATGGACAACGATGACGACATTCATGAGCGTCCAGAGGCAGATGTCTACCCCACAGTGGCAATCCAAAATCTCAATCTGCCGAAAGGGGCTTCGTCTGTGCCGGTAATGTCTATTCCACTGTCCCTTCATCTAAGGGCAGTGCAATCGGAAAGGATTCGGGCTTATCTTAGAGAGTTTTATCCGGATGAGGCTCAGCCAGATCCGACTGAGCCTACCTAGTCCAAAGGTGAGGTTAGATTGAGTGAGGAAGAGGGAGAAGTGGCGGAAGTACAACAATCAATGGGGTTAGGTGAGCGGGAGACTGTGCGTGTGAGCGAGGGAGGAGTAGGTGAGGCAGCAGAGAAGGCGGATTCTGAACGAACCGTCTCTATTATACGAGGGATAGAAGTAAAATCTGAGGGTGAGCGCAGCCCAATCAGCCGGACAACCCACTCGAAGACCATTAGTCTGATGGTCGAACTCACCCCCACCACCCACTTAGCATCCTCCCATCAAGGTACTACTTCATTCCACGGGGTTCTAACACACACGCCATCACCCTCTCACTCGGAGAGCGGTGGTGTTGAACGAGGTCACACTCCGCCCCATGTGACCGAACCTCTTTCTTCCACGATTCCCTCCCCAACCATACACACATCGCACGATGCCTTCATCCCCTAGAGCTGCCTCCATGGCGGCTCCACAAACTTCTGGATCTGAGCATCCCATAGTGGAGCCAGAAATTACAGAAGGATGACCTGAAGTGGCTCCATCTACGCCATCCACTTCAGGCCATCTCCAAATTAACTTGGAGATTTTAACGGCAGCTATTGGTGCTGCCGTTGTCGTTATCCAGGCTGCCCTGGACGCCCATAAGGAGGCTGCCGAGGAACATCATTACGCCCTTTTATCATTAATTAAGGGTAAGGGTGTCGCTTCTGAGGATGTACCTCCACCAGCGACCCGCTCAGTCCAAATCATGATGCAAGAGCTCTCCGACAAAATAGACGGGCAGAACCGCCTTATCCTTCAAGTCCAGGAGAAACTGAACTCCCGAATGGACCGTCTAGAGTCGGCAGTCATCGAGCTACAGTATCATCCTCAGGCTGAGTCCCAGAAACGAAAGCATGCCGATCCGGACGATCCTGATCGCCATGAGGGGGAGAAGCGCCAGAAAACTCAGACTGAGGACCCTATGTTGATTGTAGGGGGAGCAGAAACAGAATCTACAGAGGTTCAGGGGTCAAGGGAATAGATGCAAGAGGCTTAGGAATATCTGATGATAGAAGACGAGCCCATGTTCGAGGGTCCAGCTCTACTAGATCCACCGACAGCCTTGGTTGAGTTTGAACCTTTTCACGAAAAAGTTGAATTTATATTGGTGTCTGACTCAGACTCCCATACTGAGGACAACGAACCTTTAATCATCCCTAAGCCTGAGCCAGAATCACCTCAAAAATCATCATCTTCCTTTGAATTACTAAACTCTCCACCCCCAGCCTCACAACAAGAAATTCTATCATCCATCCAAGCTCCTCCATCACTAAAAGAATCCCATTTAGTCCAAAGCCCGCCAAGATCTCCAAGTCCTCCCCTAGTCCAACAAACTCAACAACCAGGTCCTTCAGAAACCAAGAGGGTAGATTACTTTGATGACACTCCTATGGGACCCGGTGAATATGACAAAGATGATATGTATTGGGTAGGCCGATATTCAAAGGGTGAGGTACAAACACTTCCACCTGAAGAGAAAGAGGAACTAAAACAAGAACAGTGGGGGACAATCATAAAACTGTTAGATGCTAAAAAAATCAGAAGTAGAAGAACCCCCCGTTCAGGGCCTCAAAGAATTCCATCAAAAGTTTCCTCTGAAGCAATTTCAGAACCCGTTCCTAGAAGAACGTTTTATGATGGTGTTCTTAAAGAAGCCAGGGTCTTTCAGCAGGCGCATACTCACGGAACTGACCAAGGCAACCGAAGTTGAACAGGCGGAATACAACCAACTAATGCTCAGGGAAAGGAGGTCCAAAGTCTCAATGTCAAAGATAAAGAAATTCCTGACCATCACCATGTGCAGAAGAGCAAAAGTATTCTATCCTGCCTTTCAGGTAGAAAGAGAAGATGGCACGGTTGAGGAGTTCTACGAGAATGACTTGGACTTCATAAATCTGGACGACGTTGAATTCTTACACAACCGATTGAAAAATCATATTAAAGAGCGTCTGTCTCGCATGACTGCCGTAGGTGCCATTGTTCAAAGTATGAACCGCCGCTCTATTATCTGTGCCTCAGAGATTTCCAAATGGGGATAGAGAGCGCGCTGGTTAAAGTTGGCCTACGAGCACCTGACCAAGACAGCTTCCTTCTCGCCCACCATCCTGCCTACAGAGTCATCTTCAGAGGAGGCCCGAGTGTCATTTTTGTGAATCAGAAATGCTACAAAAGGTTCATGCGCTTTGAGGATCTTCCCTTTTATTCCGATGGTATTCTCAGAATGGTTAGAACCGCGCTTTCTCAAAAAGTACAAGTATATGATGCTCAACCAGATCCAGAACTCAGATGCTCACCGAAGGAAATTCAGTATACCCTCAGCGGCATTGAACTCCTGAACGAACGGCTACATATGAGACAAGTGGTTAGACGATTTGACGTCATCCTTGGACTCCGCGAATCTACAGATCATGCCAATGTTCCAGGACCTCCACGTTGATCGAAATAGGCTCATGTGGACTTATTTTGTTAGATATTTAATTTCGATCATGTGTACTTATTTTGTAATAATTATTTACTTATTGTTTAGTCGTGTATTTATTTCTTTAGTAGTCTATTTCAACGTAAAAGTTAAGGGACCATTTGTGTCAATCCTGTATAGTTAATTAAAGGAGCCTAGAAATAGGCTCCTAGGTTGTAAAAGAAACACACGGTTGAATACAAAACATTGACAGCAACCGCCATTTTAAATATTCTTCAACATTCTCTTTGTCTTCTTCATCATTACACAATTATTAAGTATTGATTCTTCTTGTGTTTGATAAAAGAAACAATCATGTGCTGATTTCTACTGGAAATAAATTACAACATTTACAATTGACTATAATTCTCATTGACTCGAGTTCGAGTCTTATTCACGAGGTCGTTTTCCCTTAACTCGAGTTCGAGTTGTGAATCGATTAAAAGGACTCATTCGAGTTCACACAATATTATTACTCGAGGTCGAGTGTTATGCAACTTGAAGAGATTTTCTTGAACAAGCATCTACTCGAAGGTTCGAGTATAACTAACACGAGTTCGAGTCTTACATACTCGAAATCTGGACATGATGATATTTCCTAAATCTATGGTATTCTACGACGTGAAGAACACCATCATTGCTCAACAGTACTCGTGTTCCTCAGAAAGTCAACTTTTTCAGGAAGTTTGTTCAAAACTAAACCAAATTCATCCAAACTTGATTTAAAATACTCATAATTACTATTCTAATCAATTGCAATACATTTTCAGCCAATTAACTATAACCCCATTAAATCTCCCCCTTTCTCTCAACCTCTTTCTTTCTCTCTCTCTCTCTCTCTCTACCACACACAAACACACCGCCCGCCCCCCTCTCTTCCTCTCCCATGGTCGGCGACCACCCCGCCGCCCTCTCTCTCCCTCTCACATAGCCCGGGACCACCCCCTCTCTCTTGGCCAGCGAATACAACGTAATTCAGATGAAGCCGAGGACAAACAAGATGATGCAAACGATGTAGATGAACATGAAAACGATGAAGATGCAAAAAATGAAGATCAAGGTGCATCGTGTTTGAACATGAATCCGATTAAAGACGAAGACATCGTGTTTGAAGATAAATCTGATTAAATATGAAGATGAAGATGGAAAAGATGAAGATGAAGATGCATTGTGTTTATGAATATAATCGTGTTTTAGATGAAGTTCGATGAAGATGCATCATGATGAATTTCGAGGAAAATGAAGATGAATCGTGTTTTTAGATGAATATGCATCGTGTTTATGAAGATGAAGATGCATCGTGCTTATGAAGATGAATTGTGTTTTTAGATGAATTTCGTTGAAGATGCATCATGATTTTTTATGAATCCGATGAAGATGCATCATGTTTAAAGATGAATCCAATTAATTTGCCTCACTATTTTGATGATGCATGATGGTGGACGAATAAGAAGATGAATATGGATGAAGATGAGGATGAAATAAACCGAGATGCATCACGAATTGAAAGACTAGCATTAGATGCATCCACACCAAATAATCTTTTTAGAATTTGTTTAGATTTTTTAATTATGGAAGTGTATCAATAATTTCATTTAGCATTTATTGTTTGGTTATTTGATTGAATATTCAAATAATGTAAAATTAAATTTTATTTGATTAGATATATTATTTTTACCAAAATACCCCTATGCATAACAATTATGTGCATCGCGGATGCGCCAATGATCATTTAATCCAAGGGTTGTGGTTGGTTCTTTTTTGCGTTCTCGATGCATATGGTGCCCCACAGAACCTGACTCTACATATATAACCCCCTTTTGACTTCTTTTTCCCATCTTTCTCATTTGGGAAACAAGCTGAAAGTCTATGTGTGTGCATAGTGTGTGCTGGAACAACAAAAAGAGCCTAATTATATTCAAATTGGTTGCTGGAAATTGTTCTTTTCATTACTTTGTGGAAGCTCTTTGGAGATAAGGTAAGAAAGCCTTGAATTGTTGGATTAAATTGAGTTATAAATCTGTGATAAAATGGGAAATAGCTATTTAGCCTGTAGGGAGTCGATATGTAGTGATATTATGAGTCTATGAAATCTGGAAGTTGAGTTTTGGGGCAAAAATCGCCCCTGGTCCGCCATGAAAAAGAACAGGGGAGACCTGCTTGCCTAGGAGCGCGGTCGCGATTCCCTGAGCGCGGCATCGATGGGTCTTGTGGCGGTGCATGTCGAGTACCACCAAGATCAAGGGGTGTGGTCCATGATGAACAGTGCGGTCGCGAAGGTCTGAGCGCGATCGCGATCTTGAACGTGGCCGCGATGATACGAGCACAGACCGCGATCAATTGGTTTTGGGCTGGAAATTTGTCTTGGGCTTTGGGAGTCCTTTTAGGGTTGCTTTTAGGGTCTGATTCAATTATGGGATCAGTATACTAGTCTGTTATGTGTATCTGTTGGGTTTGTATCAGGGTAATTAGGTGAGTATTCGAGTCTTTTCCAACCGCGAGGATTCTTTTACGAGTCTTACATGTGTTGTTCCAACTATTATATGTGATGTATATTACACAGGGACGTGAACTTCAGGTATGATTCTACTCCTATTATATGAGTTTTATCTTCATGAGATGAGATCCATTCCAGGGTTTCCGTGATGAGTTCCATACGGACGGTGACACGCGATGGGTGATCGCGCGGGCTAAATGTCCCTAACCAGTCTTTAGAGCGTATATATACGGAAGGGGCTGTAGCCAGGTCGCTCCTGAGCTATAGGGATTTGCTAACTACTATTGCATGCGGTTTATTAGCTGGGGAAGTGTCCCCATTCGGATTGTGATATACAGGGCTTCGGATCTCATGCTCTTTCCTGATCACATCTTAGATGTGTGGATGATTGCCAGAGATTGAGAAAGAGATATGTTGTGTAATGTGCTATACGTTTGTGTTATGTGTTTACTCTGCAGAGTCTAACCCTCACATACTCACCAGCTTCCCAGTTTATATATTCGAGTCTAACATGTTCAGGATATCAGAAAGGGTATCAACAATTGCGACCACCGAAGTAGGGGCTACACTTATTTGGGGATTCATGTATATGCTACAGTATGATGATAGTATCTTTTGAGAATCGGTGATGTTGTAACCTATGTATATGTATTCCGCATGTATATTAGATAGTTAAAAGTGTTATATTAGTTACTAGGAGTTGATTATCTGTATTATTTACTGTTAGATATTTAATTTCGATCATGTGGACTTATTTAGTAATAATTATTTACACATTGTTTAGTCGTGTATTTATTTCTTTAGTAGTCAATTTCAATGTAAAAGTTAAGGGACCGTTTGTGTCAATCCTTTATAGTTAATTAAAGGAGCCTAGAAATAGGCTCCTAGGGTTGTAAAAGAAACACACGGTTGAATACAAAACATTGACAGCAACCGCCATTTTCAATATTCTTCAACATTCTCTTTGTCTTCTTCATCATTACACAATTATTGAGTATTGATTCTTCTTGTGTTTGATAAAAGAAACAATCATGTGCTGATTTCTACTGGAAATAAATTACAACATTTACAATTGACTATAATTCTCATTGACTCGAGTTCGAGTCTTGTTCACGAGGTTGTTTTCCCTTAACTCGAGTTCGAGTTGTGAATCGATTAAAAGGACTCACTCGAGTTCACACAATACTATTACTCGAGGTCGAGTGTTATGCAACTCGAAGAGATTTTCGTGAACAAGCACCTACTCGAAGGTTCGAGTATAACTAACACGAGTTCGAGTCTTACATACTCGAAATCTGGACTTGATGATATTTCCTAAATCTATGGTATTCTACGACGTGAAGAACACCATCATTGCTCAACAATACTCGTGTTCTTCAGAAAGTCAACTTTTTCAGAAAAATTTGTTCAAAAGTAAACCGAATTCATCCAAACTTGATTTAAAGTTGAAAAATGATGATTTGTAGATACTTTTCTCGAACTCACAACTTTTCAGAAAAATTCAAATTACTCACAAATGATTATGAATTTGAAACTGAAAATTTTCTAGATTAATTAATTGTTCAAAACCTAATCCTCGACTATATTTTTCAATCCACAAACACTTTCTGAAATAAGATTATCAGAGAGTTCAAGAATACTCAAAAATTCTCAAAAATTTTATAAAAATGAATTTCAAATCTTGTTGTTCTGTCTCTGTAAGGTCTTGACTCTACCGATCTATCCTGACGCGACACACACCAACGAGTGCGGAATCCTCGTTAGCGGCTTGACGGATATAACACTCACACGGAACACGGAGACTACCACAGCGTTGTACGATCACTAACAAACGAACCTACACAATGATTCTCTCCGAAAACACTTGATATCAGCTGATAAACTCGAAATCGCCCTTTTGCTTAATCTCACACGTATTCTGCAAAAGTATACTAATGATTCGAGTTAATCCCTAATTATAGAGGTCCATTCGAGTTTGTCATTAGACAAACTCGAATCCAGGCCCAAGGCCCATTCGAGTTTGTCTATATGACACATTCGAATTTACCTCCATGTTAAATTATAATTTGACCTAAATTCGAATTTCATCCAATACCAAATTCGAATTTATTCTAAATTCGAATTTCACATATTAAACTTATATTTGAACTTATGTTTGAATTTATCATTGAACTTTATGTTTGAACTTCTTGTAATACATTACATCAAGTTCAAACATAAAATCAATAAATATCAAACACATATAAACACACATATATCAAACACTAGTTAATATTCAATACTTAGTAACATGACTTAGACAAAATGCTAATATTACTTAGACTGCTATCGTCACACAGGTTGTACCAACAGACTCCCCCTTGACGATAGCTTCTAACTATTTACATTTTGATTAAGTACTAGAACTATATATACTACTACCTGCATATAAACCTGCATCTATACAAACTTTTACTACCTTCTGGTACTGCTTGGCTTCAGATCTCCATTCTTCAAGAAAGAAGACAGGTTGATCATGCAGCGTCTTCAGGTCGTCCTTCGATAGATTTATTAAGTGCAGTGGATCATACACTCTCAAAATTACATTGTCCTGTGTATCTTCCATTACTGCTTCAGCTGTATTATAATCGACATACCACCATTTCATGTTGCTCAAAATATTTTGTGGCATCGATTTCATAGGCACCCTTTTCAAGCATTTGACGGGTTTATAAACCATTCTGGCCCAAGGCCTTACCGTATGAGGATCTATCCTTGATCCATCCTCAACTCTTTTTCCTGTCCTTTGCTTGAGTCTCTCAAATTTACCGGATCGACCCTCCTTTCTAATAATCTTGGCTATAACCTCAGCATAAGGATCCTCACCGATATTTTTTAACTCTTTCCACGCCAACTCCTTAACTTCAATGTTGGGCAGTGTATTGAATACTTTCAGTGTTCGCCACAAGTATTGAAGACCATCTCTCCTTTTCAAAATAAATAGTTGCAGTTCTCGGTCAAAGAACCAGCTTATAATTCCTCCTGAGAAATGTCCAGCACCCGGAATTCTCATCTTCTTCTTCTTCTTCAGCTTTTCTTTCTTTTCCTCCTTCTTGAACCACAGATTCATTAAATCAGCCCTAGATGGCTCCTTTTCTGCTTCCTCAAGTTCAGAATCTTCGACCGAGGCTATCTTGATCTCGTCTATATCAATCACATTGTGATTATCGCGCACATACAACCCCGTGATAGGTTGTGAATTTATGATCACCTCATTGACATTATCGTCCTCGTCTTCTATCACTTCATCGTCATATCACCAATCAACAATATCCTCCGGTACGAATTCTCCTTCCTCCAATTCCTCAATATCATCTTCAAAATCAAAATCCATTATTTCTTCCTCACTATCTCTCAAGGCGTCTATCATATCACTTTCATGAGTCTTTGAAGAACCCGCCTCATCTTCTTCTTCATCTTCAGCTTTTCTTTCTTTTCCTCCTTCTTGAACCACAGATTCATTAAATCAGCCCTAGATGGCTCCTTTTCTGCTTCCTCAAGTTCAGAATCTTCGACCGAGGCTATCTTGATCTCGTCTATATCAATCACATTGTGATTATCGCGCACATACAACCCCGTGATAGGTTGTGAATTTATGATCACCTCATTGACATTATCGTCCTCGTCTTCTATCACTTCATCGTCATATCACCAATCAACAATATCCTCCGGTACGAATTCTCCTTCCTCCAATTCCTCAATATCATCTTCAAAATCAAAATCCATTATTTCTTCCTCACTATCTCTCAAGGCGTCTATCATATCACTTTCATGAGTCTTTGAAGAACCCGCCTCATCTTCTTCTTCATCTTCAGCTTTTCTTTCTTTTCCTCCTTCTTGAACCACAGATTCATTAAATCAGCCCTAGATGGCTCCTTTTCTGCTTCCTCAAGTTCAGAATCTTCGACCGAGGCTATCTTGATCTCGTCTATATCAATCACATTGTGATTATCGCGCACATACAACTCCGTGATAGGTTGTGAATTTATGATCACCTCGTTGACATTATCGTCCTCGTCTTCTATCACTTCATCGTCAGATCGCCAATCAACAATATCCTCCGGTACGAATTCTCCTTCCTCCAATTCCTCTATATAATCTTCAAAATCAAAATCCATTATTTCTTCCTCAATATCTCTCAAGGCATCTACCATATCGCTTTCATGAGTCTTTGAAGAACCCGCCTCACCTCCTTCTCCTCCTTCAACACCAGCCTAACTAGGCTCCCCCTGAACTTCAGCGTATAGAGCAGCAGGAAAATCTACTGGCTCATTCTCTTTTGGTGCACTGGGATCATCGCCTTCGTCATCTCCCCCTTGACGCTCCTCCGGATCCCGACAACTCGTCTCCCCCTGAGCCTTTAATTTTTCAATAATTGCTCAATAAGGGATCGCATTGATCGAATCTCGGCAGATTGATCAGCAACAAACGTTTTAAGCTCCAAATTATCTTCCTCGATATTACCCACAACTTTCCTTAACTCAGCGTTCTCTATGTCGACTTTGGCATTATGCTGCTGTACTTCACTGAGAGCCTTTGTTAACTGAAAGATTTGGACTTGTTGGAATTCAACTTTGCTTCGAAGCTCAGAAAACCTTTGATTGTCTGTGAAGGTTGATGATGTGGATGGAATTGATTGGATGGGAGTTGGAATGATCGGTGAGGGGATGGATGGTTGAACAGGAGATGGTTGTGGAATGGGTTCTGATGTTTGGGCAGAAGGTATTTCTGGCTCAGGAGCAGAGGCTGATGAAGCTCCCTGCATGAAGGGATGTCTTTTCGCTCTCTGTCTCGGTATCAGAGGAGCTACTTCTTCTTCCTCAAAATCCGAGTCATTTGACTCCCTTGCAGCTCTTCTCCTTCTAGCTCCTTCCTCAATCACAACTAATCTTGATCCATATGTCCGTATGTGGATGGACGGATCTTCTGTTTCTTTTTCAACCTCTATTTCTTCCATTTCATCTGATTCAGACTCTGAAGGTGACTCGGCGTCACCTGTTGGTTCAGGTTGATACTCATCGATTTGCCTAAAACCGTCAATTTCACCTTCCGGTGGTTCCAGAATGTCTCCGATGAGCTCAGATGTAATCTGCTCATTTGCATTTGGCCCACAAGCCCATATCTCTTCTAAAGTTTCCGCCCGTTGATCATTTCCGGGGGCGACATGTGAAGTACTAGCTTCAGCACCTGATGTATGAGCGTCTACTATCTCCAGTGCTACCACGGGCTCCCATACTTGACTTGCCAAAGGCCTGTCAGCCTGGATTTGTCTGGCAGATGATCTTTGCCTCCTTCTCTGTTGTTGAGGCTTTGGTTGTGGCGGTTGATGTTGCTGTGGAGCCTGTAAATCCCCTACCCAGTTGGCATCTTCCCCTACTTGGAAATCCGGATTAATTACTGCCCCAAACAGTGGTGCCTCTACTGGCCTTGCAAGTCTTCCTCTATGAGATGAGCAGTCTGCAAAAATTCGTTTATCGATGACAGCAACGCTTTGAATTTCGTTCAGCTGTGGCAGGTTTGGCAGGAAATGTCTGATCAGCATCATCACGAATCGCGGATATAGTAGAAATCTTTCTCTTTCTGGAGCTGTTATTTGTTGAACCAACTCAGAAAAGAACATCTCAGAGAAGCTAAACCGTCGATTGTACACCAATGCTATCATGCCAGACTGAATCTTCGATACAATGTAATCGAAGCCTGCTTTCTTCGCAGCAAAACATACCATAAAAACGTGAGCTAGGTATCGCCATTGCCCTATCAGCCCACTTTTCATGTAAGAAGACTTAGTCACATCCAAACTGTATCCCATTCTGCTAAATGCTGCTTGCCTGATTACTAATGGAAAGTCAATCAGGCCATTTTCCTGTTCTTGAGAACCTAGCTGTAACACTTGACGTAGCATGTCAGCTGAAAATACTAAAGGATGGCCAGCAATCCTTGTCCTCAAAAATGTTGGGGTAACTGTACAGTCAACTTGAAGGTGATCCCAGAACTGACGAACGTACGGGATGACGATCTGAATATTGTGTGACAGCGCGTATGCAATCCTTGATCCAATCAGAAAACCACCATCTGGCGGAAAGCTTGAGCCTCTGGAATAGCATGGTCAGGAGAGATGACCATGTTATGCTTAGGAAAAAAAATTCTATCAGCTATGTCTGCACAATATAGCAAATAAAATATTAGAATTATTAAAAAGCAATAAACTTGTGTAAATTCAAATTTGTTTTATTTTGAACTTGTATAAAGACAAAATCCAACACTTATGAATTTCTACAAGTTTAATTAAAATTTTAATCAAATAATTCGAATATAATGTCAACTTCGAACAACAAATTCGAAGAACCACTCATTCGAGTTTAGTGGGTCATTCGAGGTTAGTGATAAACTCGAAATCTGCCATAAACAAACTTGATTGAGAAGTTCGAAACTATCATCATTTCGATTTTAATGTCTTCCTCGAGTTTAGTGACAAACTCGAGACCAGAATCAAACTCGAGACTATGAACAAACTCGAGAATGTCGATCACTTTAATCACAAAACTCCAAGATTTTAACCATTTTAGACGTAGAAAATCACATTCATCAGTCCTAATAGGTCCTAATCAAGGATATTTGTAATCAATTTGACATTTCATCGGTTCAAAGTTTGTTAATTTGAACTACAAACTTTCCACCATTAAAACTCTAAAAATCTTTTGATTTTGGCTCAAATGGAGTCTAAAACCACCTAAATCTTGTACAATGCTATTGATTATACCTAGATATGTTGGTAATCTCGAACACAAATGGACAGAAACTCGACACACAGTATGAATCTCGAAAACGACAAACTCAAAGGTAAACTCGAAATCTCTCTGATAAAGTCGAAGCTCTAAATTCGAAGGTAGGTGATTTATGACTGTCACCGTTGACCTATTTATAATAACCACCTTCGAGTTTGTTGCCACTCTCGAGTTTATTGCCAAATTCGAAGTCTCTGCCAAATTCGAATATATATTCGAATTTGGTTAAACTCGAACTTTAACTTTGAAAATTTGAAAATTTCGAAAACCTTTGAATTAAATTCAACTTTTTTCAAAATTTTCAACCTTTTCGTATAACGGAATAAACTATGCCAAATCTTTTACCCTAAGCCCAAGATTTTCACGCAATGTTTTTTTTATTCAACTAGGAATGCAACCTCAGTAAGTTTTGACCTTTTTCCTAAGTAAACTTTAAACTTAAAATAAAATAAAATAAAAATAAATTAAATTAAAGTTAAAATTGAGAACAAAAATTTAAACTTTGACTAAACTACATTATTTAAAATTTACAACCTATACTAAAAACTTAACAGAGTATTTTTGACGAGTATAGTCAAAGAAAGGTTCAATCAGATAGCGACGTCAAATACGCACTTTCAGTACTTAAACTTCCACACTTAGGAATTTTTTATCCCTTTTATTGTTTGGCGTGACATACATTTCTCGCCGATTGTTGGTATTGTTTCCCCTTTAAACATGTTACATTTCGGAATATCCCTTGGCCTTTTTATTTATCATGAAATTATCTTACGTGACTCAGACATAGACATACTTTTATGATCAAGGCATACACACAATGATTTTAACTTTTTGGTATTTGCAAACTTTCTTTAAAAGGCAAACATCGGACACAGGTCTGTATTTACATACAACAAAGTGTCTTAGTTTGTCTTACGATTTATTTTTAAAGCTAGCAAGACAGCGGTGACAGGTCTGTACTGACGTACAACAAAGCGACTTATCTTGCTAACCCGAATCAAAACAGGGGCAACAGGTCTGTACTTACGTACAACAGAGTTACTAGTTTTGACTCTCAACTCAGTATGATTTTTCTATTCTTTACATTTTTAAGATGTATCTGATGTAGCTATACATCCCCAGAAAGTTTGCATACCTCATTTAGAATCAAAGTTTGTATGTCTCGTACATAAAAATTAAGACCGGTTGATCATACATCTAAGTTAGTGACACGTTTGACTTTTTCTTGATTATTTTATTAGTCTTGAGACTTCCTATATGTATTATGCCTACCAACATATCAAACCAGATAATGTATTACACTTAGAATATTAGGTGCATTATGTGTGAAAGCTAAACACATAGAGCTTGTATTAACTATGCTAATTTTCGTCACTTTGAACCTATGCATCTAAGACTTAACTCTTTTTCTGATATTCTCTTTTTTTGAATTTTTTTATGGTTTTCTCTCTTTTTTCTTTTGTTTTTAAGTAATAGCAAGAAAAATAATATAACCTACTAACTTACTAAAAATAGAAACTATCCTAATTTACTAAACTCATTATAAGAAGAAAGAAAGACTACTGCTATTAAAGGAAATAAAATTCTACTAAGGTCAATTTACTCTGGGTTACGCATTCCATTTAGTTGAATCAAATACTCAAACCGTGACTTATCAAAGGCCATTTGCACGTTTTTCGGCTCTACTTGTGAGATAAAGCATGAATAGAGGCAGGTATGAAAGGCCTCGGAGTCATTTATCATCGACAACAACACAGTGTTGTTATTCAAACTACTCCTAGTCCTCACACCAGCACTAGGACTTCCTATGATACTCTCTATAGGATGATTCTTGTTGATCCTAGATGTCTCTATCTCGTCAACTCTCAGATTATCTCCTAAATTTGATCCTATTTCACCTAACGGGGGAACAACCTCAGATTCCACATGTTCTTCCTCGTGGACAGTTTCCTCAGAGTTGGAAGTTGTTGTCAGAGTCTGATTCTCATTTGTAGGTGCCTCTGAATCATTGACTTCTGGAGATCCATCTACAGTTGAAGTAGGCTCGGATGTTGATTGAAATGTGGTCCTCGGAAAGCTATGACCCTTGTCATTCAGATTCAACGATGCCATGTCCTTATCGATAGTACCTGCATTTTCATCCAAAGGAATGTTAAATGACTCAAACACTTTGTCATAGTCAAAAATCCATTCCGAACCTGTTTGGGGTTCATGTGTATAACTTGTAACTTCAATGTTATACACAATCTCTACTGTACCATTAGTTTTGTTAAAAACCCGTTTGTTTGGTGAGTTCGGCACATAACCTAGGAAGTATCCTTCGTCAGCCTTTTCACCAAACATAGGTTGATGTTTTGTTCGCAGTAAAGTACATGGTATCCCAAAAGGTTCGAAGCTAGTTAAATTAGGTGGCCGTTTATTCAAAATTTCATAACAGGTTTTGTTCAAAGATTTGACAGTAAGGACCCGGTTTAAAATATGACATGCAGTATTCACTGCCTCCCCCCAAAATATGGTAGGAAGCTTTGAATCCGAAAGCATGGTCCTTGCTGCTTCAATCAATGTCATTTTCTTTCGTTCGGCCACCCCATTTTGTTGTGGCTCATAGGGTGCACTAAATTGATGCACTATGCCCTTTGATAGGCAATATACACCAATTACAGTGTTTATAAATTCAGTTGCGTTATCACTACGAAGCCGTTTAACCCTTGTTCCATACGAATTCTCCACTTCGTCTAAGAACCCGATGAGCTTGGAACTCGTTTCGTCCTTTGTACCTAGAAAGAAAACCCAAGAAAAATGTGAGTAATCGTCAGTAATAACTAAACAATACCAACTACCACCTATACTCCTTTTGTTGATAGGTCCGAAGAGGTCCATATGCAACAAATCGAAAGTGGCACTGATGGAGTTCTGAGTCTTGGACTTGTATGCCTTCTTGTGTTGTTTTCCCTTTTTGCATGGTAGACACTTATCCTCGAACTGAAAACTCTTCATAGGCACACCTTGCACCAATCCATTTTTAGTTATATAGTTTATTTTTCTTAGGTGCAATGAGCCATGCGTCTGTGCCATAAAACCGACTCAGTCTCTGAAGCTTTAGATAACAGACAAATTGGACCCATCGAAGATTCTGGCTTGTTCATGTCGAGCATATACAAGTCGTTCTTCCTTGGAGCTCTCATCAGAATCCACTCTTCAGGTATCTTGAAACCCGTTTTTAGCACCAACGCCTCAGTGTCAGTGAACAGCACTGAATTCTTCTTATCACAGATTTGAGATACACTAATGAGATTATGAACTAGTTTATCAACGTGATACACTTGATCCAATGTGATCGTCCCATTAGTGACCACTCCAGTACCCGTGATGTTTCCTCCCTTATTGCCCGCGAATGATAAAAATCCCCGATTCCCTTCCTTGATGTCTGTAAGTAGACTTCTTTCCCCTGTCATGTGCCTGGAGCACCCACTGTCGACGAACCATTTGTTGTTTAGACATGTGGTTATCTCCTGCACATGAAAGAAAGTAGGTTAGTTATCACGGGGAACCCAAGCCATAACTGACTTGGTAATACCATTCTCGTCCACATACTTAAACTCTTTCAAATACCCATCTCTCCTTTCAGGTGACTTGGGTCTTTGATTTGGAGTTTGTTGTGGTGCCGAGTGATTTAAATTCACTCTTTGCCTTTGTTTAGGCATTTGCTGTGGAGCTCTTGAATAATTACGATTAAAATTCATTTCAGACTGATATCCCTGAGCTCTACCCGGTGTTTGATGTCTAATAGGAGTGTGGGACCTAACCGGAGTGTAAGCTCTACTAGGTGTTGTGCTCCTATATTGTTGTTGTGGTCCAGACCTAGTTTGATTAATGACTCGATTTGGTGAAATAGTCCTAATCACTTCTTTTGGTCCACCTTTCACCGGTATTTGTTTCGTAGCCGGTTTTGGTGTAGCTTGCACAGTTTTCTCGGTACTCTGAGAACTACTAGTGCTTGCAACTCTTGTAGAAGGCTTAGATTGTTCTACCTTTCCCAGCTTAGGTGTAGTATCTACTTTCCTATGCGGACATTTAGAAGCAACATGCCCCCTTTCGTGACATCTAAAGCAAGACATTTTATCAATTGACTTTTTGTGTGTGCCCTTTGATTTCGGTGTCTCACTAGTGTCTGGCTCTTTTGGTTCAACTATAGCTACCGGTTCATCATCTTGATCATTAAAGTCAATTTTGTGTTGTCCTACTGGTTTATCACTAGAGGATGGCACAAATTTAACTTTCTTGATCTTGATATTAGAATCAGTTACCTTAGTTTCATTTTCCTTAACAATTTCAGACACTGGTTCAGATAATTCCTCTGAGTCAACTGATTTCGCAGTTTTCTCCTGAGGTTGAGGTACATAGTTATTGTTAAAAGGTGGAGGACTCTCATGATATCCTAGACCTACAGGCTTTTTAGATTGACGCTGTGCATCTAAAATTTTCCCTAGGTTAAGTGATGAGTTCCTAAACTTTTCAAGTTTACTATTGACCTCAGCTACCTTCACCTTAGACTCAGCTACCTCTATGTCTTTAGTTTTCAGCTCCTTGGTTAATGCCTCAACATGTTCGTACATGAGTTCTATCCTAACACACTGTTCGCTCAGTTTGTCCTTTAGAACTATAACATCCTGTGCATCAGCCTTAAGCTTATCCCTAAGATCTTGCTTTATAACTTCTAAGCTAGCATTATCAGATTTTAACGATGCATTTTGAGCAGATAATGTTTGATGTGATTCTAGTACTAAATTCAACCTATCGTTAGATGTAGCACATAAAACACATAAATCACGGAAAAGAGAGAAGTTTAGACTTACCTTGGTATGATCGGATTCCACGTTGGCCATCTGAGCGGCAA
The DNA here is from genome assembly GCA_020465985.1 of Centrapalus pauciflorus. NCBI lineage: Eukaryota > Viridiplantae > Streptophyta > Magnoliopsida > Asterales > Asteraceae > Centrapalus > Centrapalus pauciflorus. The sequence continues at coordinate 448,530 of JAANYP010005469.1, read as the reverse complement.
AATCCAGAATTGTCTGATCATCTGACTTCTCTACCCACATCGGACTTCTGTCATTCTGACTGCCGTCCCCAGTGATTTCCTCTGCCCCTTCACACCCATTCTCAGTTACTTCAGCCATAAAGGCTCTAGCGTTCGATTCTGGATGTGTACTCCAGTCATAAGTGCCGTCTCGCTGTCTGTCTGATGTGACATTAGATAACAGACCAGCTATATTCGCTTGACTGGTTGAAGAACTTGGAAGATATCGTCCTTCTGATTGGTTCTGATACTGTCCTTGCTGATTCTGATACTGCCCCTGGTAATTCTCTACCTTCGGTCTCTGACACTCTCTTGCGAAGTGTCCCACACCTTGACAGTTGTAACATTTAACCTTGGACTTATCGAAGACAATCCTATTGTTACTCATATTCAGATTTCTTCCCGTCCTTTTGATGAACCTCTTAACTCTTTGAGTTACCATGGCCAGTTGCCATTGTAGATCCATCTCTTCAAGATCATCAGGGTCTACCTGATCGTAATCCTCATCCCAGAGAGCAGGATCGTTGATTTTGCCTTGAACACAATTGCCGTAAGCGGCCACGAATGAAGCCAACAGATTCAGGTGGTCTTCAGCCGATTTTGCGCTCATTGGCAACTTAGAATATCCCTGAGATGTAGATGCCGGAGTAGCCTGATGCTGCTGCTTTTATTCTGGTCTAGCGAATCCTAAGAAAGCCCTACTCTGTGATTCTTCAGTCTCTGCCGGTGACGACGTTTCTCCCGTGAAAAAGGCTGTAGTTGTATTCATTTCAGCTGCCACTGAAGGTTTTGATTTCCCGAAGTACATTGCAGGATCTTGAACTTGATCAAAATCTGACTCCTTCTTTAGCAACTCGAAATGATATGCCCTCAACATTCCCACCACATTCTCTAGAGACAGAGTATAGTATTTATCTTCATCATGCTTGATTAAGGCCACATACATCTCCCACTTGGCCAGTAAAGCATCCAGAAGCTTGTTGTTCTTCTCAGTTTCACTATACTCAATGTCATGACTATCTAACTCTGTAAGCAGATGATAAAAACGGGTAATTGTCTCCTCCAGCTTTTCATCCTTCAATGCTTTGAAGATTGTAAACTGTTGTTTGAGCATTTCCATGCATTTCCTTCTAACCCTCGGGTTACCCTCACACCTCTTCTCCAACGCGTCCCACAGCTCCTTTGCTGTCTTCTGATTACGAAAGGTGTGCAGTATGTCCTGAGGTAACGCCATCCGAATTATAGCATATGCACGGTTCTCTGCTTCATATATCTTCTTCTCGTCATCCTTCATCATAGAATAAGGAACAACCTTTTGTCGTCCTTCTACCTCAGCTGTAGGTGGAATGTATCCCTCGTCGATACAAATCCACATGCGCATGTCATTAAATCTCGTGAAGTAGGCAAACCGATTCTTCCACCAATAATAGTTTTCAAGTTTCATCAATTTTGGCGGAGTATTCCTTTTCCGACCTCGTGATCCATTTCCAGAAACCGTTGTAGATTTGTCATTGTTTCAAAGATAATTGTATTTAAACTTAAATAATTTAATTCAAAATTAATTTAAATTGATTCTCTCGAATTTAGGTAAATTTGAAACTAATAAAATTTAAACCGATTTGGAATTAAATTCGAGTTAAGTGTTTAAATCCAATTAAAGTCGAAAGAGATGACAAAGTCGAAGGTTTCCAAAGGCGAATGTCCAGGTAAACTCGAACCCTACTCAAACTCGAAACCCAGATAAATTCGAATCCCCCTATTCGACTTTAGTGCAAAGTCGAAGCCTAAAGTAAATTCGAAATGTCCAAATTCGAAACCACTTTTAGGAAATTCGAAAGGAGCGAGTATTTGGTCAAACTCGAAAAATTAGCAAAACCCTAATTCCTTCTTAACAAATTCGAGCTGCACAAATTCGAGAAACGGCCAATACCTCGAATTTTTAACATTTTCAGATTAAATTAATAATTTTACAAGTAAAAATATTGATTTCGATCAAAAACGTTAAAAACAACAAAGTATTTCCCGGAATTCCAACTTGATGATCTCGAAAAACTCAAAAACACGTGAGATTAACCGTCCAAAAGCGTCAAGAAACCTAGGATGTATCTTTATGAACACGAAGAACACCCCGTAGGCTCTGATACCACTTGTAAGGACTTGACTCTACCGATCTATCCTGACGCGACACACACCAACGAGTGCGGAATCCTCGTTAGCGGCTTGACGGATATAACACTCACACGGAACACGGAGACTACCACAGCATTGTACGATCACTAACAAACGAACCTACACAATGATTCTCTCCGAAAACACTTGATATTAGCTGATAAACTCGAAATCACCCTTTTGCTTAATCTCACACGTATTCTGCAAAAGTCTACTAATGATTCGAGTTAATCCCTAATTATAGAGGTCCATTCGAGTTTGTCATTGGACAAACTCGAATCCAGGCCCAAGGCCCATTCGAGTTTGTCTATATGACACATTCGAATTTACCTCCATGTTAAATTCGAATTTGACCTAAATTCGAATTTCATCCAATACCAAATTCGAATTTATTCTAAATTCGAATTTCACATATTAAACTTATATTTGAACTTATGTTTTAACTTATGTTTAAATTATTCTTTGAACTTTATGTTTGAACTTCTTGTAATACATTACATCAAGTTCAAACATACAATCAATAAATATCAAACACATATAAACACACATATATCAAACACTAGTTAATATTCAATACTTAGTAACATGACTTAGACAAAATGCTAATATTACTTAGACTGCTATCGTCACACAGGGTGTACCAACAGTCTCTAATACCAATTGATAAATCACAATATTCAAACAAACAAGATTCGAATCACAATCAAATCATAAACATAAACAATCACAGAGACAATATTAATATCAAAATGCAAAGGTCAAAACTGTCTGATTGTATTGCCTGCAAGAATGAATTACAAATAATAGAATTTGACTATTTATAGTAAAAAATACAACTTACGGAAATTTACAAATCAGCCCCAAAACTTAACAAAATTTATACCTTAACAATTATACATTGTATACAATTTTTTGATATCATACAAAAATGTATTTTAGTTTACACGCTTGTAAATTGTATACACCAACATTTATAAAAAACAAATCATTTAAATGTTATAAAAGGAAAAACCAATCACTCATATATTATATAAAGAAAACATTAGCTACTGATCGTGATCGATCTCTATGATCATTCTTTGTTTTTGGTCTAACTATATAAATAGAAAGAGTGTGATCGATCAACAAACTAAACAATAAAAGTTTTGTTGTTTCACAAATAGTTGGAATGGAAACGTTTTTGTAATATAGATAAAATAAGTAATATATTCGAATTTTAAAAAATATAATGTATCAAAGATTATAATAGAAAAATAAAACAGTCATTTATTTTATATAAAATAAAAAATTAAATCAGTTATATACCTGACTGTTTAATGAAAATAGTTTCGACGGTAATAAACTTTATATCGAAATGTAGATAAAGACGATGTGATCATATTGAAATAATATAATTTTTATAAAGTATAATATATCAAAGGTTATAATCGAAAAACAAAAATATTATATATCGTATATAAAATAATAAAATAAGTCAGCTACCTAAATGTATACTTGAGCTACCATTCTGCGCGCTACACCATTCATTATAAGTCAAAGTATATTAGAGGTTATCAAAGAAAAAAAACAAATCAATTAAAAACAAACAATAGCTACCGATTTGATCATCACTCAATGATCACTCTCTGCTTTCGGTTTGATTTATAAATGCAAAGAGTGTGATCGACCAGCCAACTAAACAATCAAAGATTCATTTTAAAAATAGTTGGAATTAAAAAATTATTGATATTGGAACGTACATAAAAATAATATGATCACAACGATGTATTCGAATTTTTATAAATATAATCTATCAAATGTTATGAAAGAAATAAACAATCATATATTATATATAAATATAGTAAGTTAGTTGCATACCTACCTGCTTAATAATTTGTTTTATAAATGAAAAGAGTGTGATTGACCACCCAACTAAACAATAAAATTTTAGTCATTTTAAACTAGTTGGAATTAAAAAAAATTTTGGTATTCGAACATAGATAAAAATAATATGATCACAATAATGTATTCGAATTTTTATGAATATAATTTAATAAATGGTATATGTAATTCCCATTTATGAAGCATTCATTCAAGATTCAATATATTCAACAATATAATCAAGAACATGAAGAACAATATGATAATAATAAAAACAATATGAACATTCAAAACAATTAGAGAACCTTAGATTGCAAATTCACGTACGTACAAAGTGCTGAAAGATTACATACAAACTTAGAAAACAAACTATATATAAGCAAACTAAATGGTTCCAAATATTATCTAAACCCATGGGTTGACCTTTTGGTATCTTAACCCATTTACATCAATGTTTAAATCCTTACAAAATAGCCACAAAACTAAGTTTCATTTATTACATTTAGATCCACTAGTACAAAATATGTCTTCCGTCACGTTAAAAAATCGTGGCCATAGACCTTTGGCCACAGTTTTATTTTTCTTTCAAATCGTGACCAAAGGTCGCATCACTTTTGGTACCTTATGGCTACATTTAATATTCGTGACTAAATCACATGTAAAACAGTGGCCATAGCATAAAACCGTGGCTATATGGTAACAAATTCTATATAGTTGTGGTCTATATTTTTTAGTAACCGTGACCATAAAATACTTTAGTAACAATTTATTTTAACACCATTGACAGTTGGATACATTCAGACACACATAAACAATTAATCAGTGGCGTTAACATTCTTACAGACACGTATAAACAAATAAACCGTGGCCACCTGGTATATTTAAAGACGCACAAATATTTAATCGTGACCATTGGATAAATTTAGACACACATAATCAGTTAAATCGTAACTATTTGAGACATTTAAACACACCACATGAATGAAACCGTGACAATTGGTAATATTTTAACGTACATAAACTATTAAGTGGTGTGACCATTGGTACATTTAGACATGCATAAACAATTAAACCGTGACCGTAGGGTACATTTAGACACACATAATTTATTAAAATGTGACGATTGGTTGCAATTGGACATATATAAAGTATTAAACCGTGACAATTGATACATTTTGACAGACAAAAATAATTACACCGTGACCATACCATTATTTTACTAACATAATAATTCGTTTATTCATGACAATTACTTACTTTTAGACACATCTAATAAACAATACCGTGACCATTATAGTTACTTATTTATTCCTAATCATGGCAATTGGTAACTTTTAGACACATGCAACAATACAATCTGTGACCATTAAATACTTTTTTTAACGGCAAACTATCATACTCCTACTCCTACTCCTAAACTACTCATTTACCACAAGACTTACTTTCACCACCTAAATATCAACTTGTCTCCGACGGGAGTCGAACCCGTGACCTCTCACTTGTATCTCCACCCTCTTACCGCCAGGCCAAAGGCCCTTTGGTGACCATCAAATACTTGTTGTCACATTATATTTCTTTTAAAATCACTATTGTTCCTTTTAGACACGTGTAAAAAATTAAACCGTGACAATAAGTTACTTACAGCCACATATGTTTTCTTTTATCGTTATTGTTGTTTACTTTTAGACACAGATAACATTTATAATAGTGACAGTAAAATATTTATAGTATCATGTTGTTTTGTAAACGGTGATCGTTGATTCCTTTTAGTCATACAAAATAAAATAAAGTGTGACCATAAAATACATATACTCACATTCTTTTCCTTTAATTATTACAATTAATTACTTTTAGCCACATATATTAAAATAAGACGTAACCATAAACTACTTGTAGTCATGGTTTGTTTTCTTTTATCGTGATTAATATTTAGTTTTTGACACATATAAGACATTTAATCATGACCATAAAATATTTATACTGACACGTTGTTTTTTAAACTGTGACAATTGATAACTGTAACCATACAAAACAAACTAAATTATGACCATAAAAAACTTATATCTACAATTTGCCTCTTTTATTATGACAATTAATTACTTTTAGTCACATAAAATAAAATAAGACATGACCATGAACTTCTTGTAGTCATGGTTGGTTTCTTTAATCATAATTAATGTTTACTTTTTGACACGTATAAGACATTTAACCATGACCACAAAAATACTAATAGTGATAAGTTTTTTCTTAAACTGTGACAATTAATAACCTTTAACCACACAAAACTAACTAAATCGTGACCATAAAGTAGTTATAGCCACATTTTGCTGCTTTTATTATAACAAAAATAACATTTAGCAACTGATAAAAAAATAAGTCGTGACCATAAACTACTTGTAGTCACGATATTTTTTGTTTTATCATGGTTAATGTTTAGTTTTTGACACACATAACACAATTAACCATGACCACAAAATACTCATACTAACAAGTTTTTTTTAACTATGACAATTGATAACCTTTAACCACACAAAACAAAATAAATTGTGACCATAAAATGCTTATGAATACATTTTTGTTCTTTTATCATGGTTAATGTTTAGTTTCAGACACAATAATATATTAAACTTTGACGATAAAATACGTATAGAGACATTTTTTTCACTTAAACCATAACCACCGATTACTTTTACTTACACAAACCAATTCTTCGTGTGACCATAAAGTACTTATAGTCACTGTTTTTTTCTTTTATCATGAAAACTATTACTTTTACACACTAATAAGAAATAAACTAAACCATGATCATTAGAAAAATATAGTCACAACATTTTTTTGTCATGACTATTGTTTATTTTTAGTTACATAAAACAATAAACCGTCACCTTTAAATATTAATAGTCACAAATTTGCTTAATCCGTGACAAAAAACCCCTTATATTGATTTTTTTTAAGTGAGATTGATAGCTTTTAGTCACAAAACAAATTAAATCGTGACTTGAATGTAGTTATAATCATATCTTTTTCATTTTACTATTACTATTGTTTACATTTAGACACACATAAAAACTTAATCTGTCACCTTTAAATATTAATAGTCACATGCTTGTGTGTCTTAAACTGTGACCGAAACATAATTATGGCGATATGTTTTTTTTTCTTAAACCGTAATCATTAATTACTTTTATATACATATAAGAAATTAAATCGTGACAAAATAAATACTTAGTCACATTTTTCTCTTTCATCATGAATATAAAATACTTTTACACACACATAAGAAACTAATCCCTGACTATAAAATACATATAGTCACAATAATTTTCTTATTTCATGACAATTGTTTACTTTTGGACACACTTAATGAACTCAATCATGACCATTAAACACTTATAGTCACAATGTTTTTCTTTTACCATACGTGGCTAATGAACTCCACCCTTTGGTCACACAAAGCGATTTCGTGACCATTTAAGTTAGCCTTCTGTCATAATTTATTCATGTGACTAATTCCACCATATAATTTAGACTCATACAATTAGACTTCAGGGTGTCCCTTTGGTCACCGAAAGAGATTTCCGTGACCATATACATATTTATCGTCACAGTTAATAACCATCACAAGATTATTATAGACATCAAACAAATAACTGTGACAAACGATGACATTTGGTAACAATGTGGCAACCGTGACAAGTCTTTGTCACGATCCTTATGTTAAATCGTGGCTTAAGGTTTGAATGTGATTTTCAATGGTCACAGTTTTTGAGATAAACTGTGGCTATCATAATAATACAAGATCATATATGACCCTTTAGTCACGTCAATAACAAAAACTGTGGCTAGGCAGTTTGGACAAAACCGTGACCATAGGTCATTTTTGTACTAGTGATCCCTGAAACTTTCACAATTCTAGATTTAACATCCTCCCCCTTTGTGATTAGCTTTCAGATTGCGAATTTAAGTTGGTAATCAGCTTCCTCTGATGAAAATATCTGTCAAGGCGTCTGATTGTAGTTCTATACTCTAACTTGTCTAGGACATCTTGTTGGAAGTCTCTGACAAGTTTAAGTACAGCTTTAAGTTCCCATATCCTTGTCCCGAGCTTCAGAGCTTCCTTCAGATTGCTTTTCCTGATCATCAGCATGTTTCTGACCATGTACAATGGGCCGTCACAGTACTTCTCGAGTTCATCTCTTCTCATGAATGACTTCTTTCTTTGGGAGTTCAGATATACTACTCCAACCGTTGGTGATACTGTAACTTTTGAAACAGATAGTCGTTCGAGGTTCGGAGTGTCTTGATTTGGCACAAGCAGATTTACTTTCCTTTGCCTAGCTTCAAGTGCCATTTGGAAGTCAAAAATCAGATCTGTGCTCTTGTTCTGAAGAATCGGATCTCTGCTCTTGTTGTGTAGCAAATGCAAATATAGAAATTCGAGATCCTGCAAATATAGGTTAGGAAAATCTGCTTTGGTGAATGTAGAGAGAGTTCTGTCTTCTCATTCTACTTCGAAGATCGGATGCAAGATGCTTAGGAACTTGTCGAACTTAATCTTTATTACTTTAACAATCGGCGACCTGCTTCTCACTGACTCTTTGCTCTTTCTCAATGATCCGACCATAGCGACATATACTGACCTATCCCTTTGGTCCATGCCTTCTAAGGACCATATTAGATCAACTCTGACAGTACTCACTTGTCATACAAACAACTTTTTGTACTTTTCCACCATATACGAGCTCCTGGCCCTCTCCTTTACCCAGTTAATAGCTTGGGCAGTTAGCCTTTCAGTGTGTCGTTCTTCTCATTTTTGAGATGTACTAGCACTTCCAGATGTCCCCGCTTGCAGCCTAGTGATTTCTTTGAGGACATTGGGAGCAGCAGGGGATAGAGTTGGAACATCTGAGCGCTTTTGAAAGATAGGATATCTTCTTGTAGAATCAGTAGGCTCGAAGAACTGGTTGGGAATCACTGGAATCTTCAATGGGCTGGTGGAGCCTTGTTTGACTGATTGAGTTAGAGCTGGAGATTGAACTGGACTTGGTATTTGCACTAGAGACGGAGATGGTGATACTGAATCATTAGGAGGGAATTCAAATTCAAATTCTTGGGGATCTGCGCCATCTTCACCAGCATATTCGATTCGAACGGAATCCTTCAGCTGATGTTCCCTAGCTTCCTGCTCCTCTTCATCAGAGTCTAAAATAATTACTTCTGTTGGATCGAACATCCTTAGAGGAACAGCAGTCAAATCTTCTTCTTCGACAAAAGCAGTGAAATCTTATGGTCTTCCCATATTGCAAGAGTTAGCTAAGAGCCTGAGTGTGTTTCCTCAATTGACTCAGCTAGAAAGTCTGCTTCTGATTCATGTGGCCCAGATTGTGATTGAGGAAATGAAGGTCTTTGACTTGTCGGAGTAGATTCCTCGAATACCATAGGGGCTTTGCCGGCGGTTCTGGCTCTTTTCTACCCCTCATGCTGATCAGGATCATCCTGATCATCATGCTTTCTTTTCGTATCTTGCGCAGCGATTTGGCAAGATTCAGCGATGACTTTTAGACGCTCACCCATTTGATTTACCAAGGGATTGGTTGATTGAGACGATGACCCCGAAGCTTCGTTGTTCAATATCTCAAGGATTAAGGCGTTGGTTGGAGACAAATTTGATGAAGCCTTGAGTAATGAGTGGAAAGTGTGCTTCACTTCGTCGAGTGATGGAACTGGTGGGATTACTGGTTGCGGAGTCATAAAGGTGAACATGTCACTTAGTTGTTGTAACATAAGCGCCTTAAACTCAACGAACTCAGTTTTGGATGCAGAGTCTAGGTGTAACCCGGTACCACTTAAGCTTTCTGTTTGCATCACTAGAGACTCCGAAGAGGTCCCTTGATGGTTGTGTTCACAGCTGGCTATTATGTGCCCATGACAGGACTTCCACTCGTCATTGCCGGTGCACTTTCAGTGTGCACGGCTCCGAGTGTTTCAGCAACGTCACTCAGACGTTGCTTATGAACTGACTTGAGTGTCCTAGCCAAAGATATGTCAGTAGCAATGGGCTCTAGACTCGATTGTGTGTGAATTGAAGTTGGCGACTGGGGCTATTGTCTGCCTTGTTCAATATCCGCGAACTCCAAGTGAGTTGCGGATAGCATCTATGCTCGATCCCCATGTGAAATTGAAATACCGGCTTCTTGGGGTATGTGCATGTGCCACTGGGCTAATGGCGGCTTCTTTAATACCGGTGCCCAACACATGAGTTCCAGTAGCAAACGTGGCTGCCCAACTTATTTGACGGTGGGAGCTCTTAGCTATCTTCCTAACTACCCCGACTCTTGATGATCTCTTGCAGGGTTGCAAGAGAGCGAGTTGGAATCTGAGCGGGGGGAGTGTCATCGTCATCATCATCTTGATCATCATTTTGAAGAGACTGAGCAGATGGAATTCTTAGAGGAGAAAGATGTGCACTATGCGTCTTCTCACTCTCTCGGTCTCCTTCCTCATCAATCTCATGCCCTCTACCCTCTGCACCGCTCTCTTCATTATTTTGTAACAACCGGCACAAAATCATGTTAGCAACTACAACTTAATCAGTAGTTTTTAGCAAGTTATAACCTAATTAGTGATCATTAGTAATTAATCAAAGGGATTAGCAAATTTCATAAGGAAATTCATTACAATTAGAAACAATTTCATCGGTGAGATTAAATGGCAAAGAAATCAATCCGATCGATTTACGATATGATGGATTAAAATTACCAAGAAAGGTAACATAAAATTCAAAAATTGCCAATAAAGGTAATGTAAAATTTTTTAGACCAAGAAAGATAACATAAAATTCAAATTTGACAAAAAAAAAGGTATTGATGACAAATTCAGAATGTTAATTTTTAATTTTATGCTCCCTTTTTAGGTAAGTGAATAATATTTGATTATCTTTCTTGACCTAAAATTTGAATTTCATGTTCTTTCTCGGCAAAAATAGAATTTTATATTGCCTTTCTTGGCAAAAAAAATTTTACAATACCTTTATTGTCAAATTTCGTATTTTATATTACCTTTCTTTATAATTTTCCCTAATTATATTAAGATTAGTGACACTAATCATGCATTAACAACTTGCATAACTTTAATTATGAATGCCTAATACAATTCATTAAACTAGTGCATTCATAAGTATTTATGAATTTACATAAAAAGGAAAATAGAAGAATACATTTTGAAATACTTTTATACAAAAAAAAATACACCATAATTACCTTAGGTGTCTGGCTATAGGGAGGTACCACCTTAGGTGTTGACTTCAATTTTTTATTAAGAAGTCCATTCACCATCTACATCAAATCCTTTTTGCACATCTTCTTTCATTTCAACCAAGATCACACTCCACCTCCATTTGAAAGACCAAATTTTCCCTATAAATAAAGAGCTCATTTTCATTCATTTTCACACCTTCAAAACACAAGAAAACTCTCTTCTCCTGTCTAAAAAAATCGGCCAATGTGTTAATCCAAGGCCAAAGTTGCAACTTTTGTTTCTTCAAGTCTTATTCAAGAGTTTTTGGTGCAACATTTCAAGATTTCAACTCCTACTTAATTTCATACTTCTAATACATCAAAGTAAGTAAATACTAACTTATTACTTATTTTTTTTATGTTATTAAAAGTCTTGCATAATAATATATAATCACCATCGACAACAAAGTTCATCAAAGACCAAGTTTATGAACATCTAGCTTTTATTTTTAAGGTTTGTTTCTTCGAATGTGTTTATAAATATATAAACACATAATGTAGAAATAAATATTTTGAAAACAAAGTATATAAATGTATTTCACAATCTTTTATACATGTGGTTCTTGAATAAACAACAAGAATCACAAGTTGTTACAAGATTGTGAAAATCGGATTTTTCGGCAGCAATATTACATCAACTTTGAAAAATCATAACTAATTCAAAACTTAACGAAATGTGTTGATTCTTGTTTTAGAATTTATATCTATGTTTTAACTAAATATCTGGAGTTTTCATAATTTAATTCAGAGTTTTGAACCCCTAAATATTATTTGGGAACCGAAAGGTTTAACAACTCAAAAATAGCAAACATAGGGTTTTTAACTAGCCTTTTCCCTAACCTAAACACCTCGAAAAATGGCCGTTTTTACCTTGAAAAATTCCTTGTATAAAGTAGTTTTATGATTATGAAAACCAAAGCCCAAATCGTTTTGGAGCTTGGTCAAAAACAGCCACAAAGTAGGCCGAAAAACCACAACAAAACCTGGTAAATCCTTATATATATATACTTGAACTTTTTAAGTGGGTTTTATTTATGAACTTGTTAAGTTGGGTGATTTAAAATATAAAAAGCCTCATACGTGCATATTATCATTTACGGGAGTTATTAAGTCCCTCATATCGTTAAGGACTCAGTTAGATACATCAAGTAATCACAAGTCATCAACGAAATCTCCATATTATGCTTGTTTTTGCCATCATTTTTGCGGTGACTTTTCATAGCCCCATTTTTAATTTTTCGTACTATTTTCGGGTGAGAAAACATATTCAACATTTTATTTTATATGGACACACGTACTTGAATCATTTTTCGTATTACATAAGATTGTTACGTCACCACCGCCCTCAATCATGAACTGTTAATTACTACGTAAACGTGAATATTGTGGATAGACCTATTTGGGTTGACGCCCCCATCCGGGTTGGTCGCACCAATTGTAAACGGATGCATAATTATTTGACAATTCTTGGTATTATGGTGTTGGATACCACAAGGGCACTTATAAGTTAAGTGTCGGGCTCAGGAGGCTTATGGTAATATTTAAATTATATGATTCGCTTTTATTTTACAACTCACTGAAATCTTATGTTTTCCATACAATGTCATACTTATCGAGTAAACCTATGAGCTCACCAACTTTATGTTGACGTATTTAACATGGTTTTCTCAGGAACGTAAACGCTAAGGTATCATGATTATCGCACGTTTACAAGATTATCAAGTTTTTCAGAGTCCTCAGGCATTCCAAACGGTACGGAGATTACGTTTCATAACATAAACTTTTTGTCATGTATTTCAATCTCCGCACTAGTGACTTTGTATTTTCTGACGCTTGTAAAACGATATTTATATTTTATGTATTTTTCAAACGTCCCATTTAGAGGTCGTTCATTATGATTATGCCTTTTTTTTCCGCGATGTCACGCCTCGTTGCCAAGCGGGGTATCGGGGTGTGACATATTTGTATCAGAGCAATGGTTATAGTGAACTAGGTTGCATTAGTACCCTAGACTATAACTATTCCAAGAAACTAAAACAATTTTGTAAGTAACTAAAACAACTATAAATGGACCATGATAACAGAAACATGTCGAGCAATACGATCATCATCTTATCTGATTCTGAGGACGAGTATACCCCGATGGAGCAAGGATACACCGAGATCTTCATTGAATCAGAAGACCCCTCCGAAGAAGAAGAGCCAAAGGGGGAGTCTAAATAAGAACCAATGGAACAGGAAGAACCTTCTAGCGGATTGGGAGAACCATCCGATGAGGATCCATATCTCCGGTGGCCCCTTCATACATACCCTATCACCCACAACTCCCCTCCCACAAAATATATCGCCCAAATCCCAATGGGCCCCTCATGAAATTCACCGAACAAAAAAGGGTGATAATACCACGACAGGAGTCTATCCCAGTCCCTGTTTCCCAGCCAAGCCCGCTGTAACAGCGACGGGTAGATGTCCGGCATTGGGGATGGATACCGGACACCCTCAAAGAATGGAAGCGAGAGGAGGGAATTCCCTCCCAATTCGAGATCATAGGACCATCCTCCGAGCCGGCCCAACCCCTCACCAAGGAACCTGCAGCCCAAACTTTGCCTCTACTTGTGGCAAGAGCCACCGACACAACCTCCAGCTTAGGCAACTTAGCCAAGAGGTCGGAGATATCTCATCAAGGATGGTACAAGAAGAAATGCAGAACACAAATATCTATTAGGCCAATCAGCATGCACACTCGATCCAGCAAGACGGGTTAATCGAGCTTCGACAACATCAAGTGGAGTGTAAGGCACGCAACGCCACACTAGCACAGCAGCTCAGCACTCTGAAGCAGGGAGAAACCCTCGAGACGTCTCACACCTAGTGCTTCCTTATTATTGTATTTGTAGTATTTTTACTTGCAACTTAGTGTATTTTCTAGTTAAGTTAAGGCTTAAAATTTTTCGGGAAAACCCCGACCCCATGTTGTAAACGGTTATATATCAAGCAATGGTTAATGAAAAATAAAGTTTATTTATAAATCTGTGTTGATGATATGTAGTATGACTATCTGCCTTAGAAAAATTCAAACCCATAGACTTATCTTCTTACACCGTGTTAATTTTCTCTGAACTTCAAGATTATGCCATCACGAAGGATGAACACCAAGGAAATCGAGCGACTAGTAGCTCAAAGAATAGCTGATGCCATCGCAGCTCTTGAAAGTAACCGCCAAAACGGATCCGGAAGTAGTGGAGTAGCTATAGGGGAGGAAAATAATCTGCGGGGTTGCAGCATCAAAGGCTTCTTAGGCTGCCAACCCAGATATTTCAATGGCACGGAAGGTGTTGTTGGTCTTACTCGATGGTTCGAGAAACTGGAGTCCATCTTCCGGGTCTGCAACTGCACCGAAGAAAACAAGGTAAAGTTCACCACGCACACGCTACAAGATGGAGCCCTTACTTGGTGGAACTCCAATGTTCAATCAGTGGGAATTGATGTAGCTTATCAACACCCATGGGCGGAGCTAAGACAAATGATGACAGACGAGTACTGCCCTCGAAGCGAACTCCAAAACATGGAAGCGGAGTTTTGGAATCTGTCCATGAAAGGGACGGAAATCACAGGATACAACAACCGATTTCACGAGCTGAGTTTCTTATGTCCTGGGATGGTCACCCTGGAGTACAAAAGAGTCGAACGATACATCTGGGGACTCTCTCCTCAGATCCAAGGAAACGTCACCTCTTCCAACCTAACAACAATCCAAAATTCCATCTGTATGGCAAACACTCTGATGGAGCAGGTAGTACGCCAAGGGGCGGCGACTGCCAAAAGTTCGGACATCAAGCGGAAATGGGAAGACCGTTCTGGAAAGCACTCAGGGAACCATCAAAAGAAGAAAGAAACAATCAAGGAATACGCAACTGGGTCTGAAACAAAGAAAAGCTACACCGGCAACAAACCATTTTGCAACAAGTGCAACTATCACCACACAGGTCCGTGTGGAAACCCGTGTGGAAGATGTAAAAGGCAGGGTCATCTATCCAAGCATTGCAGAGTTTCCAATGCTCGAGCCAACAACGGACCCCAGAAGAGGTGTTTTGGGTGTGGAGTTGTGGGGCATTTCAGAAAAGATTGCCCGAAGTTGAAGAATGTCGGGGGAGCTCAAGGAAAAGCTTTTGTCATGGGCTGTGGGGAAGCAAGGCAGAATCCCGATGTGGTCACGGGTACGTTTCTTCTCAATAATACTTATGCTTTTATTCTTTTTGATATCGGTGCTGATAAGGAGCTTTATTTCCACTAAGTTTAGTAAGCAGATACATGCCACTCTTATCCCCATTAAGTGTCATGTATGCTATAGAGGTTGCTGACGGTAAGACACTGAAAACAAACAACATAATTCAAGGATGCTTCTTAGAACTAGTAGGTCACAATTTGAAATAGATTTATTTCCCGTCAAACTAGGATGTTTTGACGTGGTTATAGGCATGTACTGAATATCGAAAAATCCTATGCGATAAAAAGACGGCGTGCATACCATTAGCCAACAAGAAGGTCCTAATTGTCCAAGGCAAATGGAGAAACACCAAAGCAAGCATCATCTCATGTCTTATGATCCTGAAGTGTCTGCGAAAGGGTTGTCGAGCAATCCTCGTCCTCATGACGGAAAAGGAGCCGAGGGGAAGCAGCTCGAAGATATCCTGTAGTCCTTGATTACCCCCAACGTCTTTCCAGAATTCCTGCCTAGACTCCCAACATCAAGGCAAGTCGAATTCCAAATCGACTTAGTGCCAGGAGCAGCACCAGTGGCTCGAGCTCCATACCGTTTAGCCCCATCAGAAATGCAAGAACTGTCCAATCAGCTGCAGGAGCTTTTTGGATAAATGATTTATCAGACCGAGTTCCTCAACCTGGCGAGCTCCGGTTTTGTTTGTGAAGAAGAAGGACGGAACTTTCCGGATGTGTATCGATGATCGGGAACTAAATAAGCTGACCATAAATAACCGGTACCCTCTCCCAAGGATCGATGACCTATTTGACCAACTTCAAGGGTCAAGCTTCTATTCGAAGGTTGATCTAAGGTCTGGTTATCACCAGGTCAAAGTTCGCAAGAAGGATATTCCCAAGACAGCTTTCAGAACCCGGTACGGTCATTATGAATTCCAGGTGATGCCATTTGGACTAACCAATGCACCAGCTGTATTCATGGACCTTATGAATCGGGTGTGTAAACTATATTTGGAAAAGTTTGTGATTGTCTTCATAGATGACATCTTAACCTATTCACGAAACAAGGAGGAGCATGAGCAGCACTTGAAGCTAATTTTGGAGTTGTTGGAGAAAGAACAACTATATGCCAAACTTTCAAAGTAAGAATTTTGCCTAAGAGAAGTAAAATTCCTTGGTCATGCGACCAACAGTAAAGGAATTCAAGTTGACCCTACAAAAATCGAAACCATCAAGAACTGGGCAACGTCTAAGACCCCGACGGATATACGCCAATTCTTAGGTCTTGCCGGGTATTATAGGCGATTCATCGAAAATTTCTGAAAGATCGCCAGATTTCTAACAGAACTGACCCGAAAGGACATTAAATATGATTGGGATGATGGCCAAGAGGCAGTATTCCAGTTATTGAAGCACAAGTTGTGCAGCGCGCCTATTTTATCCTTATACCCGAAGGAAACTAGAATTTTGTAATTTACTGCGAAGCTTCACACAATGGGTTGGGTTGTGTGTTAATGCAGAAGGATAAGGTCATAGCCTACACTTCACGACAACTGAAGGTTCACGAGGTGAATTACAAAACACATGACTTAGAGTTAGGAGCAGTAGTTTTTGCCCTGTAAGGTCTACCACTACGAGATCTATCTAGACGCGGAACCGTCAACGAGTGTGGAATCCTCGTTAACGGGTAGCCTGAAACAACTCTCAATCAGAAACACGGAGACTATCAGAGGCTGAACGAACGACACACGAACGATCCTACGAACTGATTCTCTCTGAAACAGCACTAACACTGATGATAAACTCGAAATCGCCTTTTGCTTAATCACTCTCGAATTCTGCAAAAAGTCTGATAATTAATCGAGTCTATCCCTAATTATAGAGGCTAATTCGAGTCTGTCATGGGCTAAACTCGAATCCGGGCCAAGGCCCATTCGAGTTTATCCTCATTGACACTCTCGAATCTGCCAACATTCGAATCTAGGTCTACATTCGAATCTGACATAGATTCGAATGTCAAACCTTATATAATTCGAATCTACTATTTCACATACTCAACTTAGTACTGAAACTTATGTTTTTACCTTATGATTGATTTTATCTTTGATCTTTATGTTTGAACTTCTTGTAATACGTTACATCAAGTTCAAACACACAAACAATAATGAATATCAACCATATATAAACATATATAACAAACACTTGCTAAAACCACAATGTAGGATCACTTAGACTGCTATCGTCACACAGGGTGTACCAACAGACTCCCCCTTGATGATAGCTTCTAATAAATCACACATTTGATTAAGAACTTTGTTTATTATTTATTCAAACTACTTCCAGCATACAAGCCTTTTTCAACACATACTTTAACTACATTCTCATATTTCCTAGCCTCACTATCCATATGTGCATCACTAGAAATCTTACAACCATGCAAAATTTGAAGATCATCTCGAGAAAGATTTACTAGATGAAGAGGATCATAGATTCTAAGAATCACATTTTTTCAAAATCTTCCATTACTGCTTCTCCAGTCTCACTCTCGACGTACCACCAATGCAGATTCTTCATGACATTCTGTGGCATAGGCTTGAGAGGCACCTTTCTTAGACATCTTACTGGTTTGTACTGAATCCTCATCCAAGGGCGCCCAGTTAGTGGATCTATACAAAAAGGATCTTCTACTCTTTTTCCAACCCTTGGATTTAGGCGTTCAAACTTTCTTGATCTTCCCTCCTTCCTTATGATTCTTGCAATTACATCTGCGTAGGGATCATTGCCAAGATTAATCAGATCTTTCCATGCTAACGCTTTGATCTCGATCTTTGGCAGTGAATTGATAGCTTTCAGAGTTCGCCTCAGGTACTGGAGCCCTTCTTTTCTTTTGATTATAAATAGCTGCAGTTCTCGATCAAAGAACCAGCTTAATATGCTTCCTGATAGCTTTCCAGTCCCTGGCACCCTCATCGTCTTTTTCAGCTCTAATTCTTTCTGTTCAGCTCTGAACCACAACTTTCGTTTTTCTTCATTCGTTAGTTCTTTGGCAGGTTCCACTACTGATGGCTGAACATTTAATGCAGCATTCACTACTTCTACGTTAACAATATCATTCCCATCTATCACATATGTATCAGTGATAGGATTTTGTTGCACGACGATCTCATCAGCTTCATCGTCCTCATCAGTACATACCTCGTCATCTGATTTCCAGTCAACAATATCTTCAGGCACAAACTCACCCTCTTCCAGCTCTTCCATTTCATCTTCAAAATCGAAACCCAAATCCATCGGATCGTCATCAAGATCCATGAGAGCATCAATCAGCTCACTAATCTCAAAATCCGTTGGCTTAGATGAACTAGCCTCTCCTACTTCACCTCCTGCTTGACTTGGCTCCCCCTGAGATTGAGCAGCCTGAGCAGCAGAAAAATCTACTGGCTCATTCTGTCTTTGAGAGCTGGGATCATTGCCTTGTTTATCTTCTTCATCATCATCTCTCGGCCTCTGTACTTCTTGATCACGGCACGACGTCTCCTCCTGAGCCTGTAAATTTTTCATTAACTGCTCAATTAGGGAGCGCATCGTCCTTATCTCAGCTGCCTGATCGCAGACAAATATTTTTAACTCTGTGTTCTCTTCCTGGACCTTTTCCACAATCTTCTTCAAATCGGCATTCTCCTTATCAATATCTGCGTTATGCTTCTGAAGCTCACCGATTGCCGTAGTTAGCCCAAAGATTTGGATTTCCTGGAAGTCAACTCTATCTTTTAAGCACAAAAATCTTTGATTGTCGGCGTATGATGATGAGGTTGATGGAATTGACTGTATCGGAGTTGGAATGATTGGCGATGGAATATATGGTTCATCGCGAGGTGGTGGTGGTGGAGTGGTGGTTTGAGGTTCTTGAGGTTGAGGGTTTTGAGATTGAGTGATTTCTGGTTGATCTGCTGAAGTTGAAGATGATCCTTGCATAAATCTGTGACGCTTGGACCGTTGCCTTGTCACTAAAGGAGCAATCTCTTCTTCTTCAAAATCGGAGTCATCAAACTCTCTTGATGTGCGCCTCCTTGAAGCTTCTTCATTTATAACCACTAATCTAGAACCATAAGTCTCTATTCGTACTGCTGGTTCAGTAGATACTGACTCTGGAGCTTCAACGTCTAACTCCTCCATCTCTTCTGATTCGGTAGCTGATGATGACAAGTCATTACCAGTCTGCTCTGGTTCATATTCTTCGACATCCCTCAGCACATCTTCTTCTCCCTCTGGAGGCTCAAGTAATTCTCCCACCAATGCTGCAGAAATTTCTTCATTGGCATTAGGTCCTGCTTCCCAAATTTCATTTAGAGTCTGGCACAACTGATCAGTTTCACTTGGGACATTCGAAGGCCCTGCTTCTTGTATCTTTGGCTGCTGACTTGTAGAAGGCCTAGACGCCTGAGTCTGACTCGCAGAAGTTCTTTGTCTTCGCCTTTGTGCACGCGGTGGCTGTGGTTGTTGTTTTTGTTGTTGCGGAGGTTGTCTAGGTTGAACTTCAACTTCCCCTGACCAGTTGGCAGTATCTGGGGCTTCAAAATTCCTATGCAAGATAGCTCCAAACAACGGACGCTCAACTGGAACAGCCAACTTTCCTCTGTGCGATGAACAATCAGCAAAAATCCTCTTATCCATTACAGCTACGCTTTGAATCTCATTCAACTGCGGCAGATTCGGCAAGAAATGTCTGATGAGCATCATTATAAATCAAGGATACAGCAGAAATTGTTGCTGCTCCGGAGCCGAAATTTGATAGACAAATTCTGAGAAAAACATCTGAGAAAAGCTGAATGGGCGTTTATATAGTAAAGCGATCATCCCAGACTGGATCTTCGATACGATGTAATCAAAACCAGCTTTCTTTGCCGCGAAACAAACCATGAAAACATGAGCCAAAAATCTCCATTGGCCAATTAGCCCGCTTTTCATGTAGGAAGTCTTCATCACATCTAAACTATAACCCATTCTCTAAAAGGCCGCTTGCCTAATACTCAGAGGAAAATCGATAGGCCCAGATTCTTCTTCCTGAGAGCCTAGCTGCAACACTTGACGCAACATATCTGCAGAGAACACCAACAGTTGCCCTGCGATTCTTGTCCTCAGCACTATCGGAGTGACAGAGCAGTCTACCTGAAGATGATCATAAAATTGACGAACATATGGAATAACAATCTGAATATTATGGGTTAATGCAAATGCAATCCTAGAGTCTACTAGGAAATCCAACATTGGTCGAAAACCCTGCGCCTCAGGGATATGATCGTCGGGGGGAATGACCATATTATGCTTCTGCACAAAAATTCGAACAGCCATATCTGCACAATAGACAAATTATTAGAATTAATAAAAATCTATAAACTTGCCTAAATTCAAATTTGTTTTATTTTGAACTTGATTAAGGACAAAATCCAACACAAAAGAATTTCTACAAGTTTAATAAAATTTAAATTAAATAATTCAACTAAAATAACAGATTCGAATGGACAGATTCGAATAAACCCTATTTTCCAATTTGATGACAGATTCGAATGACATGGTCTTCTCGAGTTTACTGACAAACTCGAGAAAGTCCATGAACAGATTCGAAGACTCGTCGACCAAAGCTTCAACAAAAACCCAAGATTTTAACCATTTTGAACTTAGCAAATCACATACATTAGTCCAACTAGGTTCTAATCACTGATTTGTGCATTTAATTTGACTATTTATTGGTCCAAACTTTGTAATTTTGAAAAACCCGTTTTCGACCCATAAACCTTCAAAAATCCATGATTTTGCCTAAAATGATGTATAAAACTACATGAATCTTGTACGACCAAGTTGTTTGTACCTAGAAGTATCAGTAGAATCGAACACTAAGGCAAGAAACTCGACAAATTGTCGTTTATGAGGAAATCGGTAGATTCGAGAAAATAGATTCGAGGTCGCCGTATAGATTCGAGAGGGTAGATTCGAAAACAGATAGTAGTTATGACAGTCACTGTTACATATTTATAATACCAACCTTCGAATCTATGGCCAGAGTCGAATCTACTGACAGATTCGAACACTACCCAATTTCGAGTCTGTCCTAAACTCGAATAACACCAAACACTTAGAAAAATTCCGGAAATTTTGAAATAACTTTAACTTTTTCAACCTTTTCTACGGTATTGTGTAACAAGATAAACTATGCCTAATCTTTTACCCTAAGCACAAGATATTTCACGCAGTGTTTATTTTATCCAACTGTGAATGCACCCTCAGTAATTTTTGACCTTTTACCTAAGTAAAAATTAAAATAACATAAAATAAAATAAAAATAAACTAAGGTAAATTAAAATAAAAATTTTGACCAAAAAATTTAACTTAGACTTAAGCTATACTTATTAAAATTTACAACCTAAGCTAAACAGTAAACACAATATTTTTTATGAGTGTAGTCAAAGAAAGGTTCAATCAGATAGCGGTGTCTGATACTCACTCTCGGTACTTAAACTTTCACACTTAGGAATTTTTATTCCTTTGATTGTTTGTCGTGAAATACCCATTTAGCCGATTGTTGGTATTTACCCCTTTAAACATTTTACATTTCGGAATATCTCTCGACATTTTTATTTATCATGAAATTATCTTACGTGACCCAGACATATACATACTTTTATGATCAAGGCATACAGACAATGATTCTAACTTGTTCGTATTTGAAAACTTTCTTTAAAAGACAAACATCGGACACAGGTCTGTATTTTCATACAACAAAGTGTCTTAGTTTGACTTAAGGTTTATTCTTAAAGTTAGCAAGACAACGGTGACAGGTCTGTACCGACGTACAACAAAGCGACATATCTTGCCAACCCGAATCTAGACAGAGGCAACAGGTCTGTACTTACGTACAACAGAGTTACATGTTTTCGACTCTCAATTTTGTATGATTTTTCTATTCTTTCCATTTTAAGATGTATTTGATGTTGCTATACATCCCCAGAAAGTTTGCATACCTCATTTAGACTCAAAGTTTGTATGTCTTGTACATAAAAATTAAGACCGATTGGTCGTACATCTAAGTTAGTGACACGTTTGACTTTTTCTTGAATATTTTATTTGCGTTGAGACTTCCTACATGTATTATGCCTACCAACACATCAAACTAAAATAAAGTATAACACTTAGAATTTTAGTTGCATTATGTGTGAAAGCCTAAACACTTAGAGTTTGTAACGACTGTGCTAATTTCCGTCACTTTGAACCTATGTTTCTAAGACTTAACTCATTTTCTGATATTCTCTTTTTTTGTATTTTTCTGATTTTCTCTCTTTTTTTCTTTTGTTTTTCATAAAGAAATAGCAATAAAATACGATAACATACTAACTTACTAAAAATAGAAACTTACTAAAAATAGAAACTATCCTAAATTAGCAGACTTACTATAAAAAGAAAGAAATACTACTTCTATAAAAGGAAATAAACTACTACTAAGGTCAAAATACTCTGGGTTGCGCATTCCATATAGTTGAATTAAATATTCAAACCGTGACTTATCAAATGCTTTGGTAAATAAATCAGCATTATTATCTTCTGTTGCCACTTTTACCAATTTGATTAAGTTCTTTTCAGCACAATCACGAATAAAATGATGCCTAATGTCTATGTCCTTTGTTTTACTGTGTTTAACTGGATTGTTAGTTATAGCAATTGTAGATTGATTGTCTATCCTAATTGGAGTTTGAGTGTAAGCCAAACCGTAATCCCGCAATTGTTGTTGTATCCACAGAACCTGTGAGCAGCAACTACCAGCAGCAACATATTCGGCCTCGCACGTTGACACGACTACCGACGTTTGTTTCTTGCATTGCCAGGATACCAGTCTCCCTCCTAGGAATTGACAACCTCAAGTTGTTGATTTGCGCGTCAAGCTGCATCCTCCGTAGTCAGAATCCGTGAATGCCTCCAACTCTAGATCTCCCTCCGCGTGATACCAAATTTCCAGCTTCGGTTTCGACATGAGGTATCGTAGAATCCGCTTCATAGCTTTCATGTGTATCTCCGTCGGATTAGCTTGAAACCTAGCACAAATACACACAGCAAACATAATGTCAGGTCTTGAAGCAGTTAAATACATAAGTGATCCAATCATGGCCCGATATAAATTCGGATCCACATCGGTATCACTTTCAGTACCCGGTCCGAGATTATGATTCACTTGAATCGGCGAGCTGAAATGGGCAGTCAATTTTGTTCCTTCCATCCCGAAACGCTCAAATATGTCATAGACATACTTAGTCTGATGGATAAACATTCCTTCCTTCTTCTGGTCAACTTGTAACCCCAAAAAGAAAGTTAACTCTCCCATTGCACTCATCTCGAATTTCGACTTCATCACCTTCTCGAAATCTTTGCACATCTGTTCGTCTGATGATCCAAAAATGATATCATCGACGTACACTTGTACCAAGATGAAATGTTCTCCCTTCCTCTTAACAAATAGAGTACTATCTATCCTACCCCTTTCAAACCCGTTCTCTAATAAATGGTTGGATAGAGTCTCATACCACGCCCTTGGTGCCTGATGTAATCCATATAGAGCCTTATCTAAGCGATATACTCTATCAGGATATTTTGGATCTGTAAATCCGGGCTGTTGTTCTACATATACCAACTCCTTCACTTTCCCATATAGGAAAGCACTCTTAACATCTAATTGATATACCTTAAAGCCCTTGAAGGAGGCAAACGCTAGAAACAACCTAATGGCTTCCAGCCTTGCTACTGGTGCAAATACCTCGTTGTAATTGATTCCCTCCTCTTGGTTGAAACCCTTTACAACTAGCCTAGCCTTGTTGCGCGTGACTATACCCCGATCATCTCTCTTGGACTTAAAAACCCATTTGGTTCCTATTGCAACTTCTCCTCGAGGTAATGGAACTAACTCCCACACTTCTAGTTTCCTAAACTGCGAGTGTTCTTCCTGCATTGCTTCAACCCAGGAGTTATCCTTAAGTGCCATTTGCACATTTTTAGGCTCTACTTACGATATGAAACAAGAATAGAGACATGTGTGATATGCCTCGGATTCATTTATCATCGACAACAACACAGTGTTGTTATTTAAACTACTCCTAGTCCTCACACCCTCGTTAGGATTTCCTATGATGCTTTCTATAGGATGGTTCTTGTTGATCCTAGAGGTCTCTATCTCGTCAACTCTTAGATTATCTCATAAGTTGGATCCTATTTCAGCTAATGGGGGAACTTCCTCAGATTCTACATTTTCCTCCTCGTGGACAGTTTCCTCAGAGTTGGAACTTGATGCTTGAGTCTGATTCTCCGTGGTAGTTGCTTCTGGATTAGCAACTTCTTGAGATCCATCTACAGTCGCAGTAGGCTCGGATGTGGATTCAAACGTAGTCCTCGGAAAGGTATGACCATCGTCATTCAGATGCAACTTTGCCATGTCCTTTTTGATTGTACCTGCATTTTCATCCAAAGGAATGTTAAATGACTCAAGTAACTTGTCATAGTCAAATATCCATTCCGGACCTGTTTGGGGTTCATATGTATAACTTGTGTCTTCGATGTTATACACAATCTCAACCGTACCATTTGTTTTGTTAAAAACCCGTTTGTTTGGTGAGTTCGGCACATAACCTAGGAAGTATCCTTCATCAGCCTTTTCACCAAACTTCGGTTGATGTTTTGTTCGCAAAAGAGTGCATGGTACCCCAAACGGTTCGAATCCAGTTAAATTAGGTGGCCGTTTATTCAAAATTTCATAATAGGTTTTGTTCAAAGATTTGACAGTTAGGACCCAGTTTAAAATGTGACATGCGGTATTCACTGCCTCCCCCCAGAACATGGTAGGAAGCTTTGAATCCGACAACATAGTCCTAGCTGCCTCAATCAGTGTCCTGTTTTTACGTTCGGCCACCCCATTTTGTTGAGGTTCATATGGTGCACTAAATTGATGCACGATGCCCTTTGATAGGAAATATACACCAATTACAGTGTTTTTGAACTCTGTTCCATTATCACTACGTATCCTTTTAACCCGTGTTTTGTAGGAATTCTCCACTTGGTCTAAGAACCTGATGAGCTTGGAAGCCGTCTCGTTCTTTGTACCTAGAAAGAAACCCCAAGAAAATCGTGAGTAATCGTCAGTGATAACCAAACAAAACCAACTACCTCCGATACTCCTTTTGTTGATTGGACCGAAGAGATCCATATGCAACAAATCGAATGTTGAGGTAATGGAGTTCTGCGTCTTGGACTTGTGTGTCTTCTTATGTTGTTTTCCCTTCTTGCATGGTAGACACTTGTCCTCGAACTGAAAGCTCTTCATAGGCACACCTTGCACCAACCCATTCTTCGTTATGTATTTCATCTTTCTTAGGTGCAAGTGATCCATGCGTCTGTGCCACAACACTGATTCCGTCTCCGAAGCTTTTGATAGTAAGCAGATCGGACCCATCGAAGTATCTGGCTTGTTCATATCGAGCATGTACAAGTCATTCTTCCTTGTAGCCCGGATCAATATCCAATCTTCAGGTATCTTGAATCCCGGTTTTAGCACTAACGCTTCAGTGTCCGTGAATAGCACTGAATTCTTCTTATCACAGATTTGAGATACACTAATGAGATTATGAACCAGTTTATCAACGTGATAAAGTTGATCCAATGTAATCGTCCCATTAGTGACTTCTCCAGTTCCAGTGATAGTTCCTCCTTTATTACCCGCGAATGATACAAATACCCTATTCCCACCCTTGAAGTCTGTAAGGAGACTTCGTTCCCCTGTCATGTGCCTGGAGCATCCACTGTCGACGAACCATTTGTTGTTTAGACCTGTGGTAATCTCCTGCACATGAAAGAAAATAGGTTAGTTATCACGGGGAACCCAAGCCATAATTGACTTGGTTATACCATTCTCGTCTACATACTTAAACTCTTTCAAATACCAATCTCACCTTTCAGGTGACTTGGGTCGTTGAACAAGAGTTTGTTGTGGTGTCGAGTGATGTAAATTCACTCTTTTCCTTTGAGTAGGCATTTGTTGTGGAGCTCTCGAATAATTCCGATTATATTGCATTTCAGATTGTGATCTCTGAGCTCTTACCGGTGCATAATGTCTAACGGGAGTATGTGACCTAACTGGAGTATGTGCCCTGCTAGGTGTTGTGCTCCTATAGACTTGTTGAGGTGCTGAACTAGATTGATTAATGACACGATTCGGTGAATTTGTCCGAACCACTTCTTTTGGTCCAGCCTTAACCGGTGTTTGTTTCACAACTTGTTTTGGTGCAGCCTGCACAGTTTTCTCGGTACTCTGAGAACCACTAGTGCTCGCCACACTTGTTGAGGATTTAGACTGTTCTGGCTTCACTGTCTTAGGTGTATTATCAACTTTCCTATGTGGACAAGTAGAAGCCACATGCCCCCTCTCGTGACATCTAAAGCATGACATTTTGTCTATTGGCTTCTTTTGTGAGCCCTTAGACTTAGGTGTCTCACTAGTGTCTTGGTCTTTTTGTACATCTATTGCGACTTGCTCAACGTCCTGATCATTAAAATCAATTTTCTGTTTTCCTGCAGGTGTTTCACTGGAGGAAGCCACAAATTTGACTTTCTTAACCTTGACGGTTGTGTCAGCCACCTTAGGTGTACTTTCTACTACAGGCTCAGATGTAGGTGCAGGTATGTCCTCTAAGTCTACTGATTTCTCAGTTTTCTCCTGAGGCTGAGGCACGTAGTTTGCATTAAAAGGTGGAGGAATTTCATGAAATCCTAGACCTACAGGTTTTTTAGATTGACGTTGGGCATCCAAAACTTTCCCTAGGTTCAGGCTTGAATTCCTAAACTTCTCTAGCTTACTATTGGCCTCTGCTACCTTTACCTTTATTTCAGCTAGCTCTATGTCTTTATCCTTAAGACTTTTGGTCAAGGCCTCGACATGCTCATACATAAGCTCTAACCTAACACACTGCTCCCTCAGTTTGTCTTTCAGAACTATTACATCTTGAGCATCAGCCTTTAGTTTTTCCTTAAGATCTTGTTTAATATCGTTTAGGCTAGCATTCTCAACCTTTAAAGACTCATTTTGAGCAGTTATTGTTTGATGTGATTCTAAGACTAGATTTAACCTATCGTTAGAAGTAACACATAACAAGCATAATTCATGAAAAAGAGAGTAAGTCAGACTAACCTTTGAGTTATCAGATTCCACGTTGGCCATCTGAGCGGCAAACTCCAGTAGCGTCTGATCATTCGTCTTCTCCACCCACATCGGACTGCTGTCCCTTGTGGTCTGCTCTTCTCCTTGACACCCAGTCTCCGTGACTTCAGCCATAAAAGCCCGAGCTGTTGATTCCGGATGCGAACTCCAGTCATAGGTACCATCTAGCTGTCTGTCTGATGTGACAATTGATATTAGACCAGCTAGATTGGCTTGACCGGCAGATGAACTCGGAAGGTATCGTTGTTGAGACTGATTCTGATACTGTCCCTGATGCTGACTCTGCCCTTGGTACGTCTCTACCTTCGGTCTCTGACATTCTCTGGCGAAGTGTCCCAGACCTTGACAGTTGTTGTAACATCCTCGAATTCAATTACGGTGATTTAAGAAATATTTAGACATGTAATTTATAAATAAGTTGAATTATGAGCAAAGATTATGTATTTGGGGATATTTAAAAACTTAGTTGTTGTTTTAAGAAAATTAAAAAGTTTAAGAACTTTGAAATGATTATTATGAATTATAAAAGTTAGTAATGATTAATTTAAGAATAAATCAGTATTTTATGGAACCGGTTAAGTTGAGGGGTGAAATGTCCAAAATGGGAAAGATGGGAATAAAAAGGCCAAATACCTTTTCATTCTCCAAATGCTCTCTCTCTCTACACTCTCTCTCTAGAAAAACACTCTCTACTTCTCTCTAAGATATCTCGCAAACCGACCGGCCGATTATCGAGATTTATACGTCATCGGAAAGATCTCGAGGAGTACAACAACAATCTACGGTTGGATTTTTGATTTCATACGGATTAAGGTAAGAATCGACTCTTTTAAGATTTTGTGTTTCGGTTTTGAAAAACATAAGTTCGAATCTGTCATTTTTATGCGATTTAAAGCCGATTTTGCTTGAAATCTTGCAAGAATGAGATAGTATATGTGTAATAGAATCAAACCTAGGTATAATACTTGATATATTCATGATTTTAGGCCTTAGAATGAAGGATTTAAGTTATAAGGATGAACAGACTCGAAAATGCCAAGAACAGAGTCGAAATGCAAGAACAAACTCGATTTTTGTACTAAATTCGAGCAGGAATTCGAGTTTACAACAATAGATTCGAATCTAATGCCATAGATTCGAATATGGTTCGAATCTACCCTTAGGAATTCGAATTTAGTCATTAAATTCGAAGGAAATTCGAATTTAACCCACGAAATTCGAGTTTAATGCCTAAAAATGAGAAATCTACTCTCTAAACTCAAGTATTTTGAATGAAACTCATAAACAACACCTAAAATACCAAGAGCTATTCAAAGGACAAGGTGTGAACTTGAAATGGGTTCAAATTTAGTTGAGGTTCGAATTTGGATATGGATCCGAAATGGGGAAAAATATTGCAAAATTTACGAAACTTGGTTTTATGGATTTAAACGGTTTTTGACTTGAAATTTTGTTGTAACTAATTTAACAGGTCCCTTGTGGTGTTGTTCAACCCACAGTGGGGTACTTGGCGGATCCGGTTGAAAGCCCGAAGAGAAATAATAATTGGTTAAAGTTTAATTACGCACCCACTGTGAGTACATATGTTTTCGCATGTTTATATCTGCTTTATGATTGCTTTTGCTTACTGAGACCTGTTGCTTCATTATTCGTTTGGAATTCTACTAACTTGCGTAAATTTGGATGCACATTCTTATTTGATGCATGTCCGTTCGTTTGTTGTGCATCTATGATGGACCTGCGGGTCGCATCTGTTACTCTGATGTTACTGCTCTATATGACGCTGGAGCTGATCCCTCCAGGTCCGGTAGGCAGTATGTCATCCCCGATGTTATGTCTGTCTCAGTAGTGTATTTTAAAGGACGAGCCTTGGGTCTCGTAGAGCGACGGCTCTTGTGTGGTCGTACTTTGTGTACGTGGAGAGTGCACGACGTGTGTCGTCGGTGCTACTCTTGGGGCATCATAAGGATTTATAAAATGCGTAAATCTGTGTATTCACTAAGCATTCGCTTACCCCTCAGTTGTCTTCATTTTTACAGGAAAGGGTAAATCAGCTGCTGGACCTTCTAGTTAGGTCATTTGGGAAGATTCGGAAGACTCGGCACTATTTCATCGGTAATTTATGTTATGAGACAATGTTGTAATATTCTGGATGACTGTAATAATTGTATGGGTGTGTAGACTTAGACCTGGTACCCTATAGCACTGTAGGGTTTTTGACACTATTGCACTACTTTATTATGTATTTAATGCTTCCGCACTTAATTTAGGTTATCAGATCATTATGTATTGTTATGTTGATGATTAATCCTGGGTGTATTGTAATTGGTGGTGGTTGTGGCAAGGGTGTCACAGTTGTAGCACTTTACTTTAGACTTATCAAATCCAATCCCCTTGTTGTTCATCGTCAGATTCCTCCCAGTTCTTTTGATGAATCTCTTAACCCGTTGGGTTGCCATGGCCAGTTGCCATTTGAGGTCCATCTCCTCAAGATCATCAGGGTCGACCTGATCGTAGTCTTCATCCCAGAGAGCAGGATCGTTAATTTTCCCCTGAACGCAGTTCCCGTATGCGGCCACAAATGAAGCAAGCAGATTCAAATGTTCTTCTGCTGATTTTGCGCTCATGGGCATCTTAGAATAGCTCTGAGATGTCGTCGCTTGTGCTGCTTGAGGTTGCGGTTCTTCTGATCTTCCTAATCCTAAGAACGCTTGATTCAATGTGTCATCAGGCTCTGCTGGTGACGACGTTTCTCCGGTGAAAAACGCTGTAGCAGTCTTCAGATCGGCGGTCGCTGAAGGTTTTGTTGACTTTCGAAAATACATCGCTGGATTCTGGACTTGTTCGTAATCAGTTTCGGCCTTCAGTAGCTCGAAATGATAGGCTCCCAGCGATCCGACAATATCCTCCAGAGATTGGGCATAGTATTTATCCTCGTTAAGCTTTATCATTGCCACATACATAGCCCATTTGGCTGGTAAGGCATCAAGCAGCTTATTGTTCTTGTCGGTGTCAGTATACTCAATCCCGTGACTTTCAAGTTCCGTTAACAGATGATAGAACCGGGTGATGGTATCATCCAACTGTTCATCCTTTAATGCCTTGAAAATCGCAAACTGTTGTTTCAATAGCTCCATACGCTTTCGTCGAACCCTAGGATTACCCTCACACCTCTTCTCTAGTGACTCCCAAAGTTCCTTAGACGTCTTTTGAGTCCTAAATGTGTGTAGTATATCCTGAGGCAACGCCATTCTAATTATCGAAAACGCTCTGCTCTCGGCTTCATACAGTTTCTTATCATCCTCCTTCATCATTTGGTATGATAAGACTCTCTGATGGCCTTCAACTTCAGAAATTGGTGGAATGTAACCTTCATCAATACAGACCCACATGCGCATGTCGTTAAAGCGCACAAAATCGGCAAACCGATCTTTCCACCAGTAGTAATCCTCGAGTTTCATCAGCTTAGGCGGAGTGTTTGCCTTCCCGACCTCGTGGTCCATTTCCAGAAACCTTTGAAGATTTGTCATCGTTTCGAAAGTAATTGAATGGTAACTTAAATAATTTAATTCGAAACTAATTTAATTTAACTCTTTCGAATCTAGGCAGATTCGAATCTAATTAAATATAAATCTGTTTGGAATTAAATTCGATTAAGTTTGAGATTTCAATCTAAATTCGAAATTATGACAGATTCGAATGTTCCCTAAACTCGAAGGCAAGCAAACTCGAACACTGAGTAAATTCGAAACCCTATTCGAAACTAAACTAAACTCGAAGCAAACTCGAATGTAAGTAGATTCGAGAACCCTATCGAATGTAGGACAAACTCGAATTAGATTCGAAAACACTCGGTAACAGACTCGAAAGGAGCGTATTTGGTTAGACTCGAGACTAAGTGTAACCCTAATTACCCCTAATAGATTCGAGCGCCGCAAACTCGAAAAACGGCTAATACTTTGATTTTTTAACGTTTTGCAGATTAAATCAATATTTTTACAAAGAAAAATATTGATTTCGATCAAAAACGTGAAGAACACAAAGTATTTCCCGTCTAAGAATTTGGTAAGCTCGAAAAACACACAAAAACCATGAATATGAGAGAAAAACCGTCCAAACGTCAAGAAACCTAGAATGTATCTTGATGAACACGAAGAACACCAAGAACACCCCGTAGGCTCTGATACCACTTGTAAGGTCTACCACTACGAGATCTATCAAGACGCGGAACCGTCAACGAGTGCGGAATCCTCGTTAACGGGTAGACGGAAACAACTCTAAATCAGAAACACGGAGCCTATCAGAGGCTGAACGAACGACACACGAACGATCCTACGAACTGATTCTCTCCGAAACGGCACTAACACTGATGATAAACTCGAAATCGCCTTTTCCTTAATCACTCTCGAATTCTGCAAAAAGTCTGATAATTAATCGAGTCTATCCCTAATTATAGAGGCTAATTCGAGTCTGTCATGGGCTAAACTCGAATCCGGCCCAAGGCCCATTCGAGTTTATCCTCATTGACACTCTCGAATTTGCCTACATTCGAATCTAGGTCTACATTCGAATCTGACATAGATTCGAATGTCAAACCTTATATAATTCGAATCTACTATTTCACATACTCAACTTAGTACTGAAACTTATGTTTTTACCTTATGATTGATTTTATCTTTGATCTTTATGTTTTAACTTTTTGTAATACGTTACATCAAGTTCAAACACACAAACAATAATGAATATCAACCATATATAAACATATATAACAAACACTTGCTAAAACCACAATGTAGGATCACTTAGACTGCTATCGTCACACAGGGTGTACCAACATGCCCTAAAATTTGGAGACATTACTTGTACAGTACGAAGTGTACTGTATTCACGGATCATAAGAGTCTTCAACACATCTTGAAGCAGAAAGAGTTGAATATGAGGCAGCGCCGTTGGATGAGCTATTAAGTGATTACGACTGTGAGATTAGCTATCACCCGGGAAAAGCTAATGTGGTTGCAGACGCTCTGAGCCTAAAGGAACGAGCTAAGCCGTTAAGAGTACGAGCCCTAGTTATGACCAATCAACCAAACCTTCCTTCCTTAATTCATGATGCGCAAGTAGAACTTGTTAAGGAGGAAAATTTGAAGAATGAAGCCCTGAGAGGAATGGATAAACAATTTGAGATAAGGGCTAATGGAATTCGATATTTCATGAATAGAGTCTGGTTACCCAGCTCTGGTGGAGTAAGAAAGCTGGTTATGGATGAAGGACACAAGTCAAGATACGCTGTTCACCCTGGATCCGATAAAATGTATCATGATCTCAAGGAGCTATACTGGTGGCCTAACATGAAGGCTGACATTGCCACATATGACATTAAGTGCTTAACGTGCTCCAAGGTTAGGCAGAACACCAGAATCCATCTGGGTTATTGCAGCAACTAGAAATTCCCTAGTGGAAGTGGGAACGGATAACAATGGACTTTATAACAAAACTGCCGTAGACATCAAGTGGGTACGATACCATTTGGGTAATAGTCGACCGTCTAACGAAGTCCGCACACTTTCTACCAATTAAAGAGACCGACAAGATAAATAAGTTGGATCAAATTTACCTCAAGGAAGTTGTCTCTAGGCATGGAGTGTCTGTCTCAATCATCTCAGATAGAGACAGCAGCTTCACATCCAGGGTTTTCACAGTCATTACAGCAAGCTTTGAGTACAAACTTGAATATGAATACCGCATATCACCCTCAGGCTGATGGTCAGAGTGAGAGAATAATCCAAACCCTAGAGAATATGTTAAGAGCCTGTGTAATTGATTTCGGAAAGAACTGGGATACTCATTTACCTTTAGTGGAGTTCTCGTACAACAACAGCTATCACACGAGTCTCAAGGCTGCTCCATTCGACGCACTATACGGATGGAAGTGCCGATCACCTCTCTGTTGGGCCGAAGTCGAGGATAGTCAAGTTACGGGCCCAGAAATCATACTTGAGACCACCGAGAATATAATGCAGATACGCAATCGGTTAAAAGATGCTCGCGATCGTCAGAAGAGCTTTGCAGATGTGCGGCGAAAGTCTCTGGAGTTTCAAGTAGGAGAAAGAGTATTGCTGAAAGTGTCGCCATGGAAGGGCATAGTATGTTTTGGAAAATGAGGAAAACTAAATCCTCATTACATCAGGCCATTCAAAGTCCTGAAGAGAATTGATCCTGTAGCCTATCGATTAGACCTACCGCCAGAGCTTAACAGCGTGCACAATACCTTCCACGTGTCAAACCTAAAGAAGTGTTTGACAGATGAAACACTTGTTATTCCTTTTGAAGAAATCCAGCTCGATGATAAACCTTTTTTTGTCGAAGAGCCTTTAGAAATCATGGACCGTGAGGTGACAAGATTAAAGCAAAGTCGCATTGCTATTGTCAAAGTTAGATGGAATTCCAGACGTGGTCCAGAATTCACTTGGGAACGCGAAGATCAAATTAAACAGAAGTACCCTCACCTCTTCTCAACTATAAAGACCCCTGAGGATACACGATAAAATTTCAAGACGAAATTCACTTAACACGGGGAGACTGTAACAACCGGCACAAAATCAGGTTAACAACTATAAATTAATCGGTAGTTATTAGCAAATTATAACATAATCAGGGGTCATTAGTAATTAATCAAAGTGATTAGCAAATTTCATAAGGAAACTCATTACAATAACAAATTCATCGGTGAGATGAAACGACAAAGAAATTAATCTGATCGATTTACGATATGATGGATTAATTCAACTAAGTACATAATTAAATTAAGATTAGTGACACTAATCATGCATTAACAACTTACATAACTTTAATTATGCAAGACTAAAACAATTCATTAAACTAGTGCATTCATAAGTATTTATGAATTTACATAAAAAGGAAAATACAAGAATACATTATGAAACACATTTGTACAAAAAAAAAAAAAATACACCATAATTACCTTATGTGGCCGGCCATAGGGAGGTAACACCTTAGGTGTTGACTTCAATTTTTTATTAAGAACTCCATTCACCATCTTCATCAAATCTTTTTTGCACATCTTCTTTCATTTCAGCCAAGATCACACTCCACCTCCATTTGAAAGACAAAATTTTCTCTATAAATAGAGAGCTCATTTCCATTCATTTTCACACCTTCAAAACACGAGAAAAATTTATTCTCCTCTCTAAAGAGATAGGCCAAAGTGTTCATCCAAGGCAAAAGTTGCAACTTTTGTTTCTTCAAGTCTTATTCAAGAGTTTTTGGTGCAACATTACAAGATTTCAACTCCTACTTAATTTCGTACATCTAATACACCAAAGTAAGTAAATACTAACTTATTACGTTTTTATATTTATGTTATTAGAAGTCTTTCATAATAATATGTAATCACCATCGACAACAAAGTTCATCAAAGACCAAGTTTATGAACGTCTAGCTTTTATTTTTAAAGTTTGTTTCTTCGAATGTGTTTATAAATATATAAACACATAATGTAGAAATAAATATTTTGAAAAAAAAGTATATCAATGTGTTTCACAATCTTTTATACATGTGGTTCTTGAATAAACAACAAGAATCACAAGTTGTTACAGGATTGTGAAAATCGGATTTTTCGGCAGCAATATTACATCAACTTTGAAAAATCATAACTAATTCAAAACTTAACGAAATGAGTTGAGTTATTGTTTCAGAATTTAGATCCACGTGTTAACTAAATATCTGGAGGTACTCATAATTTAGTTCAGAGTTTTGAACCCCCAAATATTATTTGGGAACCGAAAGGTCTAACAGCTCAAAAATGGCCAACATAGGGTTTTTCCCGAGCCTTTTCGCAAACCTAAACACTTGGAAAAATGACCATTTTTAACTTGAAAAATTCCTTGTATGTAGTAGTTTTATATTTATGAAAACCAAAGCCCAAATCGTTTGGAGCTTGGTCAAAAACAGCCACAAAGTAGGCCCAAAAACCACATTCAAACCTGGAAAATCCTTATATATATACTTGAATTTTTTAAGTGGGTTTTATCTATGAACTTGTTAAGTTAGGTGATTTAAAATATAAAAACCCTCATACATGCATATTATCATTTATGGGAGTTATTAAGTCCCTCATATCAGTTAGGACTCGGTTTGATACATCAAGTTCATCACAAGTCATCAACGAAATCTCCATTTTTACGCTCGTTTTTGCCATCACTTTTACGGTGAGTTTTCATAGCCCCATTTTTAATTCTTCGTATCATTTTAGGGTGAAAATACATGTTCAACATTTTATTTATATGGACACAAGTACTTGAATAATTTTTTGTAGTACATATGATTGTTACTTCACCACTGCCCTCAATCATGAACCGTTAATTACTACGTAAACGTGAATATTGTGGATAGATTTATTTGGGTTCACGCCCCCATCTGGGTTGGTCGCACCAATTGTAAACGGATGCATAACTATTTGACAATTCTTGGTATTATGGTGTTGGATACCACAAGGACACTTATAAGTTAAGTTTCGGGGTCATGAGGCTTATGGTAATACTTAAACTATATGATTCGCTTTTATTTTACAACTCAATGAAATCTTGTGTTTTCGATACTATGTATTACTTAGCGAGTAAACCTATGAGCTCACGAACTTTATGTTGCCATATTTATCATGTTTTTCTCAGGACCGTAAACTCTAAGGTATCATGATTATGGCACGTTTACAAAATTATCAAGT
Source organism: Centrapalus pauciflorus (assembly GCA_020465985.1). NCBI lineage: Eukaryota > Viridiplantae > Streptophyta > Magnoliopsida > Asterales > Asteraceae > Centrapalus > Centrapalus pauciflorus. The sequence goes on along the minus strand of JAANYP010005469.1, from coordinate 411,980 downwards.
TTTTTCAGAGTCCTCCGGCATTCCAAACGTCGCAGAGATTACTTTTTGTTGTAAATGAATTCCCAGCAGTATTAAGAACTTGTATAACTGTTTCAGCAATATTCTAAGCAAACAAAATAATAATACTCAAGGATCGCAAGAATAATGAAGAATAAAATGTCAGAGATAATTTTGGAGAAAAGCGGCGGCTGTAAATTTAGTAATATCGTGTGAGTGTGGGAAACCCTAGGTGGGGTTTCCCTTACATCATTTAATTTGACTTTCCAAGAATTACAATCTAGCCCCTCAACTTCTAAAATAGAATTACAAGTAAATTTGAAAGACAAGAAATAAATTACAAGGAAATAAACTAATTAACTATTACAAATTAAATTCCACAAGATCGAAATTTAATATTTAACACTTTTCATAACTTTAACTTTATGTCATGTATTTTAATCTCTAAACTAGTGACTTTGTATTTTGTGATGCTTGTAAAACGATATTTATATTTTAGGTATTATTGAAACATCCCATTTAGAGGCCGTTTATTATGATTATGCCTTTGTTTCCACGACGTCACGCCTCGTTGCCAAGCGGGGTATCGGGGTGTGACATAATTTTTTTCTCAACTACCCCTATACCTATCAACTCAGGTTGGGCTCATTGGGCAGGCTCGGCCGGTTGTGGCTGAGCCATCGGAGCATTTCTCTCTCTGAAACTCCTAATAGCCTGATACTCTTGATCCGCATAGGCGAGAAGCTCTTCGGGAAGCGGTCTGACTTGGATCCAAGTAGTAGAGATTGGATCGTGAAAGTACCTCATTTGAAAGTCTCTGACCCCCATATTGGTTGATCTCTGCGACGGATATCTGGAATATGTGTCATGCAGTGTGAGATTATCATTTGTAGAAACGGCTGTGCTGGAACAAATTTTCTTGCCCGACGTGTTCCTTTAGCCTGAATGACTTCAAAGAGCTCAGTCCATAGAGTCCAGGCATAGTTGTGATGGCGGTTGTATGCTAGGCTGTGGAAGATTCGAAGAATTCTGAGACTCGCTTGGTCAGCACCGAAGGCTTTAACAGTAAGGCAGCGGTCTAGCATAGAGTACTTGTAGTACCAGTGCCCTAAGAGCTTTCGTCTGAAGAATTCAGATGCCTTTCGGAATTGGCCATTATAGCCCAGTTGTTGTATTTCTTAGAAAATTTGTTCTTTAGGGAATTCTTTGTCGTATTCAGGACGGTTTGTCAAATCGCAGTGGCGAGGGAGGCGAAGTATATGGTAAAATTTTTGGAATGGAATTTCAATGGTATGGTCCTCGATATCACCGGTAATGTGTTCGTTTTCAGGGTCAGGGTGGTATGTGAGGGTATGCCAAAATTGCTGAAGGTACACTTGGGGTATGTCGGTGTGAGGACTAGGAGTAGTTTAAATAACAACCCAGTGTTGTTGTCGATGATAAATGACTCCGAGGCCTTTCATACATGCATGTATTCATGTTTCATCTCATAAGTAGAGCCGAAAAATGTGCAAATGGCACTAAAAGACAACTGTTGGGTTGAAGCGATGCAGGAAGAACTGTCACAGTTTAGGAAACTAGAAGTGTGGGAGTTGGTTCCGTTACCTCGAGGAGAAGTTGCAATAGGAACCAAATGGGTTTTTAAGTGCAAGAGAGATGATCGGGGTATAGTCACTCGCAACAAAGCAAGATTAGTTGTAAAGGGTTTCAACGAGGAGGAAGGGATCGATTACAATGTAGTGTTCGCGCCAGTGGCAAGGTTGGAAGCAATTCGGTTGTTTCTGGCTTTTGCTTCCTTCAAAGGTTTTAAGGTTTATCAGCTAGATGTTAAGAGCACCTTCCTTTATGGGAAAGTGAAGGAGCTGGTGTATGTGGAACAGCCGCCTGGGTGATCTGAAATATCCAGACAGAGTATACCGGTTAGATAAGGCTTTGTATGGGTAGCATCAAGCACCGAGGGCATGGTACGAGACTCTATCCAACCATCTTTTAGAAAACGGGTTTGAAAGAGGGAGGATAGATAGTACGTTGTTCGTGAAGCGAATAGGTGAACATTTCATCTTGGTACAAGTATACGTCGATGATATAATTTTCGGGTCATCAGACGAGAAGATGTGCACAGATTTTGAAAAGGTGATGAAGTCAAAGTTTGAGATGAGTGCGATGGGTGAGTTAAACTTCTTTCTGGGTTTGCAAGTCGAACAGAGGAAGGAGGACATGTTTATTCATCAGACGAAGTATGTTTACGACATCTTAGAGCGCTTCGGGATGGAAGGAACTAAGCTGACAGCTCACTTCAGCACGCCGATTCAAGTGAATCACAATCTCGGACGGGGTACTGAAAGTGATACCGATGTGGATTCGACGTTATATCGGGCCATGATTGGATCACTTATGTATTTAACTGCTTCAAGACCTGATATTATGTTTGCTGTTTGTATTTGTGCTAGGTTTCAAGCTAAACCAAAGGAGATGCACATGAAAGCTGTGAAGCGGATTCTACGATACCTCAAGTCGAAACTGAAGCTGGGACTTTGGTATCACGCGGAGGGTGATCTGGAATTGGAGGCGTTCACGGATTCAGACTACGGAGGATGTAGCTTGACGCGCAAGTCAACAACTGGAGGTTGTCAGTTCCTAGGAGGGAGGCTAGTTTCCTGGCAATGCAAGAAACAGACTTCGGTAGCCGTGTCAACGTGCGAGGCCGAATATGTTGCTGTTCACAGGTTTTGTGGATACAGCAACAATTGCGAGATTATGGTTTGGCTTATACTCAAACTCCTATTAGGATAGATAACCAGTCTACTATAGCTATCACAAATAATCCAGTTAAACATAATAAAACTAAGCACATAGACATAAGACATCACGTTATACGTGATTATGCTGAGAAGAACTTAATTAAGCTGGTAAAAGTTGCATCTGATGAAATAATGCTGATTTATTTACCAAAGCTTGTGATAAATCACGGTTTGAGTATTTAATTCAACTAAACGGAATGCTTAATCCAGAGTAAGTTGACCTTAGTAGAATTTTATTTCTTTTTATAGCATTAGCATTTCTTTCTTTTTATAGTAAGTCTAGTAGCTTAGGATAGTTTCCTTTTATAGTAAGTTAGTAGGTTATTTTATTTTCTTACTCTTATTTATGAAAAACAAAAAAAAGAGAAAACCATAAAAAGTTCAAAAAAAAAAAGGAATATTAGAAAATGAGTTAAGTCTTAGATGCATAGGTTCAAAGTGACGAAAATTTAGCATAGTCGATACAATCTCTAGGTGTTTAGCTTTCACACATAATGTACCTAAAATTCTAAGTGTTATACATTATCTAGTTTGATATGTTGGTAGGCATAATACACATAGGGAGTCTCAAGGCTAATAAAATATTCAAGAAAAAAGTCAGACGTGTCACTAACTTAGATGTATGACCAATTGGTCTTGATTTTTATGTTAGAGACATACAGACATTGATTCTAAATGAGGTATGCAAACTTTCTGGGGGATGTATAGCAACATCAGATACATCTTAAAGAAATGGAAAGAATAGAAAAATCATATACTGAGTTGAGAGTCAAACCAAGTAACTCTGTTGTACGTAAGTACAGACCTGTTGCCTCTGGTTTGACTCGAGTTAGCAAGATAAGTCGCTTTGTTGTACGTCGGTACAGACCTGTCACCGCTGTCTTGCTAGCTTTAAAAATAAACTTGAAGACAAACTAAGACACTTTGTTGTATGTAAATACAGACCTGTGTCCGATGTTTGCCTTTTAAAGAAAGTTTGCAATACCAAAAAGTTAAAATCATTGTGTGTATGCCTTGATAATAAAAGTATGTCTAAGTATGAGTCGCGTAGGGTAATTTCTTGATAAATGAAAAGGCCAAGGGATATTCCGAAGTGTAGCATGTTTAAAGGCTAGAAGTGTGTGTCACGTCAAACAATCAAAGGAATAAAAATTCCTAAGTGTGAAAGTTTGAGGACTGAAAGTGCGTATTTGACACCGCTATCTGATTGAACCTTTCTTTGACTCTACTCACCAAAAATATTCTGTTAATGTTAAGTATAAGTTGTAAATTTTTAAAATAATGTAGATTAATCTAAGTTTAAAGTTTTGGTTCAAAATTTTTATTTTATTTTACTTTATTTTATTCTACTTTATTTTTTACCTTTTTACTTCATTCTTATTTTACTTTTTAGGAAAAAGGTCAAATTACTGAGATTGCATTCTTAGTTGAATAAAATAAACACTGCGTGAAAATCTTGTGCTTAGGGTAAATGATTTGACATAGTTTATTCCGTTACATGAAAAAAGTTGGAAAAGTTGAAAAAGTAGAATTTAATTCAAAGATTTTTTAAAATTTTCAAAGTTTTCAAGTTAAATTCGAGTTTAAGCCAAAACCGATTGTATTTTCGAATTTGGCAGTGACTTCGAGTTTGGCAGTAAATTCGAAATAGGTCACAAACTCGAAGGTGGTTAGTATAAATAGGACAACAGTGACATTCATTATTCACCTACCTTCGATTTTAGTGCTTCGAATTTATCCAGAGAGATTTCGAGTTTAAGTCTTCGACTTTACCGACTTCGAGTTTTTCGCTATTTGTCGAGTTTTTGTCCATTTGTGTTCGAATATCCTAACAAATCTAGGTATAATCAACATCTTTTTACAATATTTAGGATGTTTTAGACTCAGTTTGAGCCAAAATCAACCGAATTTGAGGTTTTAATGGTGTGAACTTTGTTATTCAAAATAACAAAGTTTGAACCGGTGAAACATCACATTAGTGACAAATATCTTCGATTAGAACCTATTAGCACTAATGGATGTAATTTTCTAAGTCTAAATTGGTTGAAATCTTAGAGTTTTGGTTTTTAACTTACCGACATTTCGAGTTTGATCATGGCTTCGAATTTGATCGTGGCTTCGAGTTTGTCACTAAACTCGAAGAAGCCAATAAAATCGAAATGAGGGTTATTTCGAATTTGTCATTCGACTTTACCTTTAAAATCGAAATATTTGGAAAAATTTTAAACCAAACTTGTAGAAATTCATAAGTGTTGGATTTTGAACTTACGTAAGCTCAATATGAAACAAATTTGAATTTAAACAAGTTTATTTTGATTATTGATTATTCTAATGTATTATATACTTATTATGCAGATATGGCAGATACAGTGTTTGTTCAAAAGCAGAATATGGTCATTTCTCCAGACCGTGAGCTGCCTGAAGCTCAGGCATACCGCCAGATGGTGGATTTTTTTGGCCGCTTCAAGGGTTGCTTATGCCCTTTCGCATAACGTTCAGATAGTGCTGCCGTATGTCTGGGAGTTTTGGGACCATCTGCAGGTCGATTGTACAGTTACTCCGACTGTATTACGGACTAGAATAGCGGGACAGCCCCTTGTATTCTTAGCGGATAATGTTACGTAGAGTCTTGCAGTTGGGTTCTGCCGAGCAAGAAAATGGGCCAATTGACTTCCCGCTGGAAGTTCGCCAAGCAGCATTCTTACGAATGGGTTATGGCCTTGATGTGACAAAGTCATCATGTATGAAGAGCGGGTTAATCAAGCAGTGGAGCTATCTTGCACACGTCTTCATGGTGTGCTTTGCTCTGAAGAAAGCAGGTTTTGATTATATTGTGTCGAAGATCCAGTCGGCAATGATCGCGTTAGTCTACAATCAACGGTTCAGCTATTCGGAAATGTTCTTTGCGGAGTTTGTTCACCAGATAACAGCTCCCGCAAGAGAAATATTTTTGTTGTATTCGAGATTCGTGATAATGTTGATCTGTCATTTCCTGCCGAATCTGCCGCAATTACCTGAAATTCAAAGTGTTGCTGTAATTGACAAGATAATATTTGCAGACTGCCAAGCACACAGAGGTGCATTAGCCAGACCAGTGGAGGCACCACTTTTTGGTGCAGTGGTTAATCCTGATTTTGAAGTCCCTGAAGGTGCCAACTGGGCCGGGGAAGTTCAAATTCCGCAGCAGCCGCAACAGCAACAGCAGCAGCCTAGGCCTCAACAACAGCAAAGGAGGAGGCAAAGACCGTTAGCGAGACAGACTCAGGCTACTAGGCCTTCAACAAGCCAAGTGCAAGAGCCAGAAGAAGCTGGTCCTTCAAGTGTAGCCCCCGTAACTGATCCACGGGTGGAAACACTGGAAGAGATTTGGGCATCCGGGCCGCATGCAAATGTGGAGATTACATCTGAGCTCATTGGAGATATTCTGGAACCACCCGCTGGTGAAGATGATATTTTCCGCCAAATAGATGATTATGTTCCAGAGGAAGAAGGTCACCCTGAGTCGACATCTGAATCTGAATCAGAAGAAGTAGAAGAGATAGAGATTGAGGCACCAATCATAGAGACAGAAGATACGTCTATACGTATAACCACATATAGATCCCGAATAATGGTGATAAATCCAGAGGCAGAGAAAAGAAGAGTGTCTAGGGATTCGGATAAGGACGATTCTGATTTCGAGGCTGACGATACTACTCCTTTGGTGCCTAGGCATAGGGCCAAAAAGCATCGTTTTATGCAAGGAGCTTCATCGGCCTCTGCGTCTGAGCCAGAAATTCCAACCGCTCAGCCATCAGCTCAACCATGCATTCCACCACCACCACCTGTTCAAACATCCATTCCATCGCCAATCATTCCGACACCTATCCAATCCATTCCATCCACCTCATCAACCTTCACTGACAATCAACGGTTTTCTGAGCTCAGAAGCAAGGTTGACCTCCAACAAGTCCAAATTTTCATCTGACTAAAGCCATCGGCGAGATACAAGTGCATAATGCCAATATTGACAAAGAGAATGTAGAGCTCAAGACATTTGTTGCAAAGGTTGAACAAGAGAACCTTGAGCTGAAGACATTTGTTGCCGATCAGGCTGCAGACATCTGCACGATGAGATCCCTTATTGAGCAATTATTGAAAAATCTAAAGGCTCAGGGGGAGAAAAGTTGTAGGGATTCTGAGGAGATGAGAAGGGGAGATGATGATGAAGGAAATGATCCCAATGCACCGAAAGACAGTGAGCCAGTAGATTTTTCTGCTGTGCAACATGCTGAACTTCAGGGGGAGCCAAGTCAGAGTGGAGCTGGTGGAGGTGAGGCGGGTTCCTCATAGATCACGGAGAGGGTCATGAATGAAATGATTGAAGCTTTAATGAATAATGAGGAAGAGGTGTTGGAGTTCGATTTTGAAGATGAGAGTGATGAGTTGGAGGAAGGGGATATTATTCCTGAAGATGTTCCGGAATGGCAACCAGATGATGAAGTGTTAGGTGATGAGGAAGATGAAGCGAATGAGATTATTATTCAGGAAAATCCCATCACCGACACATATGTGCCGGGGGAACATAATGTGATTGACACAGAAGCGGTTAAAGCTGCTTTAAAAGTTGAATCACAAGCTAAGAGCCTGCCAGGGAGCTTACTAATGAAGAAAAGAGAAAGCTATGGTTTAGGGCAGAGAAGAAGGAGATAGACTTAAAGGAAAAGATGTGTGTGCCTAGTGCTGGAGAGCTGTCAGGAAATATACTAAGCTGGTTCTTTGATCGAGAACTGCAGCTATTTATTATCAAGCGAAAGGATGGCCTCCAGTATCTCAGGAGAAGATTGTAAGATTTCAACTCGTTGCCAAAGGTTGAGATAAAAGCATTGGCATGGAAGGAGCTTATTAATATCGGAGACGATCCCTACGCTGAAATCATTGCTAAAATCATTAGAAGGGAAGGGAGGTCGAGGAAATTTGAAAGGCTCAATCCGAGAATTGGCAAAAGAGTGATGGACCATACTAGAATTGATCCTCTGACTGGTAGACCTTGGATGAAAATTCAATATAAACCAGTTAGATGTTTGAAGAAAGTCCAACTAAAGCCAATGCCACAGAATGTTTTGAGTAATCTCAATTGGCGGTACGTTGAAAGTGAAACAGGTGAAGCGGTGATGGAAGACTTAGAAGAAAAGGTAATTCTTAAAGTATACGATCCGCTGCACCTAGTTAATCTTTCCAGAGATGACCTTCAAGTGCTTCATACTCATAAAATCTCAAGTGATGCACATATGGAGTTTGAGGCCAGAAAGTATCAAAATGTGGTTAAAGTTTGTGTTGAACAAGGGCTGTATGCTGGTAGTAGTTTAAATAAACCAGGTACTTGATCAAAATGTCAATAGTTAGAAGCTATCGTCAAGTAGGAGTCTGTTGGTACATCCTGTGTGACAATAGCAGTCTAAATATAGTTAGCAATTTGTGTAAGTCATGTTACTAGGTATTAAATATTAACAAGTATTTGATATATGTAATTATGTGTGTTTGATAATGATTGTTAGTATGTTTGAACTTGATGTAATGTATTACAAGAAGTTCAAACATAAAGTTCAAAGATTAATTTAAACATAAGTTAAAACATAGATTCAAATAAAAGTTTGACATGTGAAATTCGAATTTAGAGTAAATTCGAATTTATCATGAAGGTAAATTCGAATTTGTCACGTGGACAAATTCTAATGGGCCTTGGGCCTGTTTCAAGTTTATTTTATGACAAACTCGAATTGGTCAGTATAATTAAGGATTAACTCGAATCATTATTAGACTTTTGCAGAATTTGTCAGACGATTAAGCAAAAGGCAATCTCGAGTTTACTAGTAATCAGAGAGTGTTTTCGGAGAGAATCATCGTGTAGGTACGTTCGTAGTCGTTCGTATAGCATTTTGGTAGTCTCCGTGTTTCGTGCTTGTGATCTTACCGTCAAGCCGCTTAACGAGGATTCCGCACTCGTTGGACGGTGTCGCGTCTAGATAGATCCATGAGTGAAAGACCTTAAATACACCAAGCAGGGCAGCGCCGACGAAATAAGCAGAAGCGTAACTCACTTTCTTTGAATCTAAGCAGTAAGAATTTTTGAAGATTTCTTCAGTATGGCTTATCCAGTCCTAGGCCTGGATCGGGTTCATTGTACCCTCAAAGTTTAGGGCACCACTTGCTTTGAAATCTTTAAACTTACAGCCTTTCGGCTGTTCAATTTGGGCATTAGGGGTGGAGTTATCAGAATTAGATTCAACATTCTGTACTTGTTTATCTTTTCTCATATTCTATTTATCAGCACGTCTTTTTGCTTCGGCCTCATCTCTAGCCTGAAGCTGCTCTTGTATATTCTTGTTTTGTTGTTCAGAGTGTTGGGCTAATAGTTGTTGTACCATTTCAAACATCTGTTGGGGAGTCATATTGTTGGGAATGTCACCTGATCCTGACATCTTTACTGAAAATTAAAACCATGTAACTATTAGTTTATAGACTTAGTGCTATGTACCCTTATTCCCATCCTAACAGTCTGTACATCCTATCTCAGTTCAAACCACCTAAATGATTGATATATATGTATTGCTTCAGTTTGAGACCAAGTATTACCCAAATAATACTTGATTCACTCAAACTATGGGCTCTAAAACCATCCTGTGAAGACCTCCCCTTACGGGGCAGTCCTCAGAGTCTAGGTCCCACAATTATGCAATACGATATCAATTATAACTAAGATAGAGTAATTAAGTTGCGGAATTTCAAATTACAAGTACAAACATTAGGATAAGTTTAATATAGTTTTTAGTACGAGTTACAGTTTTCAAATTAAACTTATTAAGGGTACAAGGCTAATCTAATTCATGTAATCATACAATCAAATTAAGTCTACCCAGACCACCACAATCATCATCTGCCAATCTATACCGAAAGTTTGTTGAGTAGTGGTCTATGGAAAACTTCAATTTGATTCTTGAAAGACCTAAGAACTAGGTGCAGCAGGTGCTTTCCCCTTATCTTTTCCTGTAAAAAGTTAAACAACAACTATAAGCAATGCATAGTGAGAATATATATTTTCAGATTACATGCATTTCAACAAGCGGATCATGGGGTCTAGCGTGCTATGTCTTGACTGCCGCTACAACCACTCATGATTGAGACATAGTAGTCATAGAGTCGGATGATGTCCAGACCACGCTCACGCTTTTAGTGGAAGCTATCCACTTATGTTGGGCTAGCTACGAGCAGTCATCGTGGGGGGAGCATCAGAGTAATCAATACCAAGTTCAATAGAACTGGTGACATAGCAAGGTCTAGATCAATAGACCGACAAGGATAATCATGCTAAGCTGAATCAATATATCAAAGATGCGAGCAATAACAAAAGCATAAATAATCAAGGTCATGATAGCAATATCAACTTCTAATAGTAACTGAATTGAACTAGAAGTACAATGTTTGCGAAATGATAAATCAAATAGCCATCATGATCCACATGGCATGTATGAATGTCAAAGCAAACTATCATCAACAATATGTCTCAACTGGAATCTAGCATGTAAAATTGAATATCTATAACTCACTAGTTCTGTTTTCTTATCAAACAGATTTCTCCACCACCTCAGTTATCCCAAGATTTAATACTTTAATCTTTGTCTTTCTGGACTCTGGTTTTGCTTTACAATTCTTTGACCCACTTTCAATAAAAATTTAATTATTTGTTCAGAATTTATCTGAACCTATCCAAAATTTTATCATAGCAAGAACATTAGCTATTGATCTATAAGTGACGTGATTCTGATAACTCATAAACATTTATGTCCTTATTCATGCACCAGTGTGACTTTTGTCATGTTTTATATCATAACAGTTTTATTTGAATATAAATCAAAAAATTTATTGATTTTAAACTTTATAAATCATAATTGTGTTTTGACAACAAATTATATAAATGGTCATATATATATATATATATATATATATATATATATATATATATATATATATATATATATATATATATATATATATATATATATATATGTTCATACACTTTTAATTTGATGAAATTCTATATATTTATATACTTAGCACACACATTTATTTATTTGAATTATATATATATATATATATATATATATATATATATATATATATATATATATATATATATATATATATATATATATATATATATATATATATATATATATATATATATATATATAGAGTCGGGATCAATGGAGTACCATATTAGACTGGGGAACCGAAGTCCACCAATGTTTGGTTACAAGTACAGAATGATAATATAGTCAATTATGTTTTATTTTAATTAATAGATGATATTTAGTGATTTAGGAAATCCCTTAATTGTAGGAATTTGATACTCTTACCTACTATAAATAACTTATTGAACATGTTCAATAAGGGTATCGAACATGTGCAATATATTGGTGATTGCATTTAAAATCATATTGAAGAATTTGAACATGTGCAGCAATGGAATATGTAGGGATAAAACGCATTAAACATGTGCAGTATTCAACATTTGCAATATACGTGTGCAGTATTGAACATGTGTAGTATCGAACATGTGCAGTATATGTGTGCAGTATTGAACATGTGCAATATACGTGTGCAGTATTGAACATGTGCATTTAAAACCATATTGAAGAACTCAAACATGTGCAGTATACGAAGGCAATGGTAAAACTCGACTTTGAAGCGAGGACGACAGCAAGAAATAAATATCAATGGAGGATTATCGCTAAAATAGGCAACAGAACTATTAACTGGAAATGAGATATTCTTGGGATTTAGAGAATATTTTATTCTACCCCGGTACCCCAGTCTAACATTGTACTCCATTGATCTTGAATATATATATATATATATATATATATATATATATATATATATATATATATATATATATATATATATATATATATATATATATATATATATATATATATATATATATATATGTGTGTGGTGACCACACACACATGACGCATGTATGCATACATGTACATAATTAAATTTGTATCTGTTTGGTCTTCACACTCACACATCTGAACATGCAGCACACACTTTACATATATTCATATTTATGTTTACCTACCTTGTGGTACACACACACACATAAAATCAAAATTGTTGCTGCATTGTTTTGTAATATATATGCGTGTATCGAGATTAGCAAAAAGAACCGAAACCATATCATGGTTTCGGTATCAATCTTACAGATGGTTTCGGTGGTGATCTCATGTGTTTCGATATATATACATATATGACATTCATGTTTCGGTATTTTCAAGCTTAACGAAACCATCATGGTTTCGGTATGTTTCGGTATCATGATTGTACCGAAACCATCAATGGTTTCGGTAACCCATATATGTCTCGGTACTCTTAAGTTCAGCATGGTTTCGGTAGACATAGGTGAGTCTCGGTGTATATATATATATATATATATATATATATATATATATATATATATATATATATATATATATATATACACACACACACAACATATAGAGGTTTTGGTACATCTCAGGTGGGTTTCAGTACTGTGACAATGGTCTCGGTAACCATGCAAACACACAAACACACACTATTAAACTTTTTTTTTTCCTGTTTTTATTTTGATTTTAGTAGTAAAACTATGATTAACAATTGTTATTGATACTTCTATTAGATAATTTTTAACTCATTTTGAAACTTATAAAATTCTAAAAACCGTAGCTTTAATTTGAACCTAAAGAACACCTTCAAGCATAAAAATTACCTTATATTTTTTTAGGATGTTGTAGTGTGATGCTTGTTTGATGATAATCTTGGCTTGAAATTTGAATTTTGTTTCACATTGATGAACTTGATGAAGGTTGAAGAAGATGAAGATGAAACCGTATGTTTCTTTTTGAGAGAGAAAGAGCAGAGTTTTTAATTGGGTAAAAATGAGCATATACCCTTCTTTATGTATTTATATTAATATATGTTCCATACTTCACATTTTAACCACTAAAGTTTCTTTTATCACTCTCTTTTAAATTTGATCATCTAAATACTTTATAACTTATATTTAACTTAATTAAACATTCTTATTACTTTTAAATAAATTACATAAACGATTCAATTTCTAATCTTTTATTCGTGTGCCACAATCGTAATTCGAGTCAAGTATGTTGCTATAATTTATAATATTTAACTTAATTAAATAATTTCATTACTTAATTAAATTACAATACAAATAATGTAATTAAAATTTACATTATTAAGTCAAACACAGAAATTTAAAAGTTCGGTTACAAGCTAGGTTGTTACAGGGTTTGTCAACGGTATAATAGTAGTGTTCAATGTTATACATTATCAATTTTAATAAAAAAAATCTAAACATTAAATAGTTATATTTTAATTATAAAATAATTTCATTAGAATTTATATCGTGCATTTGAATAATAAAGTCTTTTTTCATACAATTAAACATAACATAATAGTTTCAAAAGACAACTCTGAACATAAGTATAATTAATCATAATTTTAAGTGTGTAAGAAAATGTTGTAATAATAAATGTCAAAATAGGACTAAAAAAATGTTATTAAGATAAAAAGGCTAAATAAAAGATAACGCTAAGATAATGACGTGTTATGAAAAAAAACTAAATTTAAAAAAAAAAAAAAGAACGAAAAATGTCATTGACTTACTATGTATTTGAATAATAAAGTCTTTTTCATACAACTAAACATAACTTCAAACATAAGTATAATTAAAATCATAGTTTTAAGTGTGTAATAAAATATTGTAATAATAAATGTTTAAAAATTAAAAGGGTAAATAAAAGATATTGTCAAGATAATGGTGTGTTATGAAAAATTTAAATTTAAAATAAAAAAAGAAAAAATGTCATTGGTTTACTCCATCGATTTAAATAATAAAGTCTTTTTCATACAATTAAACCTAACTACAAACATAAGTATAATTAAAATCATAATTTTAGGTGTGTGATAAAATATTGTAATAATAAATGTTAAAATAGAAGTTAACAAAATTTTATTACTATAAAAAGACTAAATAAAAGATAACGTTAAGATAAGAGTGTTGTTAGGCACAAAAAGGCCTCAGTCAAACCTGTTCTACATCTGAGGGGGAGATTTCTAATCAAACCTGTTGATGCATTTGAAGGTTGATATTAAGGCCTGTTATATGCCTTATTGAAACCTGAAAATGATTTGCAATATCAGTCAAAAGCTGTTCTATGTGTTGCATGTGTTGCAAGTAAGACAGTTTGTCCAAGCTGCTCTGTCTGCTGAACAGGCTGGACATAAACTGTCTACGCTGCTCTACACTGGTGAGCAGCTTGGGCATTTTTCAAGTGTTCTGTTCTTTGTGAACAGAACCTGTTCTTTGTGAACAGGCTAAACACTTTATGGAATACGTTTCCAAGTCATCATGTATTGTTTTTGACTACAAGATCAGTTTACAAAGTCGAAGACAAAGTGGAAAACAGAACTGCTCAGCCTGCCCACGCTGTTCTGCAACATGAAGACAAAAGGTTATTTGAAAAAGGGTGACAGACCTTTTTCTTATATCAAAATAGGCCTTTACAAGGAAGAAAGACGCAAAGTTGACATTCCTAAATTGGTTAAAGGCAATACAACAGTAGACAAAGTGAAAAGACAAAAGTTCTGCACATATGAAGACAAGTCTGCTTTTCAGAAAAGTGCAGAAAAGTTATGTTGTCTTTTCAAACAAGACTTCTCCTTTTTCATTCCGTCCAATGAAGAAGTTTCTCTTAGATCCTCAGAGTGAGTATAAAAGGAAGCTTCTAAGGACAGAAAAAGTAAGCCAAAAAGCTAAGTGCTGAAGCCAAGAGTGAACGTGCAAGTGTGTTTTTCATGCATGCAAGCCTGCCTGTGTAATACAGTTTCTTTGTGTCCAAGCTGTTCTACATAAGCTGTCCCTCTAAGTCTTGTAAACACAGTGAGTGCTTCTTAGTGAGTGTATTCATTGTAAACTAGTTTGAGTCTGTCTTAGACTAGTGAACATACTGTTGTATCTGCCATCTCAGCTTGAACCTTTCCGCATTCAAGCTTGTTTGTAATTAACATTTGTTAATAATACATACAAACATTGAGAAAATTGTGTGGAGTTTTTAAATAGCTGTATTCACCCCCCCTCTACAGCTTAAAGCTATATACTTTGGGAACCTCTCGGGACCTACAACTGGTATCAGAGCAGTTTAGAGTGTGTGTCATTCTAGATCTCTAATTCTCCTGAGTTTCCATGGACAACAGTGCTGCAAATTCCTCATACTATGACAATGGGTCAATGGGCAAACCTCCAAAGTTCAATCATCAAAAATTTTCTGGTTGGAAGTGCAGAATGATGCTCTACCTAGAGAATCTGGATGTACAACTACCAGAAATTGTAATGGAGGGTCCTTATGTGCCAACCTCTGTTACAACAATAACTCCTGCTGTTGAAGGAGCAGCTCCTGAGATCAGAACATTTGAGAAAGCAAAAGCTCAATGGTCTGATGAAGATAAAAGATTAGTGGCTCTTGATGCAAAAGCCAGAAACAATCTGGTCATCTCCTTGCCTGATGATGTGTTCAAACAGGTTGAGAAGATGAAGACTGCTAAGGAGATGTGGGATACTTTGTGTACCGTCTATGATCGACCCACAATCACACTGGATAACAGGATTAACAATCTTGTTAGACAGTATGAACTCTTCTTTGCAAAACCAAAGGAGACTCTCACAGAAACCTACACCAGGTTTACTGCTCTTGTGAATGATCTCAAAGCTGTTGGGATCACTAAGGACAGCCTTACTCTGGTGAACAAGTTTTTGGACATCCTCCCTGAAGAATGGAATTACTTTTCAACAATTTTAAGAAATTCAGGAACAATCAGAAGTATGGATCTTGTCAACTTGTATGGATCTTTACTAAATGATGAACAGTCAAGGCAACAGAAGAGAAATGCCTTGGAGATGTCTAAAAGAGGTGCAGCCTTTGTGGCTAATGTGAGACAGTCTGTGAGTCAGGTGAGTGATGTGTTCACTCAACCTGATCAACAGGATGATGATAAGGAGGAAGTGTCAGATGAGGAAGATAATGCAGATCTTGCTGAACAGGATGATGAGCAAATGATAGCTATGCTTGTCAAAAGGTTCAACAAGAAAAGGTTTGGAAGAAACATGCTGCAAGGAAGTTCAGGTGCTGGCAAAAAGAAGGCATTTGATAAATCCAAGGCTGAGTGTTTCAAATGTGGCAAAACTGGTCATATAGCTGCTGACTGTGTGTCAAAAGCTGTTGGTCAGTCATCCAAACCATACAAGACAAACAAGGATGATGGTTATAGGGTTAAGTACCTTATGGCCATGGCTAAGCTGAGGAAGTTGGAAAACTCAGTGGGTTCCAACCGCCAAAAGGGACTTATGGCAGAGACTTGTGATTGGGAGGAATCTGATTCATCATCTGATGAAGAAGAAAATCAATGTCTGATGGCCAACACTGATGTCCCATCAACAAGCAGTTTCAAACAGGATATGGCTGAAGCTGAAGCTTTCAGCAGCTTAGAGAACTGGAATCCTACTATGATGTATAAGGTACAAAATTTTATAGCTTACAGTTCTGAAGAAAAGATTAAGATGTTTGAATATATGTTAGTTGATTTGAAAGCTGCTGTTGAGAAGCATGATGCTCTATCATCTGAAATCTCCAAGCTTAAAACAGATCTTAAAACAAAATCCAGTAAACTGGACAGTTTCCATAAGTTGGAAATTGAGCTTGATGAATTAAAACACATCAACTCCATTTTACTGAAAGAAAAGAGAGAAACAGATATAAAGCATGCTAAGCTTCAAAAGATAGTTGACTCTTGGTGCCAATCTGCACAAAAAGTCAGCCATTGTATAAGTCAACAGATCCCTGCACAAATTCAAGCCTATCTTGGAGGGGATCTTGATACAGCAGCTTCCATTGTTGAGATTAATAATCTGAAAGAAGATTTGTCCACTCTTGGTGAGCTTCCAAACACTTTTGTTCAAAAAGTGAATGGTAAACTAATTTCAACAAACAGGTTTGTCAGGCCTCAAAACACTGACAGCTCGTGTGAACATAGCTCAAAAGCTGGTGTTGGAATATGTTCTCCATCAATCCAGCCTGCTAAGTGCTCTGCTGATTCACACAAGCAAAAGAAAGGAAAACATGTCCAAACTACAGCTGTGGATACTAAACCTGTTGACAAAACAGGTTCTGTGTCCAAAGCTGATGGTAAAAGATATAATAATCCTTTTGATGCTAAACGTTTTGAAAACAAGTTTTCAAAAGTTAAGCAGTCTGTTTTCAACAAGGACAAGTCTCATGTTGAAAGCAAACCTGCTGTGCTTTCTAATAAGTTTACTAATCATAGTGGTAAACTAGTTTTACATGAAAATAAGTTTTTCAAAACCAGAAACAATGATTATGTTGATAGGCAGCATAAATCACGTCTCAGTAGTGACAAAGGCAAAGCCATTGCTCAACCTGAGAAACATGGGAATAAGTTTCCCAAACCTATGGAAGTTCAAAAGCCAATTAAGCTTCCTGTCTTTGACATTTGTCCTCCTAAAAGGAGGAAAGAAGAGACAAACAAAGCTGTGACTTTTGAAACCTCCACTCAAGCTGTTGATTCATCAAATAGTAATCAAGTTGCTCAAACTGCTAAAAGAATCAAAAATAACTCAGAATGTGTTTCTGAAAGTTCTTCTTCCAAAAATACTAAAAAGAGAAAATGTTATAAATGTGGGAAGAAGACACATCTGGCCAAAGACTGTCCTGAACCTGAGGACATGAGGCCTGTTGACTCTGATAGTTCTCTCACAGCTGTTACAAGCAGTGTTGTAAACATCTCAGTCAATAAAGATGGTATCCAAGCTGATACCATTCAAATTGGGAATATTAGTGTGGATATTATGAGTCCATCAACAAATGTTGATGAAGTAGGAGAACTCATCTCTGTGATGAGTTCCCCTAAAAATGACTAATATTTCTCTTATCACTCTGCAGGAAAAACAACCTTCCCAGGTTTGGTACTTGGACAGTGGCTGCTCAGGGCACATGACAGGTTGTAAAGAATTGCTGAGTGATCTCAGGCCTGAAAAAGGGCCAAAAGTCACATTTGGTGACAATGTACAGGGATCCACTGAGGGATATGGAACTCTTAAAGCTGGTGCTGCAGTGTTCAAAAGAGTAGCCTATGTGGTTGGGCTAAAACATAACCTTGTTAGCATAAGCCAACTGCGTGATGCTGGCTACAAGGTTAACTTTGATGAGCACCTGGGTTACATATTGGATCCCCAAGGCAAAGTTGTGCTATGTGCTCAACGAAAGAAAGGTGTATATGTTGTGGACATGCAATCTGCTGATCCCACAACTGAAACCTGCTTTCTCACAAGAACAAATGCAGACTTAAACTGGTTATGGCACAAAAGGCTGTCACATCTGAACTTCAAGAACATCAATAAACTCTGTAAGAAAGAGTTGGTGACAGGTTTGCCCTCTATAACCTTTGTTAAAGATAAACTCTGCACAGCTTGTGAAAAAGGCAAGCAGAGGAAAACATCTTTTAAATCCAAACATAATTTTTCTATTGATACTCCACTCTTCTTAATCCACATGGACTTGTTTGGACCTGTAAATGTCCCAAGTCTAGGAGGAAGAAAATACACTCAAGTAATGGTTGATGAGTTCTCCAGGTACACATGGGTGATCTTTCTGAAGAGTAAAGGAGAGGCTGCTAGAGAAATTATTGGATTTGTGAAAAAGATGGAGATGCTGAACTCTGCTCAAGTGAAGCAGCTTAGAAGTGATCATGGTACTGAATTCAGAAACAGTACTCTTGAAGACTTCTGTGAAGAGAAAGGAATCACTCAAAACTTTTCAGCTGTAAGAACTCCACAACAAAATGGAGTTGCTAAAAGGAGAAACAGAACTCTTATTGAAGCTGCTAGAACCATGCTGTGTGCATCAGGTTTACCTTCATCATTCTGGGCTGAAGCTGTCAACACTGCCTGCTTCACTCAAAACAGATCCTTAGTGGTAAAAAGGTTGAACAAGACTCCTTATGAGCTGCTCAAAGGGAGGAAGCCAAATGTCAGTTACTTCCATGTGTTTGGGTGTCCCTGCTTCATTCTGAATCAGAGGGACCAACTGACAAAGTTTGAACCTAAAGCTGATGAAGGTGTGTTTGTTGGCTACTCTGCTATCTCTAAGGCCTACAGAGTATACAACAACAAAAGAAAGGTGATAGATGAATCTATCAATGTCACCTTTGAAGAGTCCAAGAATGTTTTCACCAAAGCTGTTCCTGAATCAGTTTCAGGAGAACTTAACTTTGATGATCTGATGCATTTAAACAATGAAGAGGACTCAAAAGCTTCCGCTACACCCTGTGTGGAACCTGTTAACCAAGATGGACATGATGATGATTATGTCAATACATCCTGTGTGAATAAATGTACTGACTTAATTACAACTGCATGTCAAGAACCTATCAATGCTGATTTTCCCAGTTCCTCTGCTGATATGTTCAGCAGTGGTAAGACATGTTCAACAAATGAACAGGCTCAAGACATCAGTGTGTCTGAAAACCTTGAAAACCGTTCAACAGGACCTGCTGAAGATGTTAACAACTCAGGAGAATCATCATTGAAAAATGATCCTAAGTGGATCAGGTGTCACCCCAATGATCAAATAATTGGTGACATCAACAAAGGGATACAAACACGGTGGGACAGCTTAGGGAACTTTTGTATGTTCTCTAGCTTTGTTTCACTAATGGAGCCAAAGAAGGTTGATGAAGCATTAAAAGATGCCAATTGGATCACTGCCATGCAAGAAGAGCTCAATCAGTTTGAGAGAAACAATGTATGGAAGCTGGTCCCTGCTCCGAAAGGTAAAACTATAATTGGCACTAAATGGGTTTTCAGGAATAAGATGGATGAGCAAGGTCATGTCATTATAAATAAGGCAAGACTGGTTGCTCAGGGCTACAGACAGGAGGAAGGAATTGATTATGATGAAACATTTGCTCCTGTGGCCAGGCTAGAAGCAATTCGTTTGTATCTAGCCTATGCTGCTCATAAGAGCATTCACTACAAGAAATGTTACATTTAGGGACAAACATTTTAGGGACAACACAATGTTGTGTCTAAAGATGTATATTTTGAGACCACAAGTTGTCCCAAAATATATTTATAGAAAACTCATAAAATTTTAAGGTTTAGGGAGAGTGATTGGTGTCTAAAAGGTAAGCGGGAGATTTCCCTCCACCGCGCGAAATTATTTTAACCCTTTAGGGACCACAAGTCATCTTTAAAAGTAAAAAAAAAAAAATAAGTGTTTTAGGGTTTTATTAAAAATTTTCAGAAAGAAATTGTCCTCCCTAAAACTACATAAATATCTGATTAGATAATAATTATATTTTTTAAATATTATTTTTTACTAAAAGGAAGATTTTGTCAAACCTTTTGGTATCCCACACCTGCACCCCACAGACCTGCGAATTTGAAACTTCTTCTCACCGTCACTCTCTTTCAACTCCGACCGGCGCTCTCTCAACGGCTCTTCTCGACCTCTTTGTCAATCGATACACAACATAATCGATCGATACTCTCAATGTATCTCTCATCGACGCAAGCAACAGACTGCAATCGATACACAGCATAATCCATAATCGATCGATACTGTACCTTATCAATGGGTTATTCCGGCAAAGACTGCACTCGATTTCTCTCTTATTCCAGCGAAGGTATGATATATATATAGTTTTATTTAGCCGATATATACATACATGCTTCTTTTGATGAGGCATTTATTCATAACCGGTTTCCATTGTTGTTGACTAGAGTCGACATTTCTTGCTTCTGATCCTAAATTGGTTTCCATTGTTGTTGATTTCTAAATTATCCTTTTAATATTGATTGCCATCAGGTTTCTTTTGATTTCCCCTCTGTGAATCTCGAAGGTTGTTTAGGCTATTTACGTATTGGGAACGTCATCTAGACATTCAATTCAAAAGCAACCAGCAATCGATCTCCTAATCGGTAAGGTATGTTTATTAATTTATCGTAGAAGAATTTTAGCACATGTAGCCTAGTATTTTTATAATATGTAAGCAGAAGGCTGCTGTTCTTTTGCCTTGATAAGTGCCACTTATGTGATGATGATACTTAACATATTATTCATAACACTTTTATTAATGAAATAAGAACATGAATTTCTCACCTATTTACTCACGGCCATAACAGCTTGTGAAGGAGGAATGGGCCTGAACTCAACCATAATTGAAAACAAAATTAAGTTCAGAACCAT
Organism: Centrapalus pauciflorus; assembly: GCA_020465985.1. NCBI lineage: Eukaryota > Viridiplantae > Streptophyta > Magnoliopsida > Asterales > Asteraceae > Centrapalus > Centrapalus pauciflorus. Next base: position 390,814 of record JAANYP010005469.1, on the reverse strand, counting down.
GTTACAACAATCAAGTACTTGTGGCACTACACAAACAATCACCAATTATGAAATAACAATGCAAATTAAATGAATATGTATATAGCCCAAATTAAAATCCACCAGGAATATTTCTAGGTGAAGTCGAGACAAGAATAAATATAAAGCACATCCAGATTACCGCATATATTACATGTGCATAAAAGAACTGAAATGAGATATCTTCAACACATGGGAAGTTGATATCACCACGAGAAAAATCAGAAAATAAAACACACACACACACAAGAACATTAATTTATTTTTAAAAATTTACAAAACAAAGAGAATAATTTAATTTTCACCACACTTTTTCAAAAATAAAAATAGAAAAACAGTACAGAAAGTCAAAAGATTAATTAAGAACTTTTGTCATGTGGCAGTGATAGCTTTGATTCTTTCAATTAAGAACAGGACAAACCATTCTTTAAGCATCTTTGTAGGAGAATCAATCATTCATGCTTCTAACCCTTTTTCTTTAAGGTTTTTCGTTTTATAAAAGAATAGATTTAATAGACACGCATTAATATTTGGTATATATATACATACATTAAGGCTACTGAGTTACTGAACAAAGAACAGTAACAGTCCGAGACTCAGCAACACACAAACAAACTCTGTTTTTCTGATTGACATATGCAGTGATTAGATAGGATAAATGGCGAATTAAAGGCTTAAATGATCAAATAACATTCATAATTCAAACCATGTCCAAAGCCGAAGGCTATGTGCCTCCTTTGGCCAAGTTACGGTATCAAAGAATCAAGAACAGGGACATATTTTTCCAACCTTCTGGACATATTAAGTTGCTGAGTTTTTGCATGAAACTTGGAATTAATTCTTTAAATTGATATAAAATTGTTGCTTGATGATTGTTTGTTGATTCTTAGCTTGAATCCTTAAATTTAGTTGAAGGATTTGATGAAAACTCTTGACCGTATGCTTTAGTTTTGGAGTGAGATTTCTAATTTCCTTGTGTTGAATAAATGAGCAGACATCAAGTTTTAGGGGTTGTATTTGCTTAAGTTTGATAATTTGACATATTTGATCCCTTAAGTTAGCTTTTCTTTTATTTCAACTTAATTGAATCACTAATCAATATCATAGTACTTATAACATAATAATAATTTTGTTTATTAACTTTAACAAAATTATAGCACTGATTTGTAATTAAAATTGCATTACATTGGCTAATACCGACAATTTAAGTTCAGGTTATTACATAACAAGGTAAATCTATCATCATTTCATCATCGTCTTCGTTTTGTTTATGCATAGAACTTTAAATATATACACGATCTAATATTTAATACATAAAACAGTTATGACAATTGATAAAAGTTGGACTAGATTGAAGAATCGTAACTCTGATGAGTTTTGGGATGGGCTTAATAACTTTATGGAGATTGCAAAGGAACATGTTGACGGTGATGGGCTACTTAGATGTCCCTGTATGGGTTGTCTAAATATGTCGTGTCACACACTAGATACAGTACATGCTCACATATATAGCAAAGGGTTTCAACAGTCATATCAACGATGGATTTTTCATGGTGAATTAGACCCTCCAGTTGTAGAAGAGGTAGCTCCAGCAAGAGATGAGATGATAGATGTCCTTAATGATCTTATTGGAGAGCAAAATACAAGAGAAGCAGGAATAGATGAAGGAAGAAATTCAGATTCACGGGGTAGTGTTGTAGATCAAGAATTTGCTGAGTTATTTGAGGAGATTGAAACTGAGTTGTACCCTGGCTGTAGTTGGTTGTCTTCCTTAAACTGCTTAGCAAAACTGTTGCACTTGAAGGTCATGAATAAATGGACCAATAGTTCATTTGATCAACTCTTAGAGTTTTTGAAGTTTGCATTCCCGAAAGATAATAAGATTCCAGCTACATATTATGAAGCCAAAAAGAAAATGAGAAAGATAGGGTTAGGGTACCAGTCAATCCATGTTTGCAAAAATGATTGCTGTTTGTTTTGGAAGGAGAATGAGACGAAGGATAATTGTCCAGTTTGTGGTGATAGTAGATGGTTTGATGATATGACAACAAGGAAAAAAGTTCCTCATAAAGTGTTACGCTACTTTCCTTTGACCTCGAGGCTAAAACGTATGTACAGTTCTAGACACATTGCAAAAGAGATGACTTGGCATAGTAGTGGACGATCAGAAGAGGGTATGATGCGCCACCCGGTCGATGGGGCAGCCTGGAAAGAGTTTGATACAAAGTATCCACTATTTGCTCAAGAACCTAGAAATGTTCGATTGGGTTTAGCTGCCGATGGTTTTAATCCATATGGTAGTTTGACTCACCCTTACAGCATGTGGCCAGTCATACTGACAACATACAATACGCCTCCATGGGTATGTATGAAAGAATCTTCTTTAATGCTGACATTGTTAATTCCAGGTCCTAAGTCACCTGGGAAGGATATGGATATATTCTTGCGGCCTTTGGTGGATGAACTAAAGACATTGTGGGATGGAGTTCAAACAAGAGACGCCTCAACAAGCACTTCCTTCTTAATGCGTGCCGCACTATTGTGGACTATCAACGATTTTCCTGCTCGTAGTAGTTTGTCTGGTTGGAGCGGTCAGGGATATAAAGCATGTCCTACTTGTAATGAAGATACTTCTTCACGTCGTGTTAATGGGAAGACAGCTTATGTTGGTCACAGAAGATGGTTATCCACTAGGCATCCTTGGAGGTCGAGTCTTTTCTTTGATGGTAAATGTGAGAGAAGAAAACCTCCTAAACGATTCGACACCACAACTATATTACGACAACTAGCTCATGTACCTATCTGTAAGCCAGGAAAACATCCACGTGTCGGGGGTGTGAAAATAACCCGTGATCCAAAAGAGTTGAATTGGTTCAAACGGAGTATTTTCTACGAGCTTGAGTATTGGTCTTCTCTTCAACTAAAACATAATTTAGATGTCATGCATGTAGAGAAGAATGTTTGTGAGAGTTTGTTGAATACATTGTTGATGAATGATAAATCCAAAGACACACAAAATGCAAGAAAAGACTTAAGAGATTTGAATATTCGAAAAGAATATTGGCTTCAAGAGATAAACAATAAGACGATCAAACCGCATCCGAAGTATTCATTCACTGCAGAAGATAGACGACGTTTCTGTCAGTTCATTAAAGGAGTGAAACTACCAGATGGCTTTGGGTCAAATTTTAGGAAGAAAGTGAGTGAGAATGACACTAACATAACAGGGTTGAAATCTCATGATTGTCACATTCTTATGCAACGGTTGCTACCAATAGGGGTTCGAGGATACTTAGAGAAGGATATTGCAAACACCATATGTGAACTTTGCACATTTTTTAAACAAATTTGTGCACGAACATTGGTGGTAGAAGATATGATGAAAGCTGAAAAGGAGTTGATTAACATCTTGTGCAAATTAGAGATGATATTTCCTCCGGCCTTTTTTGACATAATGATTCACTTGGTGCTTCATTTGCCAGAAGAAGCTATTCTTGGAGGACCTGTTTATTTCAGATGGATGTATCCTTTTGAAAGATATATGAAGAAACTGAAAAATTATGTTAGAAATAAAGCTAGGCCTGAGGGTTCTATAGCAGAGGGTTACGTTGCAGATGAAGCTTTGACTTTTTGTTCTATGTATCTTCAAGGTGTACAAACAAAGTTCAATCGTCCTGATAGAAATGAGGACATTGTCATACCAGAAAGGCAATTATCCGTGTTTCGATCACAATGTCGTCTAACAAGTAAGAACGAAGTTGTATTTCTTGAAGAGAGGGTTCGAAAAGTACTTGACTGGTATGTACTCAACAACTGCCCTGAAATTCAAGTTTACATGAAGTAAGTATCTCTAATTACAAACTTTTCTTAAATAGAATTATATTATTCTAAAGCTTATTATAATAATGCAGCCAATTTACCTCCGAAAAGCCTGAAGGAAATCTCCAAAACGACTTTGCTTCATGGTTTTATTCGAAGGTAAACATGTTTTACTCATAGTAATTTTCTTGATAAAAGAATATTACTTAGAACTTATTACATTTATTTTTCTCTAGATGTATCGTTTGAGACTAGTTGGGTCTCCCGAGTGTACCGATGAATTACAGGCTTTGGCATATGGTTCACATATTAGCGCAAACTATTACACCTCTTGTATAGTCAATGGTGTGCGCTTTATGACTCACTCTCGTGATACTATGCGCACCACTCAAAATAGTGGCATTTCAGTTCCAGGAGAAGATGGTTCTACATTTTATGGTCAATTGGAGGATATTGTAGAGTTGCGCTATTTACATGGAAATTCGGTTGTCCTGTTTCGATGTAAGTGGTTTAACACCAACCGAAGACAGGGGCGATGTGTTACTAAAAATAATATCACTAGCATCAACGTGAGCTCCGAGGCTTTTAGAAACGACCAGTTCATTCTTGCTACACAAGCAAAACAAGTGTTCTACATTGAAGATCCTTCTCAAAACCGTCATTGGAGGGTTGTGGAGGATGTTAATCATCGAAAAATTTGGGATCTTCCAACTATCACCGATGTTAACGAGATAGATGTAGTACACAACAACAACTCCTCTAATCTTGTGTTAAGTGTGGATTTAGGCCAATTGCCTGATGTGAATTCAGAAAGAGTTAGCCAAGCCAGTTCACTTGATGATATCCCCGCTACTGCTCCTATTTTGGACGATGATAATATCATTATTGATGAAGATGAAGAAGTTGATTTAGATGAAGATGAATTAGTTGACGATCTGGATGATGTCGATGATGACCATGAATTCCAATATTGTTCTAGTGACGGTCCCGATTGATATATTGTTGGGCATTGTTGAAATGTACATTGTTTTAGTTCCATCGTTCCAATATTGTTCTAGTGACGGTCTGGATGATATATGATATATGATGATTTCTTCCATTCGTTATTTTAAAGAAAAATAATTATCGAATATCTCTATACATAAAAGATTTTAAAAGTGGTCCCTTTGTCTGTGGAACTCAAATTTAACCTGTTTCTTTGAATCTTTTCTGAATGTTGATGAATGTGGTTTTTCTCTATACATATAAGATTTTAAGCTATGTTATGTATTGTATAATCAGTTTCATGAGTTGTCAATGTTGGTAGGACAGGAAAACTTCAAAGCCGGAGATTAAATTTTGTATACTTATGATGTTGCTTGTTAAATTTTGCAAGCTGCAAAGAGACTCTATTTTCATCTCATAATTTCTCATATCTTTCTATGTTAGCCGGAGATTAAATGCTGCTCTTAGAAGAGTTCTTTTACTAGAACTCTAAATGAACATCCATGAATAAAGACTGATTTAATCCAGTACTAAAACATACAATCATGTATCCTACTTGATGCAGGGATGGACCCACATAATTTGATAGTATGCACATGAACCGGTAGTGTTTTATGTGGAAGAAAAAAAAAATTATTACTAGTCTTCTGCACCTTTGAAATAAAAAATAGCAATTGACCATGTATTCTAAAACAGAATCTGAAGGGTTCATTTGCTCGAAAATCCTCTTGAAGATCTATAGACATAGGTGGAACTTGAACATTTTAATTCGACCCATTTGAACTGATTTGTGGTATATGATTATGCTTCAGTGATGATCTATCGCTTCATTTGATTTGGGAACAATCTGGGCCATCCCATACAATCTGGGACAAATATCAGCAGCAGATCCTCAAAAGACCAAACAACTATTTAAGTTTATTTTCATCTGGACATCTCGTACATCTACAGTTGGCTATTCCAAGGTTGATATATTCCATATTTTCTCCCTTTTTCATTCAGTTAGTTTTCTTTTGTTTCAAATATTTTATCTTGAACCTTTATAATTTTTTATCTCTGTAAAAGGGAAAGAGTTCTTCTTTTATGCTGCTTTCAACCTCCTTGTTTTTTGAAGCCAATTTATGCTTTTACATTTATTATTGATGCTTGCTGCCAATCATTTGATGTGTGAGTGCTTATTTATAATTTAATTTAGTCATCTCCTTTTCTAATTCTAAATTATGAATTTGGAGGTTGCTCATGGTAGTTCTTCTCTTGATTGGGAGTTGAAAGAAAAATGAATTACCTGGACTTCCAAAATCCAACTTTTGTATTTTCTTGATGGAACCCTGACTGTGTTTCCAACAGGCTATAGGAATCGATGCAGAATTTTGACGGCAACATAGTAATTTCAGTTTAATATTGTGAAGCCATGTGTGCCGACGTGGCTCGTGGACATGGTGGAGGTTGTGGTGGTGGTGGTGATCCTCCTAATCGCCGTTTGGGTAGAATACCTACTTCGTGCGAAATATGTAAGTTACTATTTCAGTTTCATGTTTTTATATTCTTAATATGTTTCCACATTCTAATTTCTGTTTTAATTAGCAAAACCAAAAAACAAGCGAGGTCCATCGAAAGGAAAAAATTTAGAGGCAGCTTGGAAAGCCAATGGTCAAAGACCTTTACCAGTAATGTTTGACAGATCTCATGAAAACACTTACAGTCCTATTGGAGATAATGGGAGGATGCTGAACAGTTTGATTGGGAGCTTAATACGCTCTCTTATCCCTCCATACTATATGACTTGGGAGGATGTTCCTGACGACGACAAGTCACAGATACTCCCACGAGTTGAGGTATTACATACTAAAATTATTGAATATAACTTACGTTATTAAATTAATGAAACTGGGAATTAACTGGTTGAACCTCCACTTCTGCTTGAACCATCATACAATTGATATTGGAAATTATATATTGCTTCCCATAGTACTTATATTTGTGGTGTTGGAGATATATAGGTTATACATGAACCTTCCTTTCACCACTTTAGACTTATTTATGATAAGTAAAATGATTAATTTTTGACAGCTTAGTTCTTTCATAGACATTACTTTGACACTTTTATCTTTTGTCTTGTAGTCATTTTTTGACATTAGTCGCAATGCACATGATTGGTCTTCCATAAATAACGGCCTCAACCGATATTGTGCGAATCGGTATTCGAGTGCAAAATGTAGATTGCACGAACATTTTAATGAACATGGAGGTGTAGAAGATGTGAATAATGCTAAAAGAAATCCACCTCCACACTTGAGACTTGCATGGTGGAACCAATTAATAGATGACGTTTTCCTAAATCCACAATGGCAGAAGCGTTCAAAGAAAAATTCTGAAAATCGAGCCAAACTTCCATATGTTAGTTATCACGGATCTCGATCTTATGTTAGTACAAGATTTAAGAAGGTAAATCTTGATCTTTGTTATATTCTATACATTATTTATAGTGGGAACATCGAGACCATGTAATGATTTTTTGATTATATCATGTGTTTTGTTTTTATAATAGATGAATCCAGAGTCGCAAAAAATCCAAAGTGCAATAGACAATTGGCATGACATGCACTAAGTCGACGAACGGGTGGGTAAATGAGCAAGCAAAAGTTGATTATGTAAGTAATTATTTAGATTTAATGGATTAGATTATGTAAGTTGTTTAAGTTTAATAAATTTGTGAATTGATAGTTTGTTTTGCTAATCATTTTTTCAAAATTTAGGAGAAGTTGGTTGCCGAGATGGAAATTCAAACTCAACAAGCATCATCATCATCAAACCCCCCCAATGGACCTTCATCTTTAAATGAGCAAGAAATCTTCAAGAAGGTGTTTGGCGAGCGTCGGGGTCATAACATTGGACGGGGACGAAAGCTCAAACGTCCGTCGGGTTTATCTTCCTCGGCTACCACTTCGATACCACCATCAAATGAGATGATACATGATATGATACGAGCTGCACAAGAATCGTGGGAAAGACATCATGAAGAACAAGAGCGCAAACGTTACCAAGACTTGGCTACATACTTCTCAAGTATGATTCCTAATGCTAATGTTGCCAACGTACCACCATTTGTATCCATACCGGCGCCTCCATTTGACTACAATGCCTATAAAGCAAATCAAAAGTCACAACAATCCGGCGATGATGATGATGATGAAGACTCGAATGATGATGGGTAGTTTATATAACAACTTTGAAAGTTAGATGATGATTTGCTAGTTTAACTTTGAATATTAGATGATGTTTTGTTAATTCAACTTGAATATTAATGATTTTAGGATTTTTGTAAACTTTGACATTGGTTTAGCATTTTATGAAGTCGTAATTTTTGTGGTACAACTGTTTTTGTTAAAAATATTAAAAATACTGGTTAAATAGAAAAGAAATAAAAAAATAGATGTTTGTATTATTAATATGTATCTGGGACAACATGTGGTTACAAAAAGTAAATCTTAATTTTTATATGTCAGGTACCTTTTGGAGCGACAAGTCGTCTCTAAAAGTAATTAGTGTATTAAATAAATAATTATTTTTCCAGTCAACATGTGGTCACAAAAAGTAATTAATTATTAAAATTAAAAAAACATTTAGAGACAAGAGGTTGTCCCAAAAAGTAAATATTTTTAGAGACAACACGTTGTCGTGCCAAGAGAAACTTTTAGGGACAGGTTTTCTGAGACGGAATCTTTTGAGACGACCGTGGTCTCTAAATACCTTTTGGGACGATAATTTAATGTTTTGGGACGACTTTTGTGGTCCCTAAAAGACATTATTCTTGTAGTGATTAAGGTATTTCAAATGGATGTGAAGAGTGCATTTTTCAATGGGAAGCTGCAAGAAGAAGTTTATGTCAAGCAGCCTCCAGGTTTTGAAAATGAACAACATCCAGGTTTTGTCTATAAGTTGGACAAAGCTCTCTATGGTCTCAAACAAGCACCTAGAGCCTGGTATGACACTCTTACTGAGTTCCTTATGAGCAATGGGTATTCCAGAGGTAAAGTGGATACTACACTGTTCATAAAGAAAGTGAAATCTGACATTATGCTTGTTCAAATTTATGTGGATGATATAATATTTGGTTCTACTAATGAGCAGTTGTGCAAGAATTTTTCATTACTCATGAAATCTAAGTATGAAATGAGTATGATGGGAGAACTTACTTTCTTTTTGGGATTACAGGTTAAACAAACCTCAACTGGAATTTTTATAAATCAAAGAAAGTACACTTTAGATCTTTTGAAAAAGTTCAAATTTGATCAAAGTTCTCCTATTAAAACCCCAATGGCAACCAATGTAAAACTGGATGCTGATGCCAGTGGCAAAGCTGTTTCAGTAACAGCTTACAGAGGCATGATTGGGAGCTTGCTATACTTAACTGCTAGTAGACCTGATATTATGTTTGCCACCTGTTTGTGTGCTAGGTTCCAAGCTAATCCAAAGGAATCTCATCTAGCTGCTGTTAAAAGAATCTTCAGATACCTGAAGGGTACACCAGGTTTGGGTCTTTGGTATCCCAAAGACTCCAGCCTTGAACTAACAGGTTATTCAGATTCTGATTTTGCAGGCTGCAGGCTAGACAGGAAAAGCACAGCAGGTGGATGTCAACTCCTTGGTGGAAAGTTGATCAGTTAGATTAGCAAGAAGCAGAACTCAGTGTCCACTTCTACTGCTGAAGCTGAGTACATTGCTGCTGGAAGCTGCTGTGGGCAGATTCTGTGGATGCAGCATCAGCTTGAAGATTATGGCCTTGTGTATAGGAAAACTCCTATTCTGTGTGATAACACAAGTGCCATAGCCATTTTCAACAATCCAGTATTTCATTCTAGAACAAAGCATATTGAAGTCAGACATCACTTCATCAGGGATCACATTCAGAAAGGTAATGTGGAGGTAAGTTTTATTTCCACTAATGAACAGCTTGCAGACATTTTCACCAAACCTCTTGATGAAAATAGGTTTAATTACCTTGTCAGCAAGCTGGGCATGTTAAACAAGAGTGACTAAGTGTTTCTCAAAGGTCTAAGAATTTGTGTGTTTCACACTGCTCAAGTTTCTCTGAACAGCTTAGACAGAACAGGTTTTACATGTTCTGTACTTAGTCATTTGTCTGAAAAACTTAAACAGCTTGAGCACACAACAGGCTGAACAAACACAGTTTACTCGTCCAGCCTGCTCTGATGGTCCAATCTTCACCCTGTTCACTCCTTCACACTGTCTTAAAAGCCATTGTCTTGTAACCTGTTCAACTATTGAACACAACCTGTTCTTACAAAAGAGAGCAGGCTGAAGGCACAGTTTGAGGAATGAACAGCTTGAAGACTGAACAGCTTGTGATGACCCGGCTCATCACAGATTTGACCAACAGCTTGGACCAACAGTTTTAATTACCTTTCTTCAAACATAAGTTACTTACTTTATGTTTTATTTAACTTAATTACTGCGAATAATGTGGGTTACGTGTGTTAGTGATTAAAAAGGTCAAGTGGTCTGACAAATGTTTCTGACATGGACAACCGTTCCGTTTTCCGTTAACTAACATTTCAAATCGAACCGCCCAAACCTTCTCTCTCATACACACTCACATTCAAATCCTATAAATACCAAACCACTGTTTCATCTTCGTCTTCCTCATCATTTCCAGAAATCCTCAAGAACCCTAAAAATCGACTAAGTGTCCTCTGCTTCTCCAAACCTCAAAAATTCACAAATGGCTCAAAGACCTAATCCCTTTCTCCCAGTGTTCGTTGGTGATGATGTTGTCAAACACTCATCAGTCACCACAATGCTGACCATCAAACCCACAAACTACGTAGCAAACCTTACTATTCCCAAAAACTATGTGGGAAAAGGCTACGATCAAATGGTGGAGTTTCTGCAACTTCATCCGTTGAACTATGCCATGACTGCAACTCCTGGTGTCCTGTACCAGGAGATGGTGTATGAATTCTGGTACACCTATTCCTACAATCCCAACACCAAGGTCATCAAAGGAACTATTCTTAATGGGACTCAAACCATTGAGATAACTGTTGATCTTCTGAGGGAGGTTCTTCATCTGCCTGTTGCTGAGTCATATGATATGCCCCAGCCTGAGAACAAGCAAATGGGAAATCTGCTACGCTTCTGTGGTGTAGCAGAACCCAAAATTGGAGCAACATTGTACAGGAAGGATCTCTCTCCTACCTATAGATTTCTATTCGCCTCAGTGGTGATGTGCTTTGGAAGCAAAGTTGGTTCATTTGACCAACTCGGCAGAGATGAAGTTCCAATAGCCCTACAGCTAGTGGATGGGACTACCCTTGACATGGCTAAGTGGATCTTTGTGAACCTGAGAAACCTGGTGCAGCAAGAGCCAAGACCAGCTGCTGTCCGTTATCCCAGGTTTCTGAGCCTCATATTCAGACATGTTTGTGGTGAGCAACTATACAACTCTCAGCCTTTACTTAAGTCTGCTGCATTCCCTGTCATAGGGAATAGAGTTTTCTATACCCCAGTTCTACCCAATGAGCCTCCTCTATCCACACCAATGAGGAGGTTGTTAGGTTCGGTGGAAGGACCCTCTGCTGTGAGGGTGGATCCAGAAGCTGCTGCTCCCGCAAGAAAATCCAAAGCCAGGTCCAAACTTGTAAAGAGGACCCTGGCAACTGCTGAAGCTGGGCCTGTGCAAAAGTAGGCCAAATCAGCTCAGCCTGAGTCTGCACCTTTACCCTCTGTGGCTGAGTAGGAGCAGACTCGTCACCCTGGTTCATTTGTTGAGCCTGAAGCCTCAGTGGCTGGTGCCTCTGTGGCACAAGAGACCATGGAACAGGCCAGCCCCACTGTTCCTAACCCAGTCTCACACCCTGTCCAAACAGATCCTCTCCTCTCTCCACAATCACCCACTTCATCCATTCACTACCAACGCAAATCTCTCTCCAAAAAGAAACCAGCCCAAAGATCTACCTCCTCTGTTCCCTCTCAACAGGGTTCAGTTGAAAAAGAAGCAACCCCTGCTGCCTCTCCTATTTTGGGAGAAGGTTCAGCTCATTTGGAGCCTGCTTCACTCCAATCTGAGTCTACCCAGAGTCAGCCTAGACCCTCTGGTTCCTCCCAACAGGAACCAGTTGTACAAACGGAGATACCCACATCAACTATCCCAGCCTCCCAACAGGCTGAGGATATTGAAAGACAGGAGTCCTCTCCACTCCATACTGTGTCCACACTGTCCCCCACCAAAATCTCCTCACACCCTGAGTCTGCACGAGGTGTCCACGCTGCTGGTATAGACCAATCAGCAGCTCAGCCTCAAACTTCTGCTCCCTATGATACAGCTGTTCTACACCAAACAGCTGCTGAGGGACCAACATCCACAGCTGATGAACCTCAGGGATCACACCATCCCTCTGGTGAGGCTGCTCCCTCCATGCAAATTCCGTCAGCAGGTTTCACCACTGCTGATGTTGAAATGCATATCCCATCTCCCAATGATGAAGTGTTTTTAAACCAAGGCACTGCAGAGGGAACCACCACTGGTCTTCATGAGGATGTTGCAGCACAAGCAGCATCTGAAAGGCCCTCAACATCAACCCTCTCTCCTGGTGATGCAGCTACATCCGCTGTTGAAGGACAATTTAACCCCTCCACCCTGGGCCATCTAACTTTTGCCCAGGCTATGGAGCTTCTATCAAAAGTTTCTCTTCCCTCTCCATCACATCCTCCTACACCAGCCGCCTCATCATCTTCTCCATCTACCCAATCTAAACAGTCAACCCATACACCTCCATCTCCCAAAGACCTGCCTTTGAAGGATCAGCTTTCCTTGCTGACCAACAAAGTTGGTTCTTTGGAAACTACCATGACTTCTCTACCCTCTCTCATTTCAGACTCTGTGTCTGAACAGCTTAAGGGGTTCTTTGATTCGTTCAAAGACTCCTTCCCTGCTACTCCACAAACAGATACTTCTCCACAGCTGATAGCACTCACTGCTCAGCTGCAAACAGTGTCCAACTCCCTCTCCTCCATTCTATCACTACAACAGGACTCTGTGTCCTCACTGACAGCCATTTCCCAACAGCTGTCATCTCTCCTCACCTCCTGCAATTCTACCCTTCCTGCCACTCTGGCCAGCTTGACCACCTTAATTGGCTCCCTATCTAATACTGTGTCTTCAAACCTTGGTGATGTGCAAGATTCTCTTGAATTACATCTTGCACAGCTTCAAAGTTTGCTGTTCACAGCATCTGATAGGGAAAACATTGTTAAGCTGACCTCCCTAGCTGCTACTCAATCTTCTTCTCTTCAAACCTGTCTTTCCCAGCTTGCAGAGGTTAAGGACAATTTGGCTTTCTTAGTGACTAGCCTAGTTGGTCCCAGGCCTGCTGCCAAAACTGCTGGTAAGCCTGCTGACTTTGTGTCTTCAGGCAGACCAGGTGTTGAAGTCGCTGCTTCATCTCCGTCAAAGGGGGAGAAGTCATTTGCCTCGAAGACCAAGTCTAAGGGGGAGAAAACTTCTTCTCCTAAGGAGATACCAGTGTCTGCAACCCAAACTGGTCGGCCAGCAGATATTTTTGAAACAGGTACAGCTGAAGGTGCTTCTCAAGCTGCTCTGCCTACTCAGGCTGTCTCTCCAAACCCTGCTCAGTCTAAGGGGGAGGAATCCATTCCTGAGGGCAGGCCAAGCAGCAGAAGAAGGCATCTGATCCTAGAGGAAGAAGAAGAAGAAGAAGAAAGTCCTGAAGCTGCTACCACTACAGCAGCTAAAGGAAAAACAATAGCAGAAGATGATCCCATACAGCAGAAACAGGCAGAAGATCAATTTCACAAAGCCAGGGCTAAAGAAATGGGTCTTCCTATGGACAAGTATTTTGAGTTCAAAGAAGAACAGCTTCAAGCCCTGGAAGTGCTTAGAAAAGAAGAAGAATCTGCCAAAGCTGCCAAAGCTTTTGCACTTCAAGAAGCAAAGAAAATTAAAATGTCTACTCTGGAAGTGCAAAAGAAAATATTGGAATCTGCTAAGGGATCAGCAGGGGAGAAGGAAGCAGAGAAAGAAAAAGGTACTCTGGTCTCTGTGACCAAGCCTACAGTGCCTCATGCAAGAGTTCAATACCATTTTGACAACCTGGCAAAGAAAAAATTTCAAGATGTTGCTGAAAGAAGGCTTGCCAAGGAAGCAATTGTCAAAGCTGTCCCTATATCAAGAAAAGGCAGTCAGTGGAAGTTAAAAATAACAAGGATGGGTGCAACAGGCCCAGAATTGGAAACTTATGACCACACTGATGTAGCCCAGATGGGGTACAGGGAATGGATTGAGCTGGCAATTGCCCTGAGTGAATCAAGGTCAGAAATGGCTAAGGAAATCAGGGCATATGTCAAGAGATTGATGGAAAGAGTAAAGGACCTCGGCCTTATATCTAAAGAAGTAAGTGAAGGTGTCTTTGTGACACATCCTAAAATAAAGGCCAGGAGAACTAAGAAGGACACAGAGCTGGAAGAACTCCTTATAATGATTGAACAAGGAGATTATGCTGTGGAAATTAAAGGAGTTGACCACAGTCTGCCTGAAGGAGTAGAATTTGAAGATGGCAAAGTAATTGAAGAGCCTGAGTTAGGTGCATTTTTTGTAGATCCCCTGTCTCAAAAGAAATGTTTTCAAAGAGCTTCAGACCTACATAAAGTTGGTCTTAAGCAGCTTGCAGGCTTCAGAATTGCCTCCTCCTTCAGACAGTCCAGCTTATGGAGAGCAGCCATCTGGGATGAGCTGAAAGGATTTTACAACAGAGGTGAGCTTCAAGATTCTAACTTCATGTTTCTCAGAGTTGAAATTGAAGAAATGGAAGAAACGAGGGAAGAACTTGAAAGAAGATTCAAACAAGGAATGCCATCTGCAGTCCAGTGAAGTCCACCTACCATATGGGAAGGTGAAGAATGGTAGCTGTCCATCAGTTGGACAGGCTTACCATTATTTGCTCCCAACAAAAACAGTCCAATGTACATTAGTTGTACTCTATTTTACATATGTTGTAATTTCCTTTACATTAGTTGTAATATACATCAGTACATCAGTTGTACTTTTGTATGAACATGTGTTGTTCTAATGTAATAAAAAATCAGTGTATATATAAACTGATCTTCTACTTTATGTTGATGTTGTAATTTTATTTCAGCAAATGTACTGTAAAATTATATAGTGATTTTTGATAAGGCCAGCTTAAACTGGTTATTGCAAATTGGGGGAGATTGTTAGGCACAAAAAGGCCTCAGTCAAACCTGTTCTACATCTGAGGGGGAGATTTCTAATCAAACCTGTTGATGCATTTGAAGGTTGATATTAATGCCTGTTATATGCCTTATTGAAACCTGAAAATGATTTGCAATATCAGTCAAAAGCTATTCTATGTGTTGCATGTGTTGCAACTAAGACAGTTTGTCCAATCTGCTTTGTCTGCTGAACAGGCTGGACATAAACTGTCTACGCTGCTCTACACTGGTGAGCAGCTTGGGCATTTTTCAAGTGTTCTGTTCTTTGTGAACAGAACCTGTTCTTTGTGAACAGGCTAAACACTTTATGGAATACGTTTCCAAGTCATCATGTATTGTTTTTGACTACAAGATCAGTTTACAAAGTCGAAGACAAAGTGGAAAACAGAACTGCTCAGCCTGCCCACGCTGTTCTGCAACATGAAGACAAAAGGTTATTTGAAAAAGGGTGACAGACCTTTTTCTTATATCAAAATAGGCCTTTACAAGAAAGAAAGACGCAAAGTTGACATTCCTAGATTGGTTAAAGGCAATACAACAGTAGACAAAGTGAAAAGACAAAAGTTCTGCACATATGAAGACAAGTCTGCTTTTCAGAAAAGTGCAGAAAAGTTATGTTGTCTTTTCAAACAAGACTTCTCCTTTTTCATTCCGTCCAATGAAGAAGTTTCTCTTAGATCCTCAGAGTGAGTATAAAAGGAAGCTTCTAAGGACAGAAAAAGTAAGCCAAAAAGCTAAGTGCTGAAGCCAAGAGTGAACGTGCAAGTGTGTTTTTCATGCATGCAAGCCTGCCTGTGTAATACAGTTTCTTTGTGTCCAAGCTGTTCTACATAAGCTGTCCCTCTAAGTCTTGTAAACACAGTGAGTGCTTCTTAGTGAGTGTATTCATTGTAAACTAGTTTGAGTCTGTCTTAGACTAGTGAACATACTGTTGTATCTGTCATCTCAGCTTGAACCTTTCCGCATTCAAGCTTGTTTGTAATTAACATTTGTTAATAATACATACAAACATTGAGAAAATTGTGTGTAGTTTTTAAATAGCTGTATTCACCCCCCCTCTACAGCTTAAAGCTATATACTTTGGGAACCTCTCGGGACCTACAAGTGTGTTATGAAAAATTGAAATAAAAAAAAAGGAAAGAAACAACGTCATTGTTGTAGGAGATGGTAATTATACGTGTGTGTGTGTGTGTATATATATATATATATATATATATATATATATATATATATATATATATATAGATTTAGGTTCAAGTGAGTACCACCTCTAATGCAGCGCACCAGAAGGTACCACCCTTAAAAGTAATTTTTTTTAAAAAATATCATGAACATGTTCTAATTAACATTACACAGATCATATGTAAATTTCACGCAAATCCGAACACTCTAAGTTCATGAAAACACGCATCACGTAAATGCACGTTCACATGTCTTCAAACTTATGTAAGTGTGTGTTCACTTCATTTTTTAGGAGCTAGGAGATGTGAATGTATGTGAAATTTACATATGATCTTCATAATAATAATTAAAACATGTTTATGAAAAAAAAAATTTAAAAATGTTTTTTTAAAGGTGATACCTTCAGGTGCGCTGCATAATGAGTGGTACTCTCTCGAACCATATTCTATATATATATACAATATTACGTTTGGTACTTTTATATTATTTATTTATACAATTATTTGTTAGGCATAAAAATATTTCAATCAAAGTTGTCCAGATATTTTTAATCACACCTAATTAAAAACATTCAAGAGAGATTATTAAAACACCTAAAATGCTTTAATCAACTTTAGAATTGATTTGTAATCTTTGTCTAAGTCTTTTGAACCCTGTTATATTAGTTGTAACAAAGTAGATTGTCAAAGTTGTTCATTTCTGTCGACCATGTTTGAAAATTGAGGTGTTCTTTTCTTTGTAAAGAGGTTTAACACTTATCGAAATATGTTCCGAGTCTTCATAAATGGTTTTGAACGTCAGGATCAATTGCTAAAAATTAAAGACAAAGTGGAAAAGCAGAACACTTATGCAATGTGAAAACAAATAAGATGTTTGAAAAGTGTGACACGCCTTTTATTATATCAAAATAGTTTGATAAAGAGTTTAAAAGCTATAAGTTGACTTACCCTATTGGGTTTAAAGCTTTAACAATATATAAAGTAGAATAAGACAAAGATTCTAAAATACAAGACAATGATGTCATTTGTCAGACATATAAAATAACAGAAAAATAAGATTTGTTCTAGGTGAGACATTCCCGCCTATATCTTTGACCAATGAAGAAGCTTCTTCAGGATTGTGCTTAAATATTGTATAAAGACGGTTCTAAGGTCAAAGGTATAAACTCATGCATGCACGTAAACTTGCAAGAAAAAAACACTTAAACTTTCAATGACTAAAAAGCTAAATATGTCAAAGGTGTTTCAAGTGAACTAGCCACCAACACTGTCCAAACATCCCAATCTGGTCAGTGGGTGTCTGGTATCCAAACACTTAGTCTGTTAACAGAGAGTGATTTTTAGTGAGTTACTTCATTGTCACTAGTTTTAGTGAATCTTAGACTACTTACTAAATTTGTTTGTTCTATATGTTTGCAATTAACCTACACTTGTTAATAATAATATACAAACATTAAAAAAAAATCTTTGTGATTTATGTCAAAGTTGTATTCACCCCCCCCCCCCCCCCCTCCTCTACAACCTCTCTTGAGATACCTGGAATAACTTAGGACCTTATGAGCCACAACAAAATGGGGTGGCCGAACGGAAAAACAGGACATTGATTGAGGCAGCAAGGACCATGTTATCGGATTCAAAGCTTCCTACCATGTTTTGGGAGGAGGCAGTGAATACTGCATGCCATATTTTAAACTGGGTACTTACTGTCAAATATTTGAACAAAACATGTTATGAAGTTTTGAATAAACGGCCACCTAATTTAACTAGCTTCGAACCTTTTTGGGTACCATGTACTTCACTAAGAACAAAACATCAACCTAAGTTTGGTGAAAAGGCTGACGAAGGATACTTCCTTGGTTATGTGCCGAACTCACCAAACAAACGGGTTTTTAACAAAACTAATGGTACGGTAGAAATTGTGTATAACATTGAAGTCACAGGTTATACACATGAACCCCAAACAGGTCCGGAATGGATTTTTGACTATGACAAACTGTTTGAGTCATTTAACATTCCTTTGGATGAAAATGCAGGTACTATCGAAAAGGATATGTCGTCGTTGAATCTGAATGACGAGGGTCATAGCTTTCCGAGGACCACTTTTCAACCAACAACTGAGCCTACTTCAACTGAAGATGGATCTCCAGAAGTTACTGATTCTGAAGTGCCTACAAACGATAATCAGACTACAGCTTCTAACTCTGAGGAAAATGTCCATGAGGAAGGAAATGTGGAGTCTGATGTCGTTCCCCCGTTAGGAGAGATAGGATCTAATTTGGGAGATAATCTGAGAGTTGACGAGATAGAGACATCTAGGATCAACAAGAATCATCCTATAGAGAGTATCATAGGAAGTCCTAGTGCTGGTGTGAGGACTAGGAGTAGTTTAAATAACAACACTGTGTTGTTGTCGATGATAAATGACTCCGAGGCCTTTCATACGTGCCTCTATTCATGATTTATCTCGCAAGTAGAGCCGAAAAATGTACAAATGGCACTAAAAGATAACTCTTGGCTTGAAGCGATGCAAGAAGAGCTTTCACAATTTAGGAAACTAGAAGTGTGGGAGTTAGTTCCATTACCTCGAGGGGAAATAGCAATAGGAACCAAATGGGTTTTTAAGTGCAAAAGAGACGATCGGGGTATAGTCACTCGCAACAAAGCAAGGTTAGTTGTAAAGGGTTTCAACCAAGAGGAAGGAATCGATTACAATGAGGTGTTTCCGCCAGTAGCAAGGCTGGAAGCAATTCGCTTGTTTCTGGCTTTTGCTTCCTTCAAGGGATTTAAGGTATATCAGCTGGATGTTAAGAGTGCTTTCCTTTATGGGAAAGTGAAGGAACTGGTGTATGTGGAACAGCCGCCCGAGTTTACAGATCCTAGATATCCAGATAGAGTATATCGCTTAGATAAGTCTATGTATGGATTGCATCAAGCACCAAGGGCGTGGTACGAGACTCTATCCAACCATCTGTTAGAAAATGGGTTTGAAAGAGGAAGGATAGACAGTACGCTGTTCGTGCAGCGAAAAGGAGAACACTTCATCTTGGTACAAGTGTATGTCGATGATATCATCTTTGGATCATCAGACGAGCAAATGTGCAAGGATTTTGAAAAGGTGATGAAGTCAAAATTCGAGATGAGTGCAATGGGTGAGTTGAATTTCTTTCTGGGTTTGCAAGTTGACTAAAAGAAGGAGGGGATGTTTATCCATCAGACGAAGTATGTCTACGACATATTAGAGCGATTCGGTATGGAAGGGACAAAACTGACAGCTCATTTTAGCACGCCGATTCAAGTGAATCACAATCTCGGACCGGGTACTGAAAGTGATACCGATGTGGATCCGACGTTATATCGGGCCATGATTGGGTCACTTTTGTATTTAACTGCTTCAAGACCTGATATTATGTTTGCTGTTTGTATTTGTGCTAGGTTTCAAGCTAATCCGAAAGAAATACACATGAAAGCTGTGAAGCGGATTCTACGTTACCTCAAGTCGAAACCGAAGCTGGGACTTTGGTATCATGCGGAGAGCGATCTGGAATTTGAGGCGTTCACGGATTCAGACTACGGAGGATGCAGCTTGACGCGCAAGTCAACAACTGGAGGTTGTCAGTTCCTAGGAGGGAGGCTCGTTTCCTGGCAATGCAAGAAACAAACTTCGGTAGCCGTGTCAACGTGCGAGGCCGAATATGATGCTGCTGGTAGTTGCTGTTCACAGGTTTTGTGGATACAACAACAATTGCGGGACTACGGTTTGGCTTATACTCAAACTCCTATTAGGATAGATAACCAATCTACCATTGCAATAACTAATAATCCAGTTAAGCATAATAAAACAAAGCACATAGACATAAGACATCATTTTATACGTGATTGTGCTGAAAAGAATCTAATAAAGCTGGTAAAAGTGGCAACGGATGATAATAATGCTGATTTATTTACCAAAGCTTTTGATAAGTCACGTTTTGAGTATTTGATTCAACTAAATGGAATGCGTAATCCAGAGTGAATTGACCTTAGTAGAGTTTTTATTTCTTTTTATAGCATCAGTTTTTCTTTCTTTTTATAGTAAGTGTGGTAGCTTAGGATAGTTTCCTTTTATAGTAATTAAGTAGGATATTATACTTCCTTATTTTTACTATGAAAAACAAAAGAAAAAAAGAGAGAAAACCATAAAAAGTTCAAAAAAAAAATGTTGGGAAATATTCTAAGTAGTTCAAACTGTTAGTTAGACTTTTCAAGCTGTTGGTAGAATTTCTGTGTAAGTACAAAGTTCATGCTGTTAGTTGAAGAATCTCGAGCTGTTAGTACAAAAGTTCAAGCTGCCAGAGTAATTTCACTCAAGCTGCCCTGCTCAAGCTGCTAAGAGATTCAAGCTGCTCAACAGTTTTATAAACATAATGTGCTGATATTCAGGAAAAGATATTTACACGAAGATTCCAGCATATGTACTATCAGAAAAGTCAGAGTCCTTCAAGGAAACAAATCAGAAAGCATTATAAATATATAGAATAGGTTTTTCTATTGTATTAGAAGTTTCTGCATATTCAAGTCTGTAATTGCTTTTTGTTTAAGTTTTCATAAGCCTCTAAGGTTGTAAAACCCGAAGAACAATTTGTGTTCTTCGTCTAATCAAACAGATTAGAGGTGATTGTAATCATTCTGATTTAGCAATACAAGCAATTTTGTTTACTTCTTATGTTTATCTGTTATGAATTTTGAAAGCTTTTATAAAATTAATTAAGTGTTATTCCGCAAACTTCTTAATTTGACTTTGATTTAATATAAGATTATTGGTTTACACTCTGATCAATTCAAATAAGTTAATCTTAGGTAGTTAAGTTTAGATCCTGACAAGTGGTATCAGAGCCACAGGTCGTTCTTTGTTTTTCAAAGTCGAAAGCTTTCTTTTAAACTTTTAAATCTTTTGCAATGGAATTTGATAATAGCAGCAGTGGATCTGGGCAAGGACTCAAAGTGCCTATGCTCAAGCCTACTTACTTTGAGATGTGGAAACTCAGGATTCAACAGCATATTCAATTCATTGATTATGCTATATGGGAAGCTGTTGAATTTCCTCCTGTAGTTGATCCAGAACTTGATGATGAGGGAAAACCGTCAAAACTCCTCCAAAAACTGAACTTGAAAGAAAGGCTAGAATGAATGAAGTGAAAGCTCTTACACTTTTACAAATAGCCATTCCTAATGCTTATCAACATCAGTTCAAAAAGTTTTATACTGCTCATTCTCTTTGGATTGCTTTAGAGAAGAGATTTGCTGGTAATGCCAGTACCAAGAGAAATCAAAAGGATCTTTTGAAACAGCAGTATGAAAAATTTTCTGGTGGCAAGAATGAAAACCTCACTCAAATCTTTGACAGGTTCAACAAACTGATAAGTGAATTGGAAAGTGCAAAAGTCAGTCTGGATCAAGATGAGGTCAACAGAAAGTTTCTTTGATCTCTTGGAGAAGAATGGACAGTATATGTTGCTCAATGGAGAACAAAAGACACTCTTAATGAAATAGAACTGGATGATCTATACAACAGTCTGAGAGTGTTTGAGACTGAGATTGATACTAAAAAGAAATCTATTTCTTATAATCACAATACTGCTCTTTTGTCATCTGAAAAATCTAATTGTGGTGATTCCTTTTCAGGGGGTGATGGTAACTCTACTGAAGCTCACTATGAGGATTTTGTTGCCAATGAGGGACTGTTTGCACTAAATGCTGAAGATCTAGAACAGATTCATCCAGATGATCTTGAAGAGATGGATCAGAAATGCAATGCTGACCATGAGGGCCAAACGGTTTCTAAAAAGAACTGGAAGAACCACCTTTCCAGCCAGAGTAGAAGGCAAACCAGCTTTTGATAAGTCAAAAGTTGAGTGTTTTAAATGTCACAAATTTGGTCACTTTGCTAGAGAATGCAGATCTCAAGGACAACAGTCATCAAGGCCTCAGCAGACTAATCAGGCTTCATCATCACAAGCACTTGTCTCTCAAGAAGACAATGTGTTTGATTGGAGTGATCAGACAGAGGAGGAATTTCAAAATCAAGCTCTAATGGCTGAAACATCAACTGTCACCTCCACTGAACTACCATCTGAGGTAAATTCCAAACTTTGCTCTCAAGCATCAAAAATATGGTTAAAAAATACACAGATCATAATCAGAGCATGTGTAAAACTCTAGCTAAGATGGAAGAAAGGAGATATGAATACATGCAGGCCATAGAAGATCTTGAAAAACAGATCAATGACTATAAGGATTATGAGATTCAAATGGGACATGATAGGACATATCATGAGTGGGAGAAAAAGGAACTAAATAAGAAAATAAAATCCCTAAATAAAAAGGTAGAAGAGACTGAACAAAAGGTGTTGGAGGCTAATAAGAAACTAGAATCTGTCAATATAGATCTAGGTAACTTCAAATTGGCAAATCAAAAGCTAGAACACCTAATGGAAGTCCAATTTAAAGATAGGGTTAAATCTCAAGTTCATTCCAAAGAAGGTATAGGCTACAGAGCTACTCCACCCCCATACAACAACAAATACAATCATCGAATGAGTGTGGTTGCTGATAGGCTTGTCAATGAACCATTAGCTGAGTCTATGACTACTGTAGATCCTATCCTTGATAACAGTCCTGAATCTAAAGAAGATCAGATTCAGATTCTGTACCTTCTAACTGTAACACTGCATCTTCTTCAAAGAATAATAAAAAGGGTAAAAATGTTCCAGTCTGCACATGCCAAAAGCATGGTGTCCAAAAGTTTCCCAAACAGCAGCAAGTAAGGGGAAATCAGAGGAACAAGAACCAAAAACTGTCCAATAAAACTGGTTATCAGATTCAAACAGTCAAAAAATGTATTCATTGTGGCAGAAAGAATCACTTGGCCAAAGATTGTTTTTATAAACTGTAACATCCCAATTTTCAATTATGTGTAATTTACAATTATTAAGACTCAATTAATTGTATTAATGAAATGTTATGTCAATTTAAGCAAATTTTGATCATATTATCAGTTAAGTAAGAAAATTCGAAGTTGAGGGGTATGATGTGCATATGGGGCAAAATAGAAATAAAAAGGGAAAACCCTTTCATTTCCACCCACTCACTCTCTCACTACTCTCTCTCTCTACCGACTTCTCTCTCTCTCACTCTTTCTCTCGGCTTCATCTAAGGAACACACAAGAATCAGTAATTTCAAGTGCAAAAAGTTGGATTCAGATAGCAAATAAGGAACTATAAGCATTGCAACAAACGATTTGAGGTAACATTCATCCAAACTTGCAATTTTTGATGATTTTTGGTTCGGTTTTTGTGAAATCCGAATCATAGGATTTTGATGTCAAAAGTTATTGCATGTTGTATATTGTTGTTGCAATGTGTAAATCGAGTATGTATGTAGTAGTATACCAAATTTCAGATTCAAATTCCACTCCTAAGTATGATTTCTGAAATTAGTGTGTGTTTTAGTGTGTGTGTTCATCGAGACTCATAAGAAAAATGGACATAAATGGGTTATTTTGGTACAATATGACATGATATAAGTTGAAATAGTGTATTTAAGTTCATATCTGCAATTTTAGATACTCAAACATGCAAAAATGGTCAAAAACGTAAATCTGGAAAATATTGGAAATTTCACCAAGTATGAACTCGGTCCGGATCCATCCGAATTCGGATCCGTACCCAGTTCGGACCTACAGTGTTTCGGACCAATTACTATTTCGGGTCCATCCCAATCCGGACCCCAACCTATTTCGGACAAATCTCTATTTCGGACCATTCACAATCCGGATCCAACCAACTTCGGACCATCACCCCAAATGCGGACCAATTACAATTCGGACCATCCGAATTCGGATGTGGTCCGAATTCAGAACCCAATTACATTTAAAATTACAGAATACAAGTTTTAAGCAATTACTGACACATATTCACTATTACACTTACATTACAGATCATTGTGGTGTTATCAAAACACACATTGATTCAGGATCAAGTCACAAAACCAATCACTGTGAGTTGCAGATTATCATTCGAACATTTATTGTTTTTACATTCATGTTTATATATTCAATGGCATGTTCACGTTGTTCATATACTTCATTGGCACTCATGAAATGATTTGTTGTTATGATGCACATTCGTACTTGACATGTAACACACATGTAGCTTGTGTTCATTTGAAAGTGCATCTATTTACATCATGCTTGCACTGCATGATCATTACTTCACACTCTGATGCGACCTGGACTGGGGCTGACAGCAGGCCACTGTCGGGGACTGATCATCCCACTCGTATCCCATCAGGTTCGGCACATCCCCGATCAGCATATTGAACTGCCAACCCATGCTTGCACTGCATGGTTTTTCACATACACTGAGGCTTACACTGCCGATATTCACATACATGGGGCTTACACTGCCCATGGTTAAGCATTGTTTGTAAAGAAATATTTGTTGTATGCATAATCTGTTATCTCACTAAGCATTTAGCTTACTGTTGACTCACATTGTTTTCAGGCAAAGGCAAAAGTGTAGCTGGACCTTCCACTTAAGCATATCAAATCAATATCCCGGAGACTATAGAAGCTATTGGTACTTGAATGTAATAGCTTTGGGCTGGGATTCATTACTTCTAAAACAATTATGTTGATGTAATAGTTAGACTTTTATCACTGTAGACATGTGTTCTATTGCTTTAGTGTGGATGTGCTTAATTCTAATTTAAGTATTCAATTTCAATTATTATGATACTCATTGGGTTGTTAGTCGATCCTGGAGATTACAAATATTTCATTAAATAACAAGGACGTCTCAGGTTTTGGTATCAGAGCATTAGTTTGAGGTTTCAAGTGTCCGCGAGGACTTGGACTCAAACTTAGGTCATGATATTTGAAAGAACTTCTAAGTAATGATCTGAACTAAGATAGGATTGACATGCACACGGGGAAACACAAAGGGTAACTGTACACTTAGGATTTACAAATAAATGTTCTAAATATAAGTTGTTATATTTCAGAACATGTCAGGAGACGATATGACTCCTAAGCAAATGTTCCAGATGATGCAAGCTCTTATGGAACAGAACAATGAGCTACAATCCAAACGAATGGCTGAGCAGGCTCAGTCATTTGCTGATCAGTTAAGGGCCAGAGATGAGGCCGAGGCAAAACGAAAGGCCGATAAGCGAAAGAACAAGGAACAACAACAAGACGATCAAGAGGAAAGACAAGACACTGGGTCTTCTAACCGATCAAGGGGTTGCAGATTTAAGGACTTCAAAAGTAACGGAGCGGTTACTTGTGATGGGACTGGAGACGCCGTTACTGCATTGGAATGGATCACCACCACGGAGAGAACTTTCAGAATCAGCGACTGCGCTGATAAAGACATGGTCCGCTTTGCAACCGCTATGTTTGCAAGGGACGCTGTTATGTGGTGGGATGCCATGACGCATGTGTTGATGATGGAGGTAGTGTCGCACATGTCCTGGAATGAATTCAAGGAAGTATTCTGTCAACAATATTGTCCTACTGATGAGAAGCGCCGTCTAGAGGCGAAGTTCCTGAATCTGACTCAAGGAACGAAAACGGTTACACAATATGCCGTTGAGTTCACCCGCTTAAGTTTGTTTGCACCACATCAAGTTGACACGGAAGAAAGGAAGATAGCCCGGTTTGAGGCCGGACTAGACTATGAGATACGCCGAACCATGAGTGGGGTTCGGTATACAACGTTTGCTGGATTACTCGAGGCTGCTCGGAATGTGGAGCAGATTGTCCTGTTATCCGGATATGTCATTGGTTCAGCCGCCGCAACACCGACTCAACCGTCGCCGCCAAAAAGGCAGCGGGAGTCTGGATCCTCCCGATTCTCTCCCCAATCTCATCAACAATCATCATCACCCAAAAAGGGAAGGGCCTTTTCGGCCAGTTCTGAAATGAGAGACTGCAGGAGGTGCAGGAAATCGCACTCTGGGTAGTGCAAAGCTCAAGACATGTATTGCTTCTGCTGTGGGCAGAAGGGCCATCATTGGGAGCATTGTCCTCGAAAGGATGATGCATGCTACAACTGCCACCGACTTGGCCATTTTTCAAGGGATTGCCCGAAACCCCCAAGAGATCAGAACGTTCAGCAATCAATAGCAAGATCTTCTGCAGCATCCACTGCTCGCAGGGATCAATCTCATAGGGCTCCAACAAGGGCATTCCAAATCACAGATGAAGAAGCAAAGGATGACCCGGAGGTGGTCACTGGTACGTTTTATGTTAATTCCATTCCTGCACGTGTATTGTTTGATTCCGGAGCAAATCGTTCGTTTGTCTCCACTTCATTTGCTCGTCAATTTAACATGCCAACTTCCAAACTGCAATTTGTACTTGACATAGAGACTGCTAGCAACATGTTAGTAAAAGCAGATAAAGTGTATAGGAATTGCACATTGTTGGTAGAGGATGTAGTGTTCAACATAGATTTAATCCCTATGGAGTTCGGGGAGTTTGATGTAATAGTAGGTATGGATTGGTTGGTTCACAATGAGGCACAGATAGTTTGCAAGAAAAGATTGATTAAGATTACCACTCCCGAGGGCCGAGACATTTGCATATATGGTGACAGACACAAAGGCGACTTATGCCTTATTTCAATTGCAAAAGCCCGAAAGCACGTTGCCAAGGGTTGTTCAGCTTACTTAGCCTACGCTGTCGATGCAAAGGCTGAAGTTCAATCTTTTTCTACCGTTCCAGTCGTTTCCGAATTTCCAGATGTCTTTCCAGAAGATATCTCGGGATTGCCACCTGACCGTCAAGTAGAATTCCGTATCAATCTCGTTCCCGGAGCTGCTCCAATAGCAAAGGCTCCGTACCGATTAGCCCCTGCTGAAATGCAGGAAATGATGAAGCAATTACAGGAGCTGCTCGATAAGGGTTTCATACGCCCAAGTTCATCTCCTTGGGGCGCTCCTGTTCTGTTCGTCAAGAAGAAAGATGGCACATTACGAATGTGCATCGACTATCGAGAACTCAACAAAGTCACAATCAAAAACAAATACCCATTGCCCTGGATTGATGATCTCTTCGACCAGTTACAAGGCGCAAGCTACTTCTCGAAGATTGATCTTCGTTCGGGTTATCACCAACTCAAAGTACATTCTGATGACATTCCAAAGACGGCTTTCAGAACTCGTTACGGACACTACGAGTTTCTGGTAATGCCGTTCGGTCTTAGTAATGCGCCGGCCGCTTTCATGGATCTCATGAATCGAGTCTGCCGGCCAATGCTCGACAAATCGGTCATCGTGTTCATCGATGACATTCTCATATATTCAAAGACCGAAGAGGATCATGCTGCACATCTGAGAGAATTGCTAGAGTTGCTACGCAAAGAGCGACTTTATGCCAAATTCTCTAAATGTGAATTCTGGTTGAGGCAGGTACGTCTCAACATTCGAAACAATTTCATGATCCTTATACTCAATCATAAACCCTTTGTTAACTTGTACTTACTCAATATTCAATTCTGATCCAATTCTTGGGGCACGTGATATCTGGTGCTGGGATTGCTGTTGATCCTGCAAAGATCGAAGCTATCCAGAACTGGGAATCACCCCGCAACGCCTCAGAGATTCGGAGTTTTCTGGGATTGGCTGGTTACTACCGCCGATTCATCAAGGACTTCTCCAAAATCGTCGTTCCGCTTACAAAGCTTACTCGCAAGAATGCTACTTTCTTTTGGAAAGAAGAACAGCAAGTAGCCTTTGACGAATTGAAGAATCTGCTAAGTGAAGCACCTGTGTTAGCCCTGCCTGAAGGGAACGAAGACTTTGTTGTCTATACAGATGCATCAGGCACGGGTTTGGGTGCTGTCCTAATGCAAAGAGGAAACGTCATAGCTTATGCTTCTAGACAACTCAAACCACATGAGAAAGACTACTCTACTCATGATCTAGAGCTAACTGCTGTAACTTTCGCTCTCAAGTTATGGAGACACTATTTGTACGGAACCAAGTGTCAGCTCTACACCGATCACAAGAGTTTAAAGTATATATTCAGTCAGAAGGATTTGAATATGAGGCAAAGAAGGTCAATGGAGCTGATAAAAGATTACGACTGTGAGATTCTCTATCATCCAGGGAAGGCCAACGTAGTGGCCGATGCCTTAAGCAGAAAAGCGTACTGCAAGGCATACTGCTATGCCTTGACTTCCACAATACTGACGTCCACTATTATAGACGATGTAAGGGCTGCTCAGTTGCAGGCCTTAAAGGAAGAGAATGTTAAGGATGAAGATATCAGAATACAGTTGCCATTAATGCAAGATGATGGAACTGGATTAAAGGGTATTTATGGCAGAGTGTGGGTTCCTAAGTTCGGGAACATGCGGGAAGTGATACTTGCAGAAGCTCATCAATCTAAGTTCTCGATTCATCCTGGTAGCACAAAAATGTACAACGACTTAAAAGCCGACTTCTGGTGGCCAGGATTGAAAAGAGATGTTGGCCAATATGTAGAGAAGTGCAGAACATGTCGTCTAGTCAAAGCAGAACATCAACAACCCTATGGTAGTATACAACCTCTTCCTATCCCTGAATGGAAGTGGGACCATATTACTATGGACTTCATAACAAAGCTACCCAAACCACGTCGTCAACATGATGCCATTTGGGTCATTGTTGATCGATTAAAAAAATCTGCTCACTTCATTCCCATTCGAGAAACCTATTCACTGGACCGTCTCGCCCAGATCTACGTTAACGAAATCGTCATTAGGCATGGTGTGCCTAAGTCTATTGTCTCCGACCGAGATAGTAGATTCACTTCCAACTTCTGGGCTGCTCTACAACAGGGTCTTGGTACTCGTATCGCAATGAGTACTGCCTATAGACTTCAATCAGATGGTCAAAGTGAAAGAACAATTTTAACTCTCGAAGACATGCTCAGAGCCTGTGTCATGGATTTGGGTGGTAACTGGGACGATCACCTCCCATTGGTTGAATTCTCCTACAACAATAGTTACCATTCCACTATCAAGATGGCACCGTTCGAGTCTCTATATGGCAGAAAATGTAGGACTTCAACCTGTTGGAGGGAAACAGGAGAAACTCCTATCGCCGGACCAGCGTTGTTGCAAGAAACGAACGAAAAGATCCAACTCATTCGACAGTACATGAAAACGGCACAAGATCGGCAAAAGAATTACCACGATCGACGTCATAAAGCGATAGAGTTTCAAAAGGACGATTGGGTATACTTAAAAGTTTCCCCAATGAAAGGTGTTACAAGATTCGTAAAGCGAGGAAAGCTATCACCTCGATTCATAGGACCCTTCAAGATACTAGAAAGAATTGGGAATCAGTCCTATCACTTGGACTTGCCGGAAGAGTTATCAGGAGTTCACCCGGTCTTCCACGTAGGATACTTAAGAAAGAGTCTGGTGCCCGAGAGGGAACCATGGACTGATCACTCGGACATTAAAGTTGACGAACGGCTAAGGTTCGTTGATGAACCAGAGTGCATTTTGGAGACAAAAGTCAAAAAGCTACGGAACAAAGAGATCAGGATGGTGCTAGTCAAGTGGAAGCATCATCGGGGAGCTAATCACACTTGGGAATCGGAAGAAGACATGAAGATTAAGTACCCAAGTTTGTTTAGCGCAGCATGACTTCGCGGACGAAGTATAGGCGTGGTGGAGCCCATGCTGTAACATCCCAATTTTCAATTATGTGTAATTTACAATTATTAAGACTCTATTAATTGTATTAATGAAATGTTATGTCAATTTAAGCAAATTTTGATCATATTATCAGTTAAGTAAGAAAATTCGAAGTTGAGGGGTATGATGTGCATATGGGGCAAAATAGAAATAAAAAGGGAAAACCCTTTCATTTCCACCCACTCACTCTCTCACTACTCTCTCTCTCTACCGACTTCTCTCTCTCTCACTCTTTCTCTCGGCTTCATCTAAGGAACACACAAGAATCAGTAATTTCAAGTGCAAAAAGTTGGATTCAGATAGCAAATAAGGAACTATAAGCATTGCAACAAACGATTTGAGGTAACATTCATCCAAACTTGCAATTTTTGATGATTTTTGGTTCGGTTTTTGTGAAATCCGAATCATAGGATTTTGATGTCAAAAGTTATTGCATGTTGTATATTGTTGTTGCAATGTGTAAATCGAGTATGTATGTAGTAGTATACCAAATTTCAGATTCAAATTCCACTCCTAAGTATGATTTCTGAAATTAGTGTGTGTTTTAGTGTGTGTGTTCATCGAGACTCATAAGAAAAATGGACATAAATGGGTTATTTTGGTACAATATGACATGATATAAGTTGAAATAGTGTATTTAAGTTCATATCTGCAATTTTAGATACTCAAACATGCAAAAATGGTCAAAAACGTAAATCTGGAAAATATTGGAAATTTCACCAAGTATGAACTCGGTCCGGATCCATCCGAATTCGGATCCGTACCCAGTTCGGACCTACAGTGTTTCGGACCAATTACTATTTCGGGTCCATCCCAATCCGGACCCCAACCTATTTCGGACAAATCTCTATTTCGGACCATTCACAATCCGGATCCAACCAACTTCGGACCATCACCCCAAATGCGGACCAATTACAATTCGGACCATCCGAATTCGGATGTGGTCCGAATTCAGAACCCAATTACATTTAAAATTACAGAATACAAGTTTTAAGCAATTACTGACACATATTCACTATTACACTTACATTACAGATCATTGTGGTGTTATCAAAACACACATTGATTCAGGATCAAGTCACAAAACCAATCACTGTGAGTTGCAGATTATCATTCGAACATTTATTGTTTTTACATTCATGTTTATACATTCAATGGCATGTTCACGTTGTTCATATACTTCATTTGGCACTCATGAAATGATTTGTTGTTATGATGCACACTCGTACTTGACATGTAACACACATGTAGCTTGCGTTCATTTGAAAGTGCATCTATTTACATCATGCTTGCACTGCATGATCATTACTTCACACTCTGATGCGACCTGGACTGGGGCTGACAGCAGGCCACTGTCGGGGACTGATCATCCCACTCGTATCCCATCAGGTTCGGCACATCCCCGATCAGCATATTGAACTGCCAACCCATGCTTGCACTGCATGGTTTTTCACATACACTGAGGCTTACACTGCCGATATTCACATACATGGGGCTTACACTGCCCATGGTTAAGCATTGTTTGTAAAGAAATATTTGTTGTATGCATAATCTGTTATCTCACTAAGCATTTAGCTTACTGTTGACTCACATTGTTTTCAGGCAAAGGCAAAAGTGTAGCTGGACCTTCCACTTAAGCATATCAAATCAATATCCCGGAGACTATAGAAGCTATTGGTACTTGAATGTAATAGCTTTGGGCTGGGATTCATTACTTCTAAAACAATTATGTTGATGTAATAGTTAGACTTTTATCACTGTAGACATGTGTTCTATTGCTTTAGTGTGGATGTGCTTAATTCTAATTTAAGTATTCAATTTCAATTATTATGATACTCATTGGGTTGTTAGTCGATCCTGGAGATTACAATTATTTCATTAATTAACAAGGACGTCTCATAAACCATCTGTTGCAAAACAGACTGTGATTCATCAAAAGACAACCTCTCAAAATTCAAAGAATTCAAAGGCCAAACCTCCTGCTGCATCAGTTTCAAAGAAAACAGTTGATCACAGGTTCTCAAAAGTTAATAAGAAACAGTCCACACACCAAAAACAAGTTTTAGCTAAACCAAAAGTAAATTTTAAACAAATATGGTGTGTTAAAAGTACAAGCTCAGGAGAACCTGTTGATACAAATGTTGAAGCTGCCAAGTCTAAAGTTGAGACTGCTAGTGCAAATTCTCAAGCTGTTAGCACTACAGACTCAATTCAGACTGGCAGGCTCAAAGTTGGGACTGGTAATGGATCATCTGAGACTGTTACCGAAAAGGATGGACAAAATACCTGGATACCTCATGTGCTAACTAAGTACTCTCCACAAAATCAATCAGTGGATCTTACTAAAGTATAAGAAATCAAAGACAGTATTTAGTTATGTTAATGCACAAGGACAACCCAAAACCAACTTGGTTTGGGTTTACTCTACTACTAACTAAGCTGTTATTTGTGCAGGGCAACCACAGGTCACCACATAAAACAAGATGGCATTTGGACAGTGGATGCTCTAGGCACATGACAGGCAATTCTGAGTTCTTGTCAAATTTCAAAGGCTTTGATGGAGGATTTGTTGCATTTGGAGGCAACTCCAAAAGAGGTAAGGTTACAGGTAAAGGTACTGTTAATGCAGGCAACATGACTTTCAATGATGTTTTGTATGTTGAACAGCTTAAGTATAATTTATTGAGTGTGTCTCAAATCTGTGACAAACAAAATATTGTTTTGTTTACAGATTCTGAGTG
The DNA here is from genome assembly GCA_020465985.1 of Centrapalus pauciflorus. Taxonomy (NCBI): domain Eukaryota; kingdom Viridiplantae; phylum Streptophyta; class Magnoliopsida; order Asterales; family Asteraceae; genus Centrapalus; species Centrapalus pauciflorus. The sequence goes on along the minus strand of JAANYP010005469.1, from coordinate 358,068 downwards.
CATTGTCCTTTCAAAAGATTTTAAAATTCCTGAAAATCTTGTTTTACTAAGAACACCAAGAAAGGACAATGTATACTGTTTGGACACAGAACTTTTATTCAAATCAAGTACTTTAAGCTGTTTGATATCCAAAGCATCATCCAATGAGTCTGCTCTTTGGCATAGAAGGATGTGTCACATGAACTTCAAGGCCATGAATGCTTTAGTAAAAAATAATATGGTAAGAGGTTTACCACAAAAGGAGTTCATATATGATGATCATTGTGTAGCATGTCTTAAAGGCAAGCAACACAAAACTTCTCATAAGGCCAAAGAAGTAAATTCAATCTCATTTGCTCTTCATCTGATTCATATGGATCTATTTGGTCCAACATCTGTTTTGAGTTTGAATAAAAGGGCCTACTGTTTAGTTATTGTTGATGATTTCACCAGATTTACTTGGGTTTACTTTCTTAGGTCTAAAGATGAAACTGCTGAACTGGTTAAGTCTTTTATTCTTAAGATAGAAAACCAATCCAACTCAAAAGTTAAGGTGATAAGATCAGACAATGGAACTGAGTTTAAAAACCATATTCTAAACAGGATCTGTGAGTCCAAAGGTATTGCTAGGCAATATAGTGCACCAAGAACACCACAGCAAAATGGTGTAGCTGAAAGAAAGAACAGAACCTTAATTGAGGCTGCTAGAACTATGCTAGCTGATTCAAAACTGACAATTACCTTTTGGGCAGAAGCAGTCAACACACCCTGTTATGTTCTAAATAGGGTACAGATTGTTCAATCACAAGGGAAAACTCCATATGAGTTATTCCATAATAGATTACCCCTAATAGCCTTTTTCAAATCTTTTGGCTGTCCATGTACCATTCTTCACACTAAGACTCACTTAGGTAAGTTTGAAAGTAAGGCTGAAGAAGGCTTCTTTGTAGGATACTCATATCAAAGCAAAGCCTATAGAGTATATAACAGTGTATCTAAGACCATTGAAGAAAGTGCAAATGTTGAATTTAATGAAAATACTTCAAATGTCAAAGGCACTTGTCCTGATTGGTTGTTTGATTTAGATTCACTAACAAATTCTCTGAGCTTTGTTGAGTATACTGTAGAATCTGATGAAAACAGGATTGAAGCTGTCAATGCACATTCTCATGCTGGTAGCTCAAATGATCAGGCTGTTGGCACAAAATTTCAAACTGCTGCAGATTCAAAGAATTGGGATGAGCATACAATTATACCACTTTTGTCTTGTGACCCTCCAGGGGTTCTGAATGCTCAACCTGATACAAATCCAGACACTGAAGTGCAACTCCCAAGTCCTGAGAGAACAGCTCCAACTCAAAGGGAAACAGTCCCAGATTTAAGTCAAGCTGTTCCAGAAGCTGAACCATCAACTGGTCCTGATGGAGATGATACAAATCTTGGATCCTCTTTTCAGACAGATAGAGAGCCTACACTCAGAGTTCACAAGTATCTGCCTCTAAATCAAATAATGGGTGATCCACGCACTCCTGTGCAAACAAGGACAATGGTTCACAAGGAGACTGCTGCTGCTGAACCAACAGTTCCTGAATTCAGTCTAGCTGCATTTGAACATGCCTGTTTCATGTCTCAGCTAGAACCTAAAAAGGCGTCAGAAGCTTTGAAAGATTCATCCTGGATTGAAGCAATGCAGGAAGAGCTTTTACAATTCAAGATTCAGAATGTATGGACCCTTGTTGATCTTCCTAAAGGAAAGAGAGCCATTGGTACAAGATGGGTGTTCAGGAACAAGAAGGATGAGAGAGGGATAGTCATCAAGAACAAAGCAAGACTAGTAGCACAAGGGTACACTCAAGAGGAAGGCATAGATTATGATGATGTATTTGCTCCAGTAGCAAGAATTGAAGCCATCAGACTGTTTTTAGCTTATGCAAGCTTCAAAGGTTTTAAAGTGTATCAAATGGATGTGAAGTCTGCTTTTCTATATGGCACAATTGAAGAGGAGGTATACGTGTGTCAGCCTCCTGGTTTTGAGGACTACAAGTATTCAGACAGAGTCTACAAGCTAGACAAGGCTCTCTATGGACTCCATCAAGCCCCCAGAGCATGGTATGACACTCTGTCATCCTACCTTCTACAGAATGGGTTCAAGAGAGGCACTCTGGACAAAACACTATTCACAAAGTCCATCAAAACTGAGATCCTGCTTGTACAAATATATGTTGATGACATCATCTTTAGATCATCAAATGACAGTCTGTGCAAAGAGTTTGAGGCCTTAATGCACAAAAAGTTCCAAATGAGTTCAATGGGAGAACTCACTTTCTTTCTAGGATTGCAGGTCAAGCAGAAGCCCACTGGGCTCTTCATAAGTCAATCAAAGTATGTTAAAGACATACTGGAAAAGTTTGGGTATCAAGATACCAAAACTGCAAGTACTCCTATGGATCCTCACAAGCAGCTTCATACAGACAAAGATGACATAGATGTGGACATTCATTTATACAGATCTCTTATAGGATCTCTTATGTATCTAACATCTTCTAGACCTGACATTATGTTTGCTGTTTGTGTGTGTGCTAGGTTTCAATGTTCTCCAAAGGACTCCCATTTGGTTGCTGTTAAGAGAATCTTTAGATATCTTAAAGGCCAACCACATTTAGGCCTCAGGTATCCTAAAGACTCTCCTCTTGAGTTAACAGCCTATTTTGACAGTGATTATGGAGGATGCAACATTGACAGAAAATCCACAACTGGTGGATGTCAATACTTGGGAACAAGATTGGTCTCTTGGCAGTGCAAAAAGCAAACAACTGTTTCCACTTCATCTACTGAAGCAGAATATGTGGCAGCTGCAAGTTGCTGCTCCCAAGTGATGTGGATTCAGAATCAACTGAGAGACTATGGTATGAACTTCCTATCCACTCCCATTTATATTGACAATTCAAGTGCAATTAGCATTGTACAAAATCCAGTGAAATTTCCCAAAACCAAGCATATAGAAATTAGATTTCATTTTATAAGGGATTGCAATGAGAAGAAACTAATCAAAGTTACCAAAATTCACACTGATGATCAGTTAGCTGATCTATTTACAAAACCATTTGATGTAGGAAGATTCACTTTCCTAGTATCAAATATTGGTATGGTTAATATGGATTAATGTGTTTTTCTGTGTACATATGCTTGATTAAGGGGGAGTCACTGTTTCATTAAGCAGTCGCTTAATTTTAACTTACATCTTGAGTATTTTCTCAAGCTGCTAGTTCATTTTCTCAGATTGTTAGTTGTTTCACTTGATCTGTCAAAGTGTGCAGGGTAATATGGTCATTTCCATAAGTGTGTGTGCGGGTTTAGATATTTTCAAAACCTTTAAAGGTTTCAGTTTCGTTCAAGTGTAACGACCAGTTGCAAAATATCTTCCAGAACCCTTCTTAATTCTCTGAAACAATTCCCACGCACATCACTGAAACCCTAAATCCTTCGATCATCAATGGAGTTCGTTAAAGAACACAACTGCCTACCCTTCTCTCTCAAACACTCTGAACTTGAACCGTTTTATGACATGATGGAATTCTGTCACACCCCGTTACCCCGGTTGGCAACGAAGAGTGACGTCGCGGAAGCGTAACCATAATCATAACGAACGACCACTATATGGACGTTTTAAAAAATACATTGATTTAACTTCAAATATAAATATTGTTTTACATAACCAAAATACAGCGAAGTAGTTCTTAAAGTACCAAGATTTAAATACACGATTTAGTTTATCCGGAAAGATGCATGTAAATCTCCAACTTTCATAATGATGCGACTCCAAAATGAACGGAAACCTTGGAATACTTCAGAGGAATGTGCATGTCTTAAACACCTGAAAATACATGCTAAAATACGTCAACAAATTGTTGGTGAGCTCATAGGTTTACACGTAAATCTGACTTGTATGGACAACAATAATAGAGATTGAATTTATAAAATCATACATTCCTTGTTATGTAGTACATATAAACCGTCATGCAACCGAAGCTTAATTTAAAATGAGTTTGCCCTGTGAAGTATTCTCATACGTAATACCGTGTGTTGAATATATATGCACCCACTGTTAGCCAATCCGCACTAACCCGAGAGGGGGACATGACTCCCAATAGATCTATCCATAATATATTCGCGCTTACAAATAAATGCAATTAACGGTTCATGATATAAGGGCTAACGGAACCACATGTGTAATACATAATAGAAATGAAGATGTTTTCGTGTCCATATAAAAACGAAGCTTGTATTTCATCCCCAAAACATAACAGTGTGAAAATAGGGGCTATGAGAACTCACCGGGATTGCGATGGTAAAAATCTAGCGTAAAAAGCTTTTAGCGTAAATGGATGGATGATGTGTCGGGTGAGTTTAATCGAGTCCTAAATGATAATAAGGACTTAATATCTCTAATATATGATGATATATATATTTAAAGATTTTTATGTCTTAAATCACCCAACATTACAAGTTTATAAATAAAATTCGTTTAAAACGTCAAGTTTATATATATATATATATATATATATATATATATATATATATATATATATATATATATATATATATATATAGTTTTCCAGCTTTTTCGGAGGTTTTTCGGCCTACTTTGAGGTTGTTTTTGACCAAGCTCCAAAATGTTTTAGACTTTGGTTTTCTAGGACATTAAACTACTATATACAAAGGATTTTTAGAATCAAGAACGGCTATTTTTCGAGATGTTTAGGTTGGTGAAAAAGCTCGTCAAAAACCCTATGTTGGCCATTTTTGAGCTGTCAAACTTTCGGTTTCCCAAATAATTTCTGGAGGTCTTAAACTCCAAAATAAAATAAGAAAAATTCCAGATCTATAGTTAAGACATAGATCTAACTTTTGAGACAAGAATCAACTCATTTCGTTGAGTTATGAATTAGTTATGATTTTTCAAAGTCGATATAAATTTTCTGCCGAAAATCCGCAGTTTTATAAACTTGAAACAACTTATGATTCTTGTTGTTTATTCAAAGACTACTTGTATAAAAGTTGTAAAAGTTATATAACACATATATAACACATGTTTTCATAATATTAACATGTTTATAATGTGTTTATATATTCATATGCACATTTAAAGAAACAACTTAAAAATAAAAACTACAAACTTATAAACTTGAGTTTTTATGAAACTTGTTGTTGTTGGTGATTATATATATTATGCAAGACTTATATAAACATAAATATAAGATGAAATAAGATAGTATTTACTTACTTTGAAGTATTTGGAATATGATTTTGAGTAGAAGTTGTAATCTTTGCAAGGTTTGCACTAAAAACACTTGAAGAACACCAAGAACACTTGAAGAACACTTGAATGAAGAAGTTTGTGATGTGTGTGTGTATATATCCGGTTTTTAGAGAAGAAAAGGAGAGGTTTTTGTTGTTTGAAGTTGGAAAAGAAGTGAGAATTGAGGTCTTATTTATAGGCAAAGTGTTTGGTCTTTCAAATGATGAAAGGCATGGAAAGTAGGAGGTTGTGTGCACTTTTTAAACAAAATGATTGTGTTTAAAGTAATATTAAAAAAATAGAAGTCAACCCCTAATTGGCACATGCCTATGGCTGGCCATACATGTATTATACATGTATTTTAATTTTTTTTTTTTGTATAAAAGTATTAAGAAATGTATTCTTGTATTTCCCTTTTCTTGTAATTTCATAAATACTTATGGATGCATTGTTTTAGTCTTGCATAATTAATGTTAAGTAATTGTATTAGTGTTTGATTAGTGTCACTAATCATAATTTAATTATGTACTTAGTTGAATTAATCCCTCATATCGTAAATCGATCGGATTAATTGATTTCCCGATTCATCGCACCGATGAATTTGATTCTAATTGAGTTGAATTTTCTAATAAACCTTGTTAATCACTTGATTAATTTCTAATGACCACTGATTAGGCTATAATTGGCTATTAAATACAGATTAGGTCATTGTTGCTAACCTGGTTTAATGTCGGATGTTATAGTCTCTCCCTGTTAAGGGAATTTCGTCCCGAAATTAGCTCGTGTTCTCCACTGCTTGAGTATTTGAGAACAGCTGAGGGTATTTTTCTTGAAACTGATCTTCGCGTTCCCACGTAAACTTAGGACCTCGCTTAGAGTTCCATCTGACTTTTATTATCGGGATCCGACTGTGCTTTAGTTTCTTGACTTCTCGGTCCATGATTTCAACCGTCTCTTTGATGAAGCGAAGTTTATCAGTTAGTTGGATCTCTCCCAAGAGGTAACAAGTGTCTCCTCTAACAAACCCTTCTTCTTATTCGATACATGGTAGGTATTGTGCATGCTGCTAAGCTCTGGTGGTAACTCTAAACGATAAGCTACGAGTCCAATTCCCTTTAAGACGTTGTATTGCCAATGTATCGAGGGTTTAATTATCCTTGTTTCCCAAATCGTAACACGCCCTTCCATGGCAAGACTTTCATCAGTACTTGTTCTCCTAATTAGAACTCAAGGGATTTTCTATTTTCATCTGCATAACTTTCTTACCATCGCAGGCAACTTTTAGTCAGTTCTGTATCTGTACTATCCTTTTGGTAGTTTCGTGAATGGTCTTAGGGCCAGTGATTTGGCTATTTCCTACTTCTACACAACAAATCGGCGATCGACGCTTTCGCCCGTAGAGGGCCTCAAACGGAGCAGCTTTAATACTCGAGTGATAGCTATTGTAGTTAATAATTCCACTAAGGCAATTGAGTAACCATTACACAGGCTCTTAATGTGTGTTTTAGGGTTTGGATCGTTCTATTATTTTGACCGTTAGTCTGAGGGGGATATGTGGTACTCATGTCCAAGTTTGTATCCAAAGCTTGCAATAATAATTGCCAAAAGTCTAGATGTAAATCTGCTATTCGTATCCGAAATGATTTAAATAGGCACTCCGTGTCCTGAGACGACTTCCTTGAGGAACGTTTGGACTAGCTTATTCATTCTGTTGTTCTCCTTGATTGGTAGGAATGTGCGAATTTTGTTAGGCAGTCGACTAATACTCAAATGATTTGCTTATGTTTGTCTTAACTTTGGAGCATGTTAGGAATTTGTTGACATATGTGGCAATGTCAGCCTTCATGTTAGGCCACCCGTATAGCTCTTTAAGGTCATGATACATTTTTTCGGATCCGGGATGAACGACATATCTTAATTTGTGTCATTCATCCATAGTCAGCTTTCTTATTCCACCAAACAGAGTAATCAGATTCTATTCATGAAATATCGATTTTTACTAGCCCTTATCCTAAACTATTTATCCACTTGTACTCTTAACAGCTTAACTCATTAGTTTTCCTCAGGTGATAACGAATTTTCACGGTTGCAATTACTTATTAGTTCCATCCAACTTTACTACTTCGTATTCGACTCTTTCTGGTTCAAGACGTGTTGGAGGCTCTTATGGTCTGTGAATACAATACACTTCAAACCGTACAACTAATCTCTGCAAGGATAAAGACTACTGCTTCAAGATCCAGATCATGCGTTGTGTAAATCACCTAGAGAACGTTAAGTTTTTTCATAAAGTATAAGTTATGACCCTATCTTTCTATATCAACCCATTGTGTGAAGCATCACAGTAATCTACAAATTTCTTGCTTCTCTTGGATAAAATAAGCGCGCTACACAAGTTGTGCTTTAATAACTGATATGATGTCTCCTGGTCCTCGCCCCAATCATACTTAATGTCTTTTCGGGTCAGTTTTGTTAGAGCTCTGGTGAACTTTGAGAAATTTCTGATAATTGCTTATAATAAGTGGCAAGTCTTAAGGACCGTCGTATCTTTATGGGGGTTCTAAGAGCTAACCAATTTCTGATAGTCTGGATCTTGGCGGGGTCAACTTGGATTCCTTTATTGTTGATCATGTGACCGAGAAATCTTACCTATCTTAGTCAAAAGTCAAACTTAGAAAGCTTGGCATATAGTTGTTCTTTCTTCAACAACTCTAGAATCAGTCTTAAATGTTTGCTCGTGCTCCTCCTTGTTTCGTGAGTAGATTAAGAAGTCATTCAAGAATACAATCACGAATTTGTCTAGATTAGGTTTGCACACCCAATGAGGTCCATGAGTATCGTTGGGGCACTGGTTAATCCCAACGGCATTAATAGGAATTTATGATGACCGAAACGGAATCTGAAGGCTGTCTTTGGAATATCTTTCTTGCGAACTCTAACCTAATGATAACCAGACCTTAGGTCGATCTTCTAATAGAAGCTTAATTCTTGGAGTTTGGTCAAACAAGTCATTGATCCTTGTGAGCGGGTGTCGGTTCTTTTAGTTTATCTAGCTCTTAGTAATTGATGCACATTCTGAAGGTTCCATTCTTCTTCTTTATGAACAAAACTTGAGCTCCTCTAAAGCGAGGAACTCAGTTTGATAAACCTTTTATCTAAGAGCTACTACAGTTGGTTGGACGATTCTTACACTATGATGGGGATAATCGGCATGGTTCTTGAGCCACTGGTACCGCACCTGATACTAGGCCGATATTTTTGAATCTGACTTGCCTCGATGTTGGGACTTCAGGTAAGTGTTCTCGAAAAACTTTGGCCTAACCATAAATAATAAGAATATTTTCGAGCCGCTTTCCCTTTGGCTCCCTCTCTATCAACACTTCAGGGTCCTAATGCTACAGATGATGCTTACTTTGTTATTTCTTGCTTTGTCTTGGACAGTAAGGACCTTCTTATTGGCTAAAGGTATATGAACTGTCTTCTTGTTGCATACTACTTCCGCATGATTTTTCGATAGTCAATCCATGCTTATGACCACGTCAAAATTTCTCAGTTTGACGGGCATCAAGTCTGTTTCAAAGAGTCGGCCTACTAATTCTAAGGAGCATCCTCGACTTATATTATTTGTCTTAAGCGTCTCACTGTCATCAACCTCAATAGCATAAGTAGCACTTAATGGAATTTATCTGCTTAGTGAACTTAGTGGATATAAAGCTCCTATCAGCACCAGTATCAAATAGTAGAAATGCATAAGTGGTATCTAATAGGGTAAGAGGATAAGTCTACGGGTTTGAAATTTCTTAGGCAGATAGTCACAGCTTTATCTTCTCCTACGCAGAGTTGTAGTTAAAACTTAATTCCTCATAAAAGTTCTTGATACTTAATCTTTGTATATGATATGGTCAGAATTTTCTGATAAATTCTTAAGCCTTATTTACCCTAAGATATATCAGATAGTATAGCCTAGATAAATACTATAAAATGGTAGAAGGGTACTAAGTATGAGATGCTTCTTGGGTTTCCTCGTACTCCAGAGTGTTAAGTCGTTGGGTTAGTTCTACAATACGGGCTTTGCGCTCTGCTAGGCGCTGTCACAATTTGTCTATTCCGTCTTGTTGAATCGCTTGGGTGTTCTGGTTGTCCCAAGGTATATTGAGGGTTTGTATTGCATCCTGCTTAATCCTTGCAAAGATCTCACCGAACTCTTGGTGGATTTTGTCGAAATTGGAGGTCGTGTCTGGCGGCCCTTGCCACCAACAGAGGCATCGTTTGTTACGTAGGCTTCTGGGTAAGTGTCGGCACTTGAGAGGAAGATGGTGTTCCGACTTCAAACTGATTTTGGATCCCTTCCTCGTTTCTCCACTCTTGGAGAGTGTGAGGCATCCATCCCCACTGTTTTACGTCCGCCTATCGTTACAGTTGCGGGCTTGGCTGATGAGTAGGTACCGGGATAAACTCCCATTGTGCTAGTCACTCCCTTTTCCTAGGGGTAAACTTCCTTAATGGTCCATTGGGATGGCTTCTGAATAGGGTGTAGGATGGCATATGTGGTGGTGATGGTGGAGCAATTTGTGTTGCAGGGCCACAATTACCCTCCTTGTGCTTTGACGAGTCCATTACATCGTCATTGATTTAGTCTGGGTGGTTTCCCGATCCATAGTATACCCCAGTGTCACCTTGGCTTCTATGTTCCATGGGTGAGAATTCATCCTCTGAGTCAAAGAGGATAATAACCATATTGTTCGACATTTTATTGTCATCAGGGTCCATATATGTGTTCACAGTTCTTGAAGAAAACTTAGTTTTGTAACAGTTATAGTCTAGGTACTAATGCAACCTAGTTCACTATAACTATGGCTCTGATACCAATCTGTCACACCCTTTTCCTAATTCATCATGCTCTCAATATCAATCCCACCATATACATCTCACATATTGAGCAGTTCTGGAACCATGCTTCTTTAAAAACCATCAATGGAATCTCCTCTTTGACATCCAAAATCGATGGTAATATTATCACAGTCACTAAGGAATCCATCAGACAACATCTGCATCTTCAAGATGCCTCAGGTATTACAGACCTATCCCTTAATGCTTTACATACTTATCTTTATAACATTGGATATACGGGTCCTGCTGATTCTTTTACTTTCTTTAAAGCACACTTTTCAGCTAAATGGAAATATCTTGTGCATATCATTCAGCAGTGTATTTGCCCTAAAAGAACTGGTTGGTCAGAATTTTCATCAAACATTGCCACTGCCTTAGTGTGTTTTTCAACAGGCCAACAGTTCAATTTTTCAAATATGATTTTCCAGGGGATGTTAAGGCATCATTTCCTAAAGAATGGGAAATTTTTGATGTATCCTAGATTTTTAGCAGAAATAATTGCAAAGAGTTGTACAAATTTTCATATACATAAGAGGATACATGTTTCCCATAGGCACTCACTATCTTCTATTAAAAGGCTTCTAAAGCCAAGTGCCAATTTTTTGAGTGTAGATGTCCCATTGCCCTCTGCAATGATGGGCATCATTCCAAGAAACAGAGGAGAGGGTCCTGAGCAGGCTCAGCCTAACACTACTGCTTCACCCACAGGACCCTAACCCACTTCTCATGATACCCAAATGCCTTCTGTTCCTATTGTTAAGCCGACATCCCCACTCCTACTATACAAAAGGTAAAGTGGTCCAGGAGTTCCTTCCTCCTCAGCCCTCATACAAGTGCCAAATAATCCTATGCAGGAGGACACTTCTGCACAGAATATCCAAAGGGAACCGATTGAGGTCACTCTCAACCTCATTCAGGAGGTGGACATCTCACCAGAGATTGTCCATATGGGTTCTGTGGCTGGCACTACTGTTGCTCCTGCACAAGTGGCACAGGACAGTGCCAACATCACTAAGACCACACCCATGGCAACAGAAGGTGTGCAAGCACCATCTGGAAGTCCCCAGTACCAAGAACAGAGGGGCCCAGAGGTTTCTACTTCTGGTATTCATGCCAGTGATGGATCACAAACACCAACTTCGTTTGCTGATCTTGAGGCTAGTTTGCAACTAATGTTATTGACGGATTATAAGCTACAACCTGTTGTTGCAATGTTGGAATACCAACAGTCCATTATTGCTGCACAGGGGGCCCAAATAATTGCACTCAGGCAGGCAGAAGCGGCTCAAAATCAAAGAATGAATTATCTCCATAAAGGGTCTACCCTATGTGGGAATAAGATCATTAAATTAGAGCGTTTGATTCAAACACAAGTGGCAAAGGTTGTAGGTCCTCCTGACCAAACCAATGCTTTCAAAAAGGGGGAGAATCAGGAGATCCCTAAATCAGTCCAGGCAGCTCCAACAGTTCAAGAATCTAGGCTAACAGTCCCAACAGCTTCTCAAGCTGTTAGCCTAGAAACTCAAGCTGCTTCTACAAAAGCAACTAGAGTTGTTATAAGAGAAGGAATTCATGCTCCCAGCAGTTCAGTCCAAGCTACAACTTCTGCTACAAAAGATAAGGGCAAGGGCATTCTTATTGAGTCTCCAAAGCATAAATTTTCTTCCAGAGAAGCCCAGATTGCCTTTGATGCTGAGATTGCCAGAAAATTAGCAGAAGAACAGGATCAGGCTTTAGACCAGCAAACCAAGGCCCCAATACAAGATGATGAGACCTTAGGAGATTACCTAAGAGGGTTTGTGGTCAAGCAAGGTGAAAGGAAGAGACAGATGCCAACAGGGCATTCAAAGGCTGAACATGGAAGATTTCTAATTAATTTTGCCTTTGCAGCTGGTATCCCAAAGAAGATGGCTCAGTTCATGAGTACAGAAAGACCGCAAGATATCCGTGACAAGGAAATGGAAAAACGTAAGGTAGTCAAAGTCTCCCAAGAAGTCCAAAGATCACAAGATTCAGTTCAAGCTGTTGCCAGTGATCCTGCTCCTTCTGTTCAAGCTGCTGCTCCTGTTCCTCAATCAGAGTCAATCTCACAAGCAAAGCTTGATCAGGTCAAAAGGGTGTTGTTTGAGCATCAGCTGCAACAAGTGATGGAGATAGAGAAGTCCCTCGACCAGCATGATTTCTCAAAACCTCTTATTACTTATTGGTAGCTAAGCCAATGGATAACATTGACTTAAGATATCATTTTGTAGTAAGAAGAGAGACTGGTCCTGAGGAAGAATATAAAAGTTTGATGCATATGACTGAAGGGATGACCAGAGATGAGCTAACAAGAATGTATCATGTTGGGACTGCAACTCAAGTCAGATCTTCCCTCCCACAAGTCAAGCAAGCCATTAAAGATTTGCAGAGTATTTTTGATCCTGAATCAATAAGGAAAGATATAGAGAATGTAAAGGAGATGAAGATCAAACAGGTTGATCTGTTTGTCAAATCAAGGACTTACAGAATCACATTTACAGATGGATCTGGTATGTTCTTCAATTTTGAATTCTTTGACTTTCCAAATGCTATGCTACTTCAAATGAGGTCAGTACGGATATATTGTGATAGAGAAGATTTGAAGAGAGAATTTTTGAAGGCTGTCAATCAGAAACTTGCACAATTGTGAGTTTTTGAAAGCCTTGGTTTGTAAATAACAGTATACTTGTTTATTTCCTTATTTGTATAGAACTTAAAGTCTTTTGTAAAGAATTTAAGTTAGGGGGAGATTGTTGGGAAATATTCTAAGTAGTTCAAACTGTTAGTTAGACTTTTCAAGCTGTTAGTAGAATTTCTATGTAAGTACAAAGTTCATGCTGTTAGTTGAAGAATCTCAAGCTGCTAGTACAAAAGTTCAAGCTGCCAGAGTAATTTCAGTCAAGCTGCCCGGCTCAAGCTGCTCAACAGTTTTATAAACAGAATGTGCTGATATTCAGGAAAAGATATTTACACGAAGATTCCAGCATATCTACTATCAGAGAAGTCAGAGTCCTTTAAGGAAACAAATCAGAAAGCATTATAAATACATAGAATATGTTTTTCTATTGTATTAGAAGTTTCTACATATTCAAGTCTGTAATTGCTTTTTGTTTAAGTTTTCATAAGCCTCTAAGCTTGTAAAACCCTAAGAACAATTTGTGTTCTTCGTCTAATCAAACAGATTAGAGGTGATTGTAAACATTCTGATTTAGCAATACAAGCAATTTTGTTTACTTCTTATGTTTATCTGTTATGATTTCTGAAAGCTTTTATAAAATTAATTAAGTGTTATTCCGCAAACTTCTTAATTAGACTTTGATTTAATATAAGATTATTGGTTTACACTCTGATCAATTCCAATCAGGTAATCTTAGGTAGTTAAGTTTAGATCCTGACAAAAAAAAAAAAAAGAGAATATCAGAAAAGAAGTTAAGTCTTAGATACATAGGTTCAAAGTGACGAAAATTAGCACAGCTAATACAAGCTCTAAGTGTTTAGCTTTCACATATAATGCACCTAATATTCTAAGTGTAATACATTATCTAGTATGATGTGTTGGTAGGCATAATACATATAGGGAGTCTCAAGGCTAATAAAATATTGAAGAAAAAGTCAAACGTGTCACTAACTTAGATGTATGACCAATCGGTCTTAATTTTTATGTTAGAGACATACAAACATTGATTCTAAATGAGGTATGCAAACTTTCTGGGGATGTAAAGCAACATCAGATACATCTTAAAATGGAAAGCATAGAAAAATCATACTGAGTTGAGAGTCAAAACAAGTAACTCTGTTGTACGTAAGTACAGACCTGTTGCCTCTGTTTTGATTCGAGGTAGCAAGATATGTCGCTTTGTTGTACGTCGGTACAGACCTGTCACCGCTGTCTTGCTAGCTTTAAAAATAAACCTTAAGACAAACTAAGACACTTTGTTGTATGTAAATACAGACCTGTGTCCGATGTTTGCCTTTTAAAGAAAGTTTGCAAAATACCAAAAACTTATAATCATTGTGTGTATGCCTTGATCATAAAAGTATGTCTATGTATGAGTCACGTAAGATAATTTCATGATAAATAAAAAGGCCAAGGGATATTCCGAAGTGTAATATGTTTAAAGGGAAAATAATACCAACAATCAGCTAGAAATTTATGTCACGACAAACAATCAAAGGAATCAAAAGTTCCTAAGTGTGAAAGCTTAAGTACTGAAAGTGCGTATTTGACGCCGCTATCTGATTGAACCTTTCTTTGACCATACTCGTCAAAAATATTCGGTTAAATGCTTAGTATAGGTTGTAAAGTTTAAATAATGTAGCTTAGTCTAAGTTTAATTTTTGTTCACAATGTTAACTTTTATTTATTTTATTTTTAATTTTATGTTTATTTTTAATTTTATTTTGTTTTTACTAAGGAAAAAGGTCAAAATTACTAAGGGTGCATTCCTAGTTGAATAAAATAAACATTGCGTGAAAATCTTGTGCTTAGGGTAAATGATTTGACATAGTTTATTCCGTTACACGAAAAGGTTGTAAAAGTTGAAAAAGTTGAATTTATTTCAAAGATTTTCAATATTTTTCAAAATTTTCAGATTAACTTCGAGTCTAAGCAAAATTTGAATATACATTCGAATTTGGCAGGGCCTCGAGTTGAATTTATTGCGTATGTTCGTTCTTAGTGGTTCGTACAGTGCCGTGGTAGTCTCCGTGTTCCGTGAGTGTGATTTATCCGCCATGCCGCTAACGAGGATTCCGCACTCGTTGGTGTGTGTCGCGTCTAGATAGATCTGTGTAGTGCAAGACCTTACAGTTTGTCAGACCAACTTGACCTATTTCTCCACTAACACACGTAACACACATTATCCGCAGGTCATTAATATAATAAATACATAATTTAAGTAACTTAAATGTGAAGTAATGTTAATTAAGAGTTGATGTTCAAAGCTGTTGCTTAAACCTGTGATGAAAAATTTTCATCAAACATTAATAATTCTGTAACCTGTCTATTAAACCTGTGCAGCTGTATGAGAACGTGTTTCAATGTGAAACCTGTTCAATAGCTGAACAGATTACAAGGCTTTGCCTTGTATGACAAATTATAGAGTGAGCAGGTTTCATGTTTAGACAACAAAACAGGTTTGAAAGAAAAACTTAATTTTGAAACACTTGTTGTTTTGGCAAACCTGTTAGTTGTCAAACCTGTTCAAATCTCAACTAAGTTGCTAAGTACAAAGAATATGAAACATGTTTTGTCAAAGATGTTTTGCAAGATTTTATTAGATTTGATCAAGTAGCCTTAGAATCATCAATGGCACTTAGTCACTTTTATTCAACATTCCCAACTTGCACACAAGGGGATTAAACCTATTTTTATCCAGTGGTGAAAATATCTGCAAGCTATTCTTCTATGGGAACAAAAGTTACCTCCACATTACCTTTTTGCATGTGATTTCTTATGAAGTGATGTCTGACCTCAATATGCTTTGTTCGAGAGTGAAAGACTGGATTGTTGGATATTGCTATGGCACTTGAATTATCACACAGAATATGAATTTTCCTATATACAAGGCCATAATCTACAAGATGATGCTGCATCCACAGAACCTGCCAACAGTAGCTGCCAGCAGCAATGTATTCAGCTTCAGCTGTAGACGTAGAAACAGAATTCTGCTTCTTGCTGCACCAACTGATCAACTTTCCACCAAGAAGTTGACATCCACCTGTTGTGCTCTTTATATCTAGCATGCAACCTGCAAAATCATAATCTGAATAGCAAATTAGTTCAAGGCTTGAGTCTTTGTGGTACCAATGACCTAATCTAGTGTACCCTTATGGTATCTGAAAATTCTTTTCACAGCAGCTATATGGGATTCCTTTGGATCCGCTTGAAACCTAGCACATAGACAGGTAGCAAACATTATGGCTGGTCTATTAGTAGTTAAGTACAGAAAGCTCTTAATCATACCTCTGTAAGTTGTTACTGAAACAACTTTGCCACAAGTATCAGCATCCAATTTTACATTGGATGCCATTTGGGTTTTGATGGGAGAACACTGATCAAATTTAAACTTTTTCAATAGATCTAAAGTATACTTTATTTGGTTTATGAAAATTCCATTTGAGGTTTGTTTAACCTATAATCTTGGAAAGAAAGTAAGTTCACCCGTCATGCTCATTTCATACTTAGATTTCATGAGCAGTGAAAAATTCTTGCATAACTGTTCATTAGTAGAACCAAATATAATCTCATCCACATAATTTTGAACAAGCATTATGTCAGTTTTCACTTTGTTTATGAACAATGTAGTATCCACTTTACCTCTGTAATAACCATTGCTCATATGGAAATCAGTAAGATTATCATATCAGGCTCTAGGGCCTTATTTCACACCATTGAGTGATTTGTCCAACTTATAGACAAAACCTGGATGATGTTCATATTCAAAACCTAGAGGCTGCTTAACATATACCTCTTCTTGCAGCTTTCCATTCAAAAATGCGCTCTTTACATCCATTTGAAATACCTTCATGCTCTTGTGAGCAGCATAAGCTAGAAACAAACGAATTGCCTCTAACCTGGCTACCTAAGAAAATGTTTCATCATAGCCTATTCGTTCCTATTGCATATACCCTTGAGCAACCAGTCTTGCCTTATTTCTGATGAGCTGACCTTGCTCATCCATTTTGTTTCTAAAGACCCATTTGGTGCCAATAATAGTTTTACCTTTGGGCATAGGGACCTGCTTCCATACTTTGTTTCTCTCTAACTGATTGATTTCCTCTTGCATGACAGTGATCCAATTGGCATCTTTTAGTGCATCATTAATTCTTTTTGGCTCCATTAGGGATACAAAACTTTAAAACATACAGAATTTTCCAAGACTGTCCCATCTTGTTTGCACACCTTTGTTGATATCACAAATGCTTTGATCATTTGGGTGACACCTGATCCACTTAGGATCATGTCTCAATGAAGATTCCTCTATATCAGTTTCATTCTCACCAGGTCTTATAGAACAGCTCTCAAGATTTTTAGACACACTGGCATCTTGTGTCTGTTCATTTGTTGAGCATGAACCATTATTGTTGAACACATAAGCTGCGGATTCACGGAAATCAGCATTGATTGGTTCTGGACATGGTAGATTGACTATATCAGTACACTTATTCACACAGGGTGTACCAATGTAATCATCATTATGTCCATTATGGTTAATAGGTCCCACTCTGGGTGATGTGGAAGCTTTTGAGCCCTTTTCTTCAGCATTGGAATGCATAAGATCATCAAAGCTGGAATCTCCTGAAACTGATTCAGGAACAACTTTGCTAAAAGGATTTGCGGACTCTTTAAAGGTGACATTGATTGATTCATCTATCAGCTTTCTTTTACAGTTGTACACTCTATAGGCTTTAGAAACTGCTGAGTATCCAACAAACACTCAATCATCAGCTTTGGGTTCAAATTTGGCAAGCTGATCCCTTTGGTTCAAGGTGAAACAAGGGCATCTAAACACATGGAAATAGCTTATATTAGGCTTTCTCCCTTTAAGTAACTCATAGGGAGTCTTATTGAACCTTTTCATCACTAAGGATCTGTTTTGAGTGAAGGAGGCAGTGTCGACAGCTTCAGCCCAAAAAGATGAAGGCAAACCTGATGCACTCAACATGGTTCTAGCAGCTTCTATGAGGGTTCTCTTCTTCCTTTCAGCCACTCCATTTTGTTATGGATTTCTCACAGCTGAAAAGTTTTGAGATATTCCTCTTCTTCACAGAAGTCCTCAAGAATACTGTTTTTGAATTCAGTACCATGATCACTTCTAAGCTGCTTAACTTGGGCAATGTTCAAAACTTCCATCTTTTCGATAAACCCAATAATATGTCTAGCAGCCTCTCCTTTTGTCTTTAGGAAGATCACCCATGTAAACCTGGATAACTCATCAACCATTACTAAGGTGTATCTTCTACCTCCTAGACTTGGGACATTAACAGGTCCAAACAAGTCCATGTGGATTAAGAAGAGAGGTATATCAATAGAAAAATTATGCTTGGATTTAAAAGATGTTTTTCTTTGCTTACCCTATTCACAAGTTGTGCAGAGTTTATCCTTAATAAAAGTTATAGAAGGCAAACCTGTTACTAACCCTTTCTTACAGAGTTAGTTGATATTCATGAAGTTCAGGTGTGATAGCCTTTTGTGTCATAATCAGTTAAGGTCTGCATTACTTCTTGAGAAAAAACAGGTTTCAGTTGTTGGTTCAGCAGATTCCATATCTACAACGTATACAACTTTCTTTCTTTGTGCACGTAGCACAACTTTGCCTTGGGGATCCAGTATGTACCCTAGGTGCTCATCTAAGTTAACCTTGTAGCCAGCATCACACAATTGACTTATGCTAACAAGATTATGTTTTAGCCCAGACACATAGGGTACTCTATTGAAGATTGTAGCACCAGCATGAAGAGTTCCATATCCTTATATGGATCCCTGGACATTGTCACCAAATGTGACCTTTGGGCCTTTTTCAGGCTTGAGATTACTCAACAAATCTTTGCAACCTGTCATGTGGCCAGAGCAGCCACTGTCCAAGTACCAAACCTGGCTTGGTTATTTGACCTGCAGAGTAACAAGAGGAAAGATTAGTTCTTAGGGGAACTTATCACAGGTATGAGTTCTCCTTCCTCATGAACATTTTTTGATGGACCACTAAGATCACCACTAATATTTCAAATTTGGATTGTATCTGCTGAGATACTCTCTTCAATGACAATGTTACTCCCAACAATGTTGGATTTGCAATGTTGGAGCTAACAGTGTCAACAGGTCTTATGTCCTCAGTTTCAGGACAGTCCTTGGCCATATGAGTTTTCTTTCCACATTTATAACATTTTCTCTTTTTAG
This sequence comes from Centrapalus pauciflorus, assembly GCA_020465985.1. Taxonomy (NCBI): domain Eukaryota; kingdom Viridiplantae; phylum Streptophyta; class Magnoliopsida; order Asterales; family Asteraceae; genus Centrapalus; species Centrapalus pauciflorus. The sequence goes on along the minus strand of JAANYP010005469.1, from coordinate 338,980 downwards.
ACTTTTCGAAAGAAGAACTCCCAGAAACACATTCTGATTTGTCTCTGTTAGGCTTGTCAACCGGTTTTGAAAATAATACACTTGTTTTAGACATACCAACAGGTTTAGTTGAGGGTTCAACAGCAACAGCTTTGCCTGTATCTTCTTTCCTCTTTTTGGGAGGACATAAATCAAATATAGGCAGTTTAACTATTTTTTGACCCTCAGGTTTGAAGAACTTGTTTTCAGCCCTCGCAGGTTGTGCAATGGCTTTTCCTTTGCCTTTACTGAGTTGTGATGATTTTTGCCTACTTAAGGTAGTGTGATCGTCACTCTTAGTTTTAACAAAAGATTTTCCTTCATTTATAACCAGTTTTCCATTATGATTTAAAAACTTATTTGAAATCACAGCAGATTTGCTTCCAAAATGAGACTTATTCCTGTTGTATGCAAGTTGCTTTCCTTTTGAATGTTTCTTCTCAAAGTGTTCAGCATTGAATGGAGGAAGTTTCTTACCATCAGCTTTAACATCAGAACCTGTCTTGTTGACAAGTTTAGTGGCCAAAGCTACAATTTTAACTTGTTTTCCATTCTGTTGTTTATGTGAACTGGCTAAGCACTTTGCAGGCTGGTTTGATGGAGTACACATTCCATCACTAGTCTTTGCAAACTTTTCACATAAACTGTTAGTGTTTTGAGGCCTGACAAACCTGTTTGTTGAAACCAGCTTTCCATTTATATTTTGAATGAAGGTATTTGGAAGCTCACCAAGAAAGGACAGATTTGTTTCCAGATTCTTGATTTCAACAATTGAAGTTGATGTATCAAGATCTCCTCCAAGATAAGCTTGGATTTGAGCAGGAATTTGCTCATTGATACATTGACTGACATTTTTAGCTGAATGGCACCAAAAGTCAACAATCTTTTGATGCTTAGAGTGCTTTGAGTCTGTTTCTCTTTTCCTCTAATAAAATAGTATTGATGTGTTTTACTTCATCAAGTTCAGTTTTCAACTTATGAAAACTCTCCAGTTAATTAGATTTTATGTCAAGATCAATTTTTAGCTCAGTGATTTCAGACTTCAAAGCATCATGCTTCTCAATGGCAGCTTTCCACAAGTAAGTACTTTTTATTCAGAGCTGTAATCCTTAAAGTTTTGTACTTTATACATCATGGTGGGATTCTAGTTCTCTAAAGAGCTAAGAGCTTCAACTTCAGCCAAGTCTTGCTTGAAGTTACTTGTTGAAGGGGCATCAGTGTTGGCTACTAGGCAGTTGTTGTCTTCTTAATCAGATGATGAATCAAAGTCTTCCCAGTCACATGTTTCAGCCATCAATCCCTTCTATTTTTTGGAAGCCACAGAGTCTTCCAACTTTTTCAACTTGGCCATGGCCATAAGGTACTTAACCCTATAGCCATCATCCTTGTTTGTCTTGTAAGGCTTGGAGGATGAGCCAAGAGCTTTAGACACACAGTTAGCAGATATATGGCCTCTTTTGCCACATTTAAATCACTCAGCTTTAGATTTATCAAATGCCTTCTTTTTGGTAGCACCTGATTTCCTTTGCAGCATCTTAACTCCAAATCGTTTCTTATTGAATTTTCTGACAAGCATAACAATCATTTGCTCATCATCAAGTTCAGTAAGATCTTCACAATCATCTTCTTCAACTAACTTCACTTCCAGTTCATCATCATCCTGTTGACCAGCTTGTGTGAACACGTCAAACGTCTGATTTGCAGGTTGTCTCAAATTAGCCGCTAAGATTGCACCTCTCTTGGACATTTTCAAGACATTTCTCTTTTGTTGCCTTGATTGTTCATCATTTATCAAGGATCCATAGAGGTTAACTAGATCCATGCCTCTGATGGTTCCTGAATTTCTAAGAATAGTAGAAAAAATTTCCATTCCTCATGCAGTATGTCTGAGAATTTGTTTACCAGGGTTGGGCTGTCCTTAGTGATCCCAAAAGATTTGAGATCATTGATCAATGCAGTGAACCTGGTGTAGGTTTCAGTGAGTATCTCCTTGGGTTTTGCAAAGAACAGTTCATATTATCTAATAGGATTGTTTATCCTGTTATTCAATGTGATGGTGGGACCGTCATAGACAGTACACAAAGTGTCCCACATTTCTTTGGCTGTCTTTGTTTTCTCAACCTGTTTGAACACATCATCAGGTAAAGAAATGACAAGGTTGTTCATGACTTTTGCATCAAGAGCCACCAGTCTTCTATCTTCATCAGTCCATTGAGCTTTAGCTTTCTCAATGATCCTGACTTCAGGAACAACACCTTCAGCAGCAGGAGTAATAGTAGTGACAGATGAAGGCACATATGGACCTTCCATCATAATCTCTGGTGGTTGTACATCCTGATTTATTAAGTAGAGCATCATTCTGCACTTCCAACCAGAGATGTTCAAATGATTGAACTTTAGGGATTTTGCCATAGACCCATTGTCATAATAAGAAGAAGAGTTTGCAGCATTGTTGTCCTTGGTGGGAAACGGGAATATAGGAGAGATCTAGAGTTAACACACACTCAAAAATGCTCTGATACCAGTTGTAGGTCCCAAAATGTTTCCCAAGTATGTTGCACTAAGCTGTAGAAGGGGAAGGGAGTGAATACAACTAATTAAAATTTCAACACACTTTCTCAAAATTTATATGTATATATTAACAAGTGTTAATTACAAACAGGTTTGAACTACGGAATGGTTCAAACAGAGATGACAAAAACAACAACAACTAATCTAAGACTCACTCAACCTAGTTACAATGAATTCACTCACTCAGATGCACTCACTATTTTACAAGACACAGACAAATAGCTTAGAAGCAGAACAACTTAGACACACTTTGACTATTCTATTATTTGTTGAAGGCAGAAGTTGCATGCATGAAAATAGGATTCTTTTTGCACGTTCTAAACTTGTGGATTGTCTCTCTTGGTTGTCTCTCATTCCTTTTTGCACATTCTAGACTTGTGGATTCTCTCTCTTGGTTGTCTCTATTTTTCAAGACACAGACAAACAGCTTAGAAGTAGAACAGCTTAGACACACTTTCACTCTTCTATTATTTGTAGAAGGCAGAACTTGCATGGATGAAAACACAATTCTTTTGCACGTTCTACACATGTGGATTGTCTCTGTTGGTTGTCTCTCATTCCTTAGATGCTTCCTTTTATACTCACTCAGAGAATCCAAGTGAAACTTCCTTTTTAAATGTAGAGATAGTGGAGTGCCTTTACAAAAAGACAAGACTGCTTTTCTGCACATTCTGACAAAACAGAACTTGTCCTTTAGTAGTAGAATCTTTGTGTTTTCCTTTATGTCTCTGTTTCATACAGCTTTACCTAAAAGAGGAATGTGAACTTAGTCCTTTCCTCTTCATGTATAGCCATTGTGATATAAGAACTGGTCTGTCACCCATTTTAAATATCCTCTTTGTCTTCATGTATCAGAACAGCTTAAGCATAGAAAGCATCTTCAGATTTTCCACTTTGTCTTCGACTTGTAAACTGATCTTCATGTCCAAGACTTAACATGATGACATGGAAACAAATTCCGTAAAGTATAAATCCTGTTCACATGAACAGGTTCTGTTCACAAAGAAAAGAACACTTAACTTGGGTCAAAGCTGTTCAACAGGTATGAACAGCGTAGACAATTTATGCCAAACCTGTCCAACAATTAAGGACAGCTTAGGCATTCTGCCAGGTTACAATGAATGTAACATTGTGAACAGTTTTGGGCTTATATTGCAAGTTACTTATCAGGCTTCAAGAAGGCATTAGAACAACCTAAGATTTTCCTTTAAGCGTATCAAACAGGTTTGATTGAAAAATCTCTCCCTATGATATAGAACAAGTTTGATTAGACCTTTTTGTGCGTAACAGATTCCTTATGAAATGATGTCTGACCTCTATATGCTTTGTTCTTGAGTGGAAGACAGGGTTGTTGGATATGGCTATGGAACTTGTGTTATCACAAAGAATAGGAATTTTCCTATACACCAATCCATAGTCCTCAAGCTGATGTTGCATCCACAGGATTTGTCCACAACAGCTTTCTGCAGCAATATACTCAGCTACAACAGTAGAAGTGGATACAAATTTTTGCTTCTTGCTGCTCCAACTAATCAACTTGCCTCCAAGCAGTTGACACCCACCTGTTGTACTTTTTCTAATCAAGCTTGTAACCTGTAAAATCAGAATCTGTGTATCCATATAAATAAAAGCATTAGTCTTTGGGTTACCAAAGACCTTAAAACATGTGGTACCCTCAAGGTATCTAAAGATCCTTTTTACAGCAGCAAGATGTGATTTCTTTGGATCAGCTTGAAATCTAGCACAAAAACAGGTTATAAACATTATATCTAGTCTACTAGTTGTTAAGTATAACAAGCTTCCAATCATTCCTCTGTAAGCTGTTACTGAAACAGTCTTGTCACAGGTATCAACATCTAATTTAACATTGGTTGTCATTGGGCTTTTCATTGGAGAACACTGATCAAATTTAAACTTTTTCAAAATATCTAGAGTACACTTTCTTTCATTTACAACAATTCCATTTTAATTTTATTTAACATGTAATCTATAAAGAATGTGAGTTCACCTATCATGCTCATCTCATTTTTAGTAGAACCAAATATAATGTCATCCACATAGATTTGAACAAGCATAATGTTAGAATTGACCTTCTTTATGAACAATGTAGTATCCACTTTACCTCTGGAATATCGATTGCTCATAAGTAAATTAGTAAGAGTGTCATACGAGGATCTGGGGGCTTGGTTGAGACCATAAAAAGCTTTGTCCAACTTATGGGCAAAACCTGGATGTTTTTCATCCACAAAACCTGGGGGTTGCTTAACATATACTTCCTCTTGCAGCTTTCCATTCAGAAATGCACTCTTTACATCAATTTCTGTAATTAGTTAATAGTTTTTTTTGTCTTTGTATAAAAATAGATAAAGTAGTACTGAATTGTACAGATCGTACATTTCACTTTTGCACGGATTATTTTGTACGGCTAGGGCTACAGTGTTCATAATTTCTCTCATTTTGTAATTCCAATATTGTGCAATTGAAATCATTTGGTTAGAGTTTCTGATTGTTCTTAATTGTTTAATATTTGATTGTGATTGATTAAATGGAATATCAATTGGTATCAGAGCCTGTAATGACATATTTTTGATTGAATTTGAATTCTCAATTTTTTTTTCCGAACCACTGTTTCATCAATTTTTGAAAATTCAGAAAAACCATTAGGGTTTCTAATTCAGTGGGTATTTGATTGTATAAATTGGATCAAAGGTTCGATTTTGAAAGACGAAAAAATTGAGTATAATCTCACTTTGAAATTCAAAACACACAAAAACTTCTGTTGATTTTAAGGATTTTGAAAAAAGTTATGTGTTCTTCACTATTCTTGATAAATATTAAGGTCTTGATCTGATTTTGGTCAAGTTGCATTCACAAAAAGTGTTTGTGTGTGAAAAATACACCTTCGATTGCAATTTGGGATCAATTCATTCTTTTTTTGAAAAAAATTGAAATCTGGACTTAAGTATTTTTAAATATGGTAAAATTCGAATTGAATTGGAAATTCTATTTTAATCAAGTTGGATTAAAGAAGGATTCGAGTTGGATATCAGCTTTATTCGAGTTAAATCAAGACTTAATCGAGTTGGTTAAGTCCTTCGATCGAGTTGGATAAAGGTTTGATCGAGTTGAATCATTGTTTCAATCGAGTTGGATTCTCGCTTCAAACAAGTTAGTCAAAAGCTTATTCGAGTTGACTTTCTTTTCATCCGAGTTGAAACAAATATTCAATTGAGTTTTATAAACAAACTTTTCACAGAAGTTAATGTTTTTCGAGTTGATTAAAAATATATTCGAGTTGGAATATACTTTCATTCGAGTTTTATCAAAGTTTTGTTCGAGTTTACTCAAACAAAATATAAGTGACTTTTGTTTCAATAGAGTTGATTGACTTGGCATTCTAGTTTCAAGGCCTTGTCAATCGAGTTGGTGTTAGATATATGAATTTGGGATTGAAAATGGTGTTTATGAAAGCATCAGATGAGATAGAATCTGGTGAAGATCTGAAAAAGGTTGAGGAATGATACAATGCAAAATAATTTGGATTATAACAAATTAAATGATACTTATCAAATTCTTGAATTTCTGAAGAGTATATTCAGACTTTATCTGAAAAAGATTTGTCTGAAAATACTTCTTTCACTCAAAAGCCGTATATTCCAAATTCAATTCTTGTAAAGATCAATTCTGATGTTGAACTGAAAATTAAAACTTTTGAGTCTGAGAATAAAAAGCTTCAGGCTGAAATTAAAGAATTCGAAATAAAAATGCAAAACCATCCTGAAAGCAAGCCTCAACCAGATCAAAAACCTTCAATTCAACCTGATTCTATAAATTTTGAAAATGTATTTGATCTGTACATGAACTCTGATTTTGACTCATTGAAAGAAATGTTTGTCAAGGTTAATGATTTTATTAAACCACTCCATGACAAACAATCTGATAAAACCAAAGAACCTGTAAGTATTTTGAAAAGAATACCTACAGTTTCTAAGGTTAAATCAGTACCTTCACCTGTTTTATGTAAGGAAAAGGAGAAAACAAAAGTTACTTTTGTGACTCCCAAATTTGAAAAAGGTGAATCCTCCTCATCAAAGGATTCAACTGCAAAGCAAGCACATGCTTCTCAAGGTAAGAAGATTTTGCAGAATAAGGGTAATTCTAAAGTGACTAATTCTCGTTTTCCTGTTATGTCAGATAATATTGTGAAAAATTCACCAAAGAAAGTTTGGAGAAAGAAGCAATAAGAAAAGAAAAACAAGAGTATTAGACAAGAATGTAGAGTGAAACATTTATTTGTTACTGATAGTATTAGTCCAGTAGATAATTTTGTCTCTGATAAATCTCATGTTAAATACTGGTCTAAATACTCTCGAACTGAATTGCTTTCTTTAAATTCTGCTAAATGCCATGTAATGAATGGAGAATCTGTGCATAAATCTGATAAGTTTGTATGGGTTAAAAAGAACAAAGTTCCTACTTTTAAACAGCAAAATGTTCCAAAGAAGCGAATTTCAAAATCAGTTTCACAACGAACTGTACAAAAATGGATACCTAAAAACACTATTAAAAAGTGGGTTCCTAAGTCAAAGACTTTATCTGTTCAAGAGTCTAAAGACTCACCACATGATTTACCAAATTCCAAAGTACCCAACTATAAGTGGGTACCTCATGTTTTTCTTCTTTTTATAGGTAAATCATGTGTGGTACCTTGACTCTGGGTGTTCCAAGCACATGAACGGATAGAGAGAAACCCTCACGAATTTTGTAGACAAATTCTGTGAGACGGTACGGTTTGGTGATGATCAAATCTGTCCGATCAAAGGTTATGGGAGTTTGGAGTACGACAAAATAACAATTCTGAAGGTTTTCTACGTTGATGGTCTTGGTCATAATGTGTTCAGTATAGGCCAATTGTGCGATAAATGATTAGAAGTCAACTTTTAGGCTAATCGGTGTAGTATTAGATCTGGGGAAGGGAAGGAGATCCTAGCTGGGAATAGGAAAACCAATTTGTACTCCGTAGATCTAGCCAACATAAATCTGAAGAAAGGTGTCTGCTTACTCTCAAAGCAACATCTAAAGTATCATGGTTGTGGCATCGCCGTCTATCCCATCTGAACTTCAAAGAATTAACCAATCTTGCAAAAGGTGGTTTAGTCAAAGGGTTACCAACTCTCCGATTTCAGAAGGAGCAGTTGTGTGCCGTCTATGAAAAAGGGAAGATGGTGAGAGCTTCTCCCAAGTTAAAGGTTGAACATTCTTCAACTAGGGCTTCAAAACTTCTACAAATGGACTTGCGCGGGCCTATGAGAGTATAGAGTATCAATAAGAAAAGATATGTGTTGGTCATAGTCGATGACTATTCAAGGTATACATGGGTATTCTTTCTGAGATCCAAGTTGATGCTAACAAGTTCATTATTGACTTCATTCACATAATACAAGTCAAGCTACAACTATCGTTCAAACCATTAGATATGATAATGGTACAGAATTCAAGAATAAGTTACTCGAGACAATTCTGAGTTCTGTTGGGATAACTCATCAATATTCAGCAGCTCGTACCCCACAACAAATGGTGTTGTTGAATGACGAAATCGCACGCTTATGGATTCTGGTAGGATGATGCTTGCTTACTCTAATGTACCGTTATTCCTTTGGGCTGAAGCTATAGCAACTGCTTGGTTTATTTAGAACAGATCAATCATCAACAAAAGATTCGGAAAGACAGCATACGAACTAATAAATAAATGAGTCCCTAATGTGAAATTTTTTCATGTCTTTGGATGCAAGTGCTTTATTCTGAATGACAAAGACAATTTGGGAAAGTTTAATCAGAAAGCGGATGAAGAAATCTTCATTGGTTACTCCAAAGAGTCTGTGGCTCTTCGTGTCTACGACAAAAGAATGAAGACCGTTAACGAGAGCGTAAACGTAAAATTCGACGAAGGAGTTGTCATGGCTTCTGAACACACCAGTTCAGGACCCAAACTTACACAGTCGACTTCAATGAAGTCATCTGAGCAAAATGCTGAAATGAATGATCTTGATAAATTGTTTGAAAATTTTTATGAAGACTATTTTGAAAAGACCAAATCTAATGTTCCAATTATGGTTCCTGACAGGATTACTAAAGATCCGGTCATGGTCTCTGATCATTCACACCAACAGATTTCATAAGAAACTGGAGAGGTCTTAACAACAGATGTACACATACCTGTTAATAGTGTACAACCAATTCATGCTCCAGAATCTTTTGAAACTCCCTTGAATTCTGAAAATTCATAAACCCCCAATTCATTTGATATGCCATCAACATCTGAAATAAGCCCCCGAATTCCCTACCTAGAATTAAATCCCAATGAAGAACAACTTCAACGTTACCCTCATACATTCAAATGGACAAGGAATCATCCACCAGAAAACATAATTGGTGATCCCTCTGCCTCAGTAAAAACCCGGACAGCTACCATGAACTAGTGGATGAAGAATGGATTGTAGCTATGCAAGAAAAGCTCAATCAGTATGAAAGGCTGAAGGTCTGGCGATTGGTGGAACGACCAAAGGATAAGTGTATCATTGGCACGAAGTGGATCTTCAAAAATAAGAAAGATGAACACGGAGTCATCATTCAAAACAAAGCTCGCCTCGTTGCCAAAGGGTACAGCCAGCTAGATGGAATCGATTATGATGAAACATTTGCCCCCGTTGCCAGGATTGGAGCAATTAGAATGTATTTAACATTTGTTGCACATAAAAACTTTACAGTATATCAATGGATGTAAAACTGCATTTTTAAATGGGGAGTTGAGTGATGAAGTGTATACATGTCAGCCCGAAGGCTATACTGGTCCTTCGAAGCCTGATCATGTATATATTTTAGACAAATCACTGTATGGCCTTAAACAAGCACCTCGAGCTTGGTATGATGCACTTTCAATTTATCTTTTGAAATGTGGATTTAACAAAGCTGCAGTGGATACTACCCTATTTATAAAACGTTAGGGTCCTGATATCATAGTTATTCAGATATATGTGGACGATATAATATTTGGAAACTGAGTTTTGCAAGAAGTTTGCATTTTTAATCTCCCAAAAGATTGAAATGAGCATGACGGGAGAAATTAATTTTTTCTTGGGTCTACAAGTAAAACAGCTGAGCGATGGCATTTACATCAATCAGTTAAAATACATTCAAGACATGTTAAAGAAATATAACATGGTCAATAGTACACCCATGAAAACTCCCATGGCTCTGGATTCTAAATCTAAACTCGATGAGGACATCTCAGGGAAACCTTTTGATGTAATTCGTTATCGAGGGATAATTGGTCACTAATGTACTTAACTGCTAGTAGACCGGATATTATGTTTTCTATGTGTGTCTGTGCTAGATATCAAGCACATCTTAAAGAATCACATTTGGCTGCTACCAAATGAATATTAAGATATCTGAAAGGAACTCCAAACTTAGGTTTGTGGTATCCCAGGTGTTAGATTTATTATTTCGATCCTAGGAGTTATTTTGTAATATTTATTTTCATTGTAATTTGTCTTGTATTTATTTCTATGTATTTCATGTCTATGTAAAAGTGTAGGGGCCATTGTTGCCAAGTGTTGTAACTTAATTAAAGGAGCCTATAAAAAGGCTCCTAGGGTTACTTTTGAGAAACACACGGTTGACCTTCAATTTGAATATTCATTACAGCCGCCACTGTTCCATCAAGAGTCTTCAAACATTCATCTTGTCTTCTTCTTTATTAAACACATTTATTGAGCATGGTTTCTTCATGTGTTTGATGAGAAAAACGTTAAGGTGCTGAATACATTCGGGATTTCATATTTACAATTGGTATCAGAGCTCAGAGGAGTGGATTTCAACTGATTACTTACGGGTTCTGCTGGGTTGTTCATGTTCTTCGAGTTCTTCAATATACAACCGGTTAGATCTTCATTTTCCATGGTTTTTCGAGTTTCTTGTGTTATAATGGTTCTATAAACATCACATTATCATTATATACTGATTTTAAACTCATTTACTTCCATATCTTTGTTAAAATCATCAAGAATCGACCATTTTGAAGCTTGAAAATATGGGTTTTTTAAGTGGGTTTTTCATGTGTTCATGCTAGTTTTAAGTGTTTTCTAGGTTGTTTTAAATCACCAAAAGTGTTTAAAATAGTTTATAAATCATTTAGAACTGTTTTTAGGCATTAAAACTGATAAAAATCGAATTCTGTCTTTTCTGCCTTAGAAAAACGTAAAAACCTGCTGTATTTCGGATTACATACTGTAGCATTTCGGACCACATAGGCACCAAATTCGGACCTCACACTCATCCTAATTCGGACCACACTTAGGTGAATTTCGGACCCCCATAAGCCAATTTCGGACCATAATTCGGTCACATCCGAATTTCGGACCATCCGAAGTTCTGGAAAGGCTTTCCATTTTTCACTTATTGGGACTTGTTCTAAAATTTTTTTTTTTTCAAATTCGGACCACACCATTTCGGACCATCCGAATTCGGTCCTCTGTCCCTATTTCGGAACCATCATATTTCGGCCACTTCACTGTTCATCCGAATTCGGTTCATCCGAATTCGGTCCATAGGTCCATCGGAACTTAGGTCATCCGACTTTGATTCCCCCAAGTACAACTGTTCATCCGAATTAGGACACTCATCCGAATTAGGACCTTCATCCGGATTACTATTCATCCGAAATTGACCCATCCGAAGTCTAGTCATCCAAAATCAACCCATCCGACCCACTATTCATCCGAAATCACTTCATCCGAATTCGATCCATCCGAATTCGGTTCCTCCATCCGAATCACTGTTCATCCGAACTCAAGCATCCGAATTCAGAACACTCTGGTTTCAGTCCAACCCATGCGTGTTCAGTTTCCACCTCTAAGATCTCCATATTCTTAATCAGCACCAATACTCATAATGTCTCGTGAAGCTCTTGTACTCGCATCTGAGAACAGACCACCTGTTCTTTATCCTGATGAGTACGAACAATGGAAAGCCCGGTTCCTGAAATTCATTGGAATGCAACCTCTCGGGAATCTGATGCTTCAATCAATATCCGAAGGACCAGTCATCTACTATAGAGAGATTGCTGCCAGACCCGAGGCTGATCCTCCTGTCCTAGCCTCAAAAGTTGAAAGAGAGCCGGCAAATGAAGCCGAGAGGGATCGCCAGCACGCTGATAAGAGGGCAGAATATCTGATTTATCAAGCCCTCCCCACTGATATTTTGGTAGGTGTAGACAGTAAAATGTCTGCAAAAGAAATGTGGGACGAGCTGGAAATCCAAATGCTGGGGGCAGATCTTGATGATCGTGCCAAAATTGAAGAGGCGAAGGCAAAGTTTTCAGAATTCCGCGCCAAAGACGGGGAATCTCTGCAATCCACGTTTACCAGGTTTTGTGCAGTCCTTAACGAATTGAATAAACTGCACATCAAGAAGGATCGGGATGACATAAACATCCAATTCTTTGCCGCCTTAGCCCCCGAGTGGCAGCTTGCATGTAGGGCAACAAAAAGAGTTCTGAACATTCCTGAGGTATCCATAAATGTCGTCTTTAAGGAGCTTAAGAAATATCAAGGGGATGTGGATCAACAGAAGCTGATGGCAAATCAATTGGCCTCTCTACTGCTATCAGCCAACACAGGGTTGAAACCAAATGATTCCCTAGCCTTGATCACCAACACGCAGATTCCAACACCATCTTTTGCTCCTGGTTCTTCATCATCTCAGTACAGGTATGCTTCTCCTCCTCGTGAGGTCTATGATGAGGAGGAAGCCACGATCCAAGAACAGATTGCCTTGTGGACCAACCGTCTCCAACAACGACGGTTCTCCAACAAGACCAACAACCAACTCCGATATGACACTGGTCCTCGGAGGTACTCAGATGACAGGAGGGATGACCGCCGCGATGACTATCGCAGAGATGACTACCGTAGGGATGACAGGGATGATCGCCGGTATGATGACAGACGCGACTATCGCGATGATCGCCGTTATGAAAGGCGTGACGAAAGGCGAGATGACAGGAGAGATGACAGGAGAGATGACAGGCGGGACGATCGAAGGGATGATCGTCGGGATGACCGCCGGGACAGAAGGCGTGATGATAGCCGTGAGCACCGCCGGGCCGACAAAAGGCCGGCGGAAAGAAGAGAGGAGAAGCCAAGAGCAGACGAGCCAAAGGCCACTGATGAACGTCTCTGCTACAAATGTGGCAAACCGGGCCACTTTGCTAGGGAATGCAAGAACAATTTTGAGAGAGACGTTGCGTATTACGAAAGAAAGCTCGAGTCTACAAAGAAGAAATCGGATGCGTTGGCCCTCGTCGCCCAGGAGGACTACTGGGATGCTGAAGATTCAGAAGACGAGGATGAAAAGGGCAAGAATTGCTATATGGTTGATCGTCAGGGGTTGGAGATTTGTACTGATGTCACTGCTGCAATTTTAGACACTGCTGCTGAGGGGGAGACAATGAAACATCCACCAGCATGTCTGATGGCTACAACCGACGATCCCGAATGCTCCACATCCGGTTCAGAGTCCAGTGAGGTATATTCCTATTACATTCCTGCACATGTAAATAAATTATTTGTAGATAATGAATGTACACTACACACACAAATACTTGATCTACAAGATAGATTAAAAGCTGAAACTGCAAAGTATGTACAGGCTGAACATCAAGCTCATATTTTGAAAGAATCATCTGAATTATATCATGCAAAATGGTTAACTAATCATAATGTTATAAAACAGATGTTGATAGAAAAAGTAGATGTTCAGGATAGGAATATATACCTTGAATCTTGCATGGAAACGCTTTCAAAAGAAAAACTCTCTTTAAAAGAAGAAATTTCTGTTCTTACAAAACAATTAGATGTGGTAAATATGGAAAATATAGACAGTTTAGAAAAATACAAAATGATTGAAGAAGAAAGGATAAGTTTGTACGCAAGAATAAAGACCCTTGACGATGCATTTTTGAAAAGGGGTCAAACAGAACAAACTATCCATTTAAATCAGCCCAAAGAAACTAGGTTTTACCATTCTAAACAGGGAATTGGTTTTAAAAATCCTAAATATTTGGAAAAAGCACAAAATGTCTTACCTGTATTTTATGACATGAATTATATGGGAGCCGGTATTAAATCTTTCTTTTTTGAGTCATCAAAAGAAGTTTTAAACCAAGAAAATGAGAAACGTGTTGCGCGTAAATATAAAGAAATTTCTTTTCATTATGAAGAACTTAACGAGAGTTATTCTTCTCGAGTACCCCCTTTAGAGGAAGATCTCTCGTCAACTTATTCAGAAACTGAATTGAACACTGAAACAGAAAAATCAACTCCTCAACTTTATATTCCTGCAAAAGTTCTTCAACAACAAATCATTGTTTTAGAAAAGGAATTGAAGTCATCTCAAGAGAAAGCACTTGATCTTCAAGATGCTCTTCTTAAGAGAGAAGAAGAATTGATAAATCAATCTTTTCAACAAACTGTGGAAGTCACTGTCTACAGAGAAAATTTTGAAATAGTTTCACAACAATTGAAAGATCTTTCAAAACAACAAACACTTTCTCATTCTCTAAAAATTCCATGTATGTCATCAGATAAAGGTAAGGCTACAGCTGAAACTTCTTCTATCTTTGTCAAAGGTGAGTGCTCAAATGCTTTCAAGAATGAAGTTTCTAAAAAGACTCAGATGAAATCCAAGTCTTTTAAGAAACCCTCTCACCACCAAAAAAAAAAGTCTGTCAAGTCTAAATCTTCCATGCTTACTGACTCAAATCGTTTTGTTCCTACAGATTATATAAGGAGAGTCCCAAAAACCACCATGCAGGATTTTACAAGTTTTTTTGTGAAGAAGGCTTTAATGCCAAGTGATTTTGTTACTAGAGATAGGATGTCTGTAATCTCTAAAGACAATTTGTGTAACAAAGCGTGTGACAATGTTTGTAATGATGTACCGAATTCTACTATTCCGTTAAAGTACTCTTTCAAGGATTTGTTTAATCTATGTCCAACTAAATATAGACGACAGGTTCCTGAAATGAATGCTTTTGTGCCTTATCCTGTTAAACGTATTCGGAAAAAGAAAACTAAAAATAGTGCATCATTGGCCACAAACAAAGTTGAGACATGTCCGTTGCCAAGGCCCAAAACCAAAGCAACGGTCAAGAAGGTCTCAACAAGACAAAAACCGAAGGCAATTTCAGTGCCTAAGGTTCCAAAACCCAATAAATCCAATCTTCAATGGATTCCAAAGGGTTGTGCATCTGGACCACACACAAATGCTAGTTGGGTTTCTAAATCTGTACACGTGCCATATAAATCTGGAAATCCCAACAAAAAGGGACCCATATTGAGGTGGGTACCCAAGGTTGTGTGATCTTAATGCAGATGGTTCTTGGTTACTTCTGATTAAGACCCGTGCTTCAAAGAAATGGCTTCTAGTTACCTTAGACTAGGACCCGTTCTTTTGCTTGTCGGTTGTGCTTAAACCGACACGTTTGGCTTCTGTGCACACAGCCCAGGACTCGGTCTTAACTCATCATGTTTTCTGAACATCTCGGTTCTGAACACGGTTTGATTGTGAATTAAAAATGGATGTGTTTGAATGCATATAGTTTTTCATTATATGAATTTATGTGTTTTTCAGGCCAAGTCCATTTGGTATATGGATTCGGGTTGCTCCAAGCACATGACAGGAAGAAGAGAATTGCTGTCCAACGTTGTTGAACAGTATTGCGGAACTGTGAAATTCGGGAACAACCATCTGGCTCAAATAAAAGGATACGGGGACTTAGTTCTAAATAATCTGGTCATCAAGGACGTTGACTATGTTGAGGGGTTATCTCATAATCTTTTTAGCATAGGACAGCTCTGTGACAAAGGACTAGAAGTAACATTTAGGGCTAAGAACTGCAGTGTTAAGAACATGGATGGAAAAGAAATCTTGACTGGTTCCCGAAAATCTAACCTTTACACCATTGACGTATCTAAGCTTTTAGTGAAGGATAACATTTGTCTACTATCAAAAGCCTCGTCGAAAGACTCTTGGTTGTGGCATCGAAGATTATCCCATTTGAATTTTGATAACATCAACAAGTTGGCTGCGAAGCAATTGGTCAAAGGACTTCCTGAGTTACGCTATGAAAAGGACCATCTGTGTGGAGCATGTGAGAAAGGAAAAATGAAACGATCATCTCACAAACCAAAGCCCGAACCATCAACAAAAAGAGTTTTGGAGTTACTTCATATGGATTTATGCGGACCGATGAGAACACAAAGCATAAATGGAAAACGATATGTGTTGGTTATCGTTGATGATTATTCTCGATATACCTGGGTAAGGTTCTTGCGTTCCAAGGACGAGACAGCTCAAGAAATCATTGATTTTATCAAGAGTGTCGAGACCCAACAGCAGCTGTCAGTACAATCAATCAGTTCAGATAACGGCACAGAGTTCAAGAACTCGGTAGTGGAGGGCTTCCTTCGATCCAAGGGGATTCAGCATCAATACTCTGCTGCTCGAACACCTCAACAAAATGGGATCGTGGAAAGGCGTAACCGTACGCTAGTAGAAGCCGCTCGTACAATGCTCACATAGTCAAAGCTACCTCCGTTCTTGTGGGCCGAAGCCGTATCAACAGCATGCTATACACAGAATCGCTCCATTATTCATAAGCGCTTTAACAAAACTCCTTACCAACTCTTTTTGAATAAAGTACCATTTATCAAGTACTTACGTGTATTTGGTTGCAGGTGCTATGTGCTGAATGACAGAGACAACCTCGGGAAATTTAACGAAAAGTCGGATGAAGCAAT
This sequence comes from Centrapalus pauciflorus, assembly GCA_020465985.1. Taxonomy (NCBI): domain Eukaryota; kingdom Viridiplantae; phylum Streptophyta; class Magnoliopsida; order Asterales; family Asteraceae; genus Centrapalus; species Centrapalus pauciflorus. The sequence continues at coordinate 322,529 of JAANYP010005469.1, read as the reverse complement.
CTTCATTGGATACTCATCCAACTCGAAGGCGTATCGCGCATTCAATACCCGAACCAGAACAGTCAATGAAAGTGTGCATGTCACATTTCATGAGTTGGCTGAACTGGCACCCGAAGTTGATCAATCAGGACCACGCATTACTCAGATGCCTGGAGACTCTTCGAATAACCCCATTTCTTTTTCTTCTTCTGATTTGGTTAATTTATTTGATCCTTTTTATGTTGAATTTTTCGGTCCTAACGCTAGTGTGTCTAATGTTGTTAATAATGTAGGTAATCCTTCCAGTTCAACTGCGCCGCAAAGTTTCTCCACTCCATCTTCATCAACATATCCTCATCCATCCACATCATCCACCGACACATCCGCAGTTGAATCTACTCCTATAATACCCTCACATGTAATACCAACGATTCTTCCTTCACCTGAATACTCGGAAATTGAACCAGAACCTGTGGTACCATCATTTGAAACCATTGACCATGAATCCTCATCCATTCCCATATTAACCACAGAGGTTCCATCCCGAGCACCCCTTCCACACGAAATCAAATGGACCCGCGGTCATCCAACAGAACAAATCATTGGTGACGTAACAACAGGAGTCCAAACTCGTAGAGCATCTGCTAATGAATGTCTCTACGCATCATTCTTGAGTATGATAGAGCCCGCTCGTGTGGATGAAGCCCTGACAGATCCGGATTGGATAGTTGCAATGCAAGAGGAACTCAACCAGTTTGAACAGCTAAGAGTATGGCGGTTAGTTCCCAAGCCAAAAGACCGTACAGTCATCGGAACAAAGTGGATCTTTAAGAACAAACGAGATGAAAACGGCATTGTGATAAGGAACAAAGCAAGACTTGTTGCCAAAGGCTACCGACAACAAGAAGGGATAGATTATGACGAGACCTTCGCTCCAGTTGCACGGATCGAAGCAATCAGAATCTTCTTGGCGTATGCGGCACACAAAGACTTTAAAGTGTACCAAATGGACGTCAAGACTGCCTTTCTAAACGGTGAACTTAACGAGGAAGTGTATGTTGAACAACCACAAGGCTTTGTTGATGCACATAAACCTGACCATGTTTATGTGCTAGATAAGGCCCTCTATGGTTTAAAACAAGCACCTCGAGCATGGTATGATAGTCTTTCGAATTTCCTTATTTCTGCCGGTTTCTATAAAGGTGTGGTGGACACAACTCTGTTCACTAAAAGGGAAGGCCCACATATAATGCTAGTACAGATTTATGTTGACGATATTATATTTGGATCTACTGACAGTAATTTTTGTAAGGATTTTTCAGCCCTAATGGAGTCTCGGTTTGAGATGAGTATGATGGGGGAAATGAACTTTTTCCTCGGATTGCAAGTCAAACAACTTGAGGATGGGATTTTTGTGAACCAGTCGAAATATGCTCTTGACATTCTCAAGAAGTATAAGCTAGACTCTTGCACTAGTATCGCAAGTCCCATGGCCTCCAACTGTAAGTTAGACACCGATCCTTCAGGGAAAAGTGTCGATAATACAACTTACAGAGGGATGATAGGATCCTTACTGTACTTGACTGCTAGTAGACCGGATATAGTGTTTTCAACATGTCTTTGTGCTAGATTTCAGGCCGACCCAAAAGAATCACACCTAATTGCGGTAAAACACATTTTTCGTTATCTTAAGGGTACACCCGAACTTGGTCTATGGTATCCAAAGGGAACCGATTTCGATCTTACCGCATTTTCAGATGCTGATTTTGCAGGTTGTAGAGTGGACAGAAAAAGCACATCGGGAGGAATACAGTTCTTAGGCGATAGACCGGTGAGTTGGTCTTCCAAAAAGCAGAATTGTGTATCCACATCCACAGCTGAGGCTGAATATGTAGCAGCTGCAAGCTGTTGCTCTCAAGTGCTGTGGATGAGAACACAATTACGCGATTATGGGTTCTCACTCACCAATATCCCTATTTACTGTGATTCTCGAAGTGCAATTGCCATCTCTTGTAATCCCGTGCAGCACTCTCGTACAAAACACATGGATATCAGGTATCATTTTATTAAAGATCACGTTGAAAAGGGAACCATTGAGTTGTATTTTGTTGGCACGGAATATCAACTAGCGGATTTATTTACTAAAGCTTTAGACGAACCTCGTTTTCGGTTTTTAGTATCTCATATCGGCATGTTGAATCCACCTTCCAATTAAATATCAGATATTGTCTTAAATAATTCTATTTCAATCTATCATGATTGAAATTCCTTTATTTTAGAAAATAACTGTTATTTAAATTTAAGGATTATGTCACAAGATTGAATCTCAATCTTTCCTTATCTGCGTATATTTTTAATAATTAATCATCCTGATAAATTGCTGTGTGAATTGTTCATCATGGAGTGGGATGCAAACAATATCCAGGTTTGTCGGTATTTGTAAGGCTTAAAGAAGGGTTGTCATGATTTAAATCTGAAACAGAAAAGGAAAAAGGATCGGTATTTACTTTGAGGGGGAGTAGAGTTAGGATTTTTAATTTTATAATTTTGTGTTTCTCTTTGTTTCTTTTATAGTTAATTTTTTTTACTTTTAGGATAGACTTAATTTAAATTTAAATTTTAAGTGTTAATTTAATAGGTCAGAAAAATCACAAAAAGATTTTAACTTTCAAATTTATCAAAAAGCCAAAAACATTTTAGTTTATTTTAGCTTATTTTTATCTTAAATTAAATGATCCAAGAAAATACCAAAAATATTTCATGTTGCTGTTTCAAAGAAAAACTCAAAAAGATGCAATAAAAAAAAAAAAAAAAATTGGGCCAAAATTATAATGTTGTCTTAATTAATTTTAGGCCCATCTTAATTTTGATTTTGTGTGTGTTTGTTGAAATCCGGCGGCCCATGTTTCTTGTTTATACGCGGATCCTTGACCCGGTACCCGACCCATGCGTCTTTAAATAGGGTCGGTCAACCGGTCAAACATCTTTACTTCATCTTCAACCTTCCTACTCTCTTCTTCTTCCCTACCGACGATACCACCGCCCACTTCCACCATTACCGTCGATTTCAAGCTTTTACTCCATCGTTTTCTTCGGTTTTTCTTGCTTTATTCATCATCTGCATCACCAGGTAACACTTCTTTATACTTATTTCAGTCTTTAACTTAGTAGTTTACTTGTTTGATTTTCAAAATATTTCCATTTTTTTCATTTCGGTTTTTACACTTTTTAGGTAGTTTAATGTGTTAGATTTCCTTAGTAGTAGTTAGATAAAATGTTCAGTAGGTTATTTCTGTTTAGGATCTGTAATTTCATGCATTTTCAGTAACATTTTAACTGTTCACGTTTATATCTTGCATGAACATTAACTGCACTCATGCAGTTTCGGATGTCCGAATTCGGACCACCACCCGAATTCGGATGTCCGACTTAGAATAATTTCAAAATTTTTCAAAGTACAAAATCACATTTCGGACCACTGTTGATCCGAATTCGGTTCACTGTTGATCCGAATTCGGACCATCACATCAGGGTCAAAATTTTCAAAATTGAAAAATTGTCTAAGTATGTTCACCACTACGCATCCGAATTCGGATGATACCCGGATTCGATCCTCATCCGAATTCCAGGTACCATCCGAAATTGGAACACTTTCATTTCATTGCATGCATTTTCACAAGTCAAAATCCAAATTCGGACCATGTTCACACCACATCCGAATTCGGACCACCATCTAATCATATCATGAACTACACTTCGGGACACCATCCGAATTCGGTCCCCACTTATCACCTCATCCGAATTCGGTCCAACTCATATCATTCATGCATCATTCCCTTTTCGGACAGATCCGAATTCGGTGACACTGTTCATCCGAATTCGGACCATCCGAAATCCAACACTTAGGATTTATTTTTATTTTTTTTTTAAAAAAAAATTTATTTTTCATGTTTTCCATTTCTGCATTTTCATATAAATTAAAAAAAAAATCACAAAAATAGTTCCATCCAAGTGCATCATTGATTAGAGTTAGGATCAGTGTTTGAGTGAAACGGTCTCATCTAACATCGGTCTCTTAACGATTGACTTTGGACTTTGTTAGTAGAATTTTATTCTACTAATAAAGACCCGATGTTAAACAGATCTAGACTTCACATCAATGCTTTATCATATCAAGTCTTATGATTCTAACTTTGTTGCACTTTGCAGGAAAATGGATCCCGCAATTGTTCTTACCATACCCCATCCTCCTATCCCTAACAACAACGCTCAGCTACCCGAGGAAGCCATTTTGCCGAGCGCCGAGTTTGTCGAGTTTATCCCCCATAACTGGCAACTCGACGTCTCTATCCTCCCAAAAGAATCCCAAACCCTTGCCTTCGACATTCTCACCCGCCATCCCATATATTATGCCCTTTCCACAGCCATAGCCGTTCCCAAGATTTACCTACAACAATTCTGGAACAGGCTCCAATTCATAACCGACCCCGAACCTCACTTCACCTCCACCATTGACTGCGTTCCAGTCAAAGTCACAACCGCAGCCATCCGTCACATCCTTCGTCTTCCAATACAAGACTATCTTCCCTCCATTGACTCATTCGATCCAAACCCATCCGTCTCAGAAGCCATATCTGAAATTCAAACCCTAGGGTATGACGGACCCCTTACCAAACCATCTGACTTTCGCACAAAAAACCTTCAGTCCCACTGGAGGATCCTCTTCGATGTGCTGAATAAGTGCCTAACAGCCAAGCATTCCGGTCACGACTCAGCATCGGCCCAGGTTTTAGCCATGTTCACTGGCTTTGCCTACGACCGACACGTGGATTACGCTGCGTTCATCTTCGAAGAATTACGAAAAGTCCACGTTGAAAGGAGCACAAAGAAAGGACGCAAGTATGTCCCCTATCAACGATTCCTTCAGCTCATCATCCAGTATGCAATGGATCAGGACGAAGACATTCATGAGCGTCCAGAAGCTTATGTCTACCCCACCGTGGCTATCCAGAAATTGACATTGCCAAAGGGGGCCCCGACGGTACAGGTAATGAACATTCCATTATCGACTCTAACAAGGTCGAGGGGTACAGATCGGGTAAGGGAATATATGAGAGAATATTATCCGGATGAGTCTCAGTCTGAATCGACTGAGACTAACCAGTCTGAAGGTGAGCAGCAAGAGAGTGAGAACGAGGGAGAAAGGATGGAAGTACAACAATCACTGGGTTATGGTGAGAGGGAGGCTGAGAGTGTAAGGGAGGGAGTCGTAGGTGAAACGGCAGAGACGGCGGATTCTGAACGAACCGTCTCTGTCGTAAGGCCGAGGGATATGCAATCTGAGGGTGAACCAAGCCCTATCAGCCGGACACACCTTCATAAGACCGTTAGTCCAGCGGTCGCCACAACCCCAACCATCCACTTGGTTTCCCCTCAAAGGGAAACCACTTCATTCCACGGGGATCTTCCACATACGCCATCGCCCTCTCATTCGGAGAGTGGCGGGGTTGAAAGAGGTCACACTCCTCCCCACGTGACCGAACTTCCTTCGCCCATGATTCCATCCCCACAAATAGACACCGTGCACGATGCCTTTGTGGCATCCCCAAGAGCTGCCTCCGTGGCAGCTCCCGAAACTTCCAGATCTGAGCATCCCGTAGTGGAGCCAGAGATGACGGAAGGAAGACCGGGAGTGGCTCAATCTACGCCTTCCACTTCCGGCCATCTCCCCATCAACTTGGAGATGTTAACGGCAGCCTTACGTGCTGCCGGCGTTATCACCCGGGCTGACCTGGACGCTCAAAGGGAGGCAGCCGAGGAACGACACACCGCCCTTCTTTCTCTTATAAAGGGTAAGGGTGTCGCCTCCGAAGCCGGCCCCTCACCAGGATCCCATTCAGTCCAACTTCAAATGGCGGAGCTCTCTGACAAACAGGACGCACTTAATCGCCTAATCCTTCAAGTCCAAGACCAGCTAAACTCAAGGATGGATCGCCTTGAGTCGGCGGTTATAGATCTTCAGTGCCGCACTAAGGCCGAAGCCCCCAAAAGAAAACATGACGACCAGGACGACCCTGATCGTCATGAGGGGGAGAAGCGTAGAAAAGTACAATTTGAGGAGCCCATGCTGGGTATAGGGGGAGCAGAGACCGCCGAGGGGTCTGAATTTCAGGGGTCGGGGGAAAAGTCACAAGAGGCTCAGGAGTACATGCTAATAGAAGACGAGCCGATGGTCGAGGGTCCAGCTCCACTGGATCCAATGACAGCCATGGTAGAATTTGAGGAGCCACACGAGAAGGTTGAAATCATATTAGTTTCTGATTCAGATTCTGATACCGAGGACAACCAACCACTTTTAACTCCTAAGCCTGAACCTGATTCTCCAACCAAAAAATCCTCATCCTCTTCCTTCGATTTCCTGAATTCACCACCCAGAGCCCAACAGGAAGACATACTCTCATCCATCCAAGCTCCCCCATCGCTAAAAGAATCCCACATTACAGTCAGCGCACCAAGATCCCCAGGCCCTCCACCAGTCCAACAAACCCAACGCTCAGGTCCCTCCCCAACAAAAAGGGTTGACTGCTTCGATGAGACTCCGGAGGGTCCTGGAGTGTACAGAAAAGACGATTTATTCTGGGTAGACCACTACACCAAAGGAAAAGTTCGTACACTGTCGCAGGAAGAAAAAGACCAAATGCGTCAAGAACGGCGGGGGACAATTATAAAGCTTCTTGAAGCCAAAAAATCTGAACTCGAAGAACCCCCCCGTTCAAGGCCTGAAAGAATTTCTGCAGAACTTTCCCCCGGAAAAGTTTCAAAATCCATATCTTGAAGAAAGGTTCAAGATGGTTTTCAGAAATAAGCCTGGAGCCTTCAGCAGACGCCTTCTCATGGAACTTACAAATGTCTCCAAAGCTGAACAGGCTGAATACTACCAATTGATGCTCCGGGAACAAAGGTCTAAGGTGTCGAAGTAAAAGATCAAAAAGCTCAAGACAATCACGATGTGCAAAAGAGCCAGAGTCTTCTATCCATCCTACCAAGTGGAAAGAGAAGATGGGACGCGAGATGACATCTTCGAGAATGATCTTGACTTCATAAGTGCGGATGACGTTGAATTCCTTCACAATACTCTGAAACATCGCATCAAGAAACGTCTATCGCACATGACCGCACTAAGAGCCCTAGTACGAAGCATGAATCGCCGATCGATAATAATGTGCCTAAGAGATTTTCAGATGGCGATCGAAAGTGCTTTGGTTAAGGTAGGACTACGTGCACCGGAACAAGACAACTTTCTCCTAGCCCACCACCCGGCCTACAGAGTGATACTTAAAGGAGATCCGGGTGTTATTTATGTGAACTACAAGGGCTACAAAAGGTATATGCGCTTTGAGGATCTACCTTGCTATTCCGATGGTACACTTCGACTGGTTCGAGCTGCTCTCTCAAAGAAAGTACAAGATTATGATGCTCAACCAGATCCTGAACAGAGATGCTCACCTACGGAGATACAGAATACACTCAGCGGCATAGACTACCTGAACGAGCGGCTACATACAAGACAAGTAACCAGACGATTCGACGTCATACTTGGTCTTCGTGAATCCACAGATCATGCCCGCGTTCCAGGACCTCCTAATTGATCGAAAAGGGGGAGATTGTTAGATTTATTATTTCGATCCTAGGAGTTATTTTGTAATATTTATTTTCATTGTAATTTGTCTTGTATTTATTTCTATGTATTTCATGTCTATGTAAAAGTGTAGGGGCCATTGTTGCCAAGTGTTGTAACTTATTTAAAGGAGCCTATAAAAAGGCTCCTAGGGTTAGTTTTGAGAAACACACGGTTGACCTTCAATTTGAATATTCATTACAGCCGCCACTGTTCCATCAAGAGTCTTCAAACATTCATCTTGTCTTCTTCTTTATTAAACACATTTATTGAGCATGGTTTCTTCATGTGTTTGATGAGAAAAACGTTAAGGTGCTGAATACATTCGGGATTTCATATTTACACCAGGGAATCATCTTTTATATTAATTGCCTTCTCTGATGTTGATCACGCAGGTGATAAAATAGATCGGAAAAGCACATCAGGAGCAATACAATTTCCTGGTGACAAACCCGTATGCTGGTCATCCAAAAAGCAACACTGTGTGTCTCTATCAACAGCGGAAGCTGAATATGTTGCAGTATCATCATGATGTTCACAAGTGTTGTGGATGAAGAGTCAACTGAGAGACTATGGGTTTACACCTCAAAAGATTTTCATATACTGTGATTCACAAAGTGCAATAATAATAGCTTCAAATCCGATGCATCACTCAAAAACCAAGCATATTGATATCCGGTATCATTTTATAAAACATCATGTAGAAAATGGTAACGTAGAATTATATTTTGTATCGACTGAATATTAACTAGCTGATCTGTTTACCAAAGCATTAGTTGAAAAACGATTTAATTTTTTGATATACAAATTGGGTATGTTGAATCGTTAGTTTTAAATATTCAGTAGTTACACAATAAAATTTTTAATTTACAATTTTCTACTTGATTAAAATTGTTGTTAATCTCATGTGATTTAAAAGTTTGATTTTTCTGAGTTTAACAGATTCAGATTGTCATATGCAGGGGGAGCAGACAGAAATTTTTTTCTGATATTCTAAATAACTGATAATATTTTTATATGATTCATTGTAGGGGGAGCTGTAATAAAAAGAGATATTCATCTGAGGGGGAGCTCAAATGCAAAATTCAAGGGGGAGCATAATTTTTATATTTTTTTTGTTATTTTTATTACAATTTTTTTTAGTTCATTTTAAATTTTTTAAGTTGTTTAAATTTTTTTGTTTGTGTGTGTGTGTAATTTGTGTTAATGGGCTTTAAAGATAAAAAGAGAGAGTGGGCTTCAACAGTTTTTAAAGTGGCCGTGTTTTTCAAATTCAAATTTGATTATAAATTTGAATTTTGAATTTCAAAATGTCTTTTTACAAAATTACGGCCACTATTCACCTTCTTCTTAGACACCACTCTCGACATTTCTTAACACCGAAGCAACCCATTATTCTGAAAAAGATTTCAAGATTCTTATTGAAATTGTAAGATTTGTTTCTGTTTTTTTGTTATTATTTGTTCTTTTTCAGCTTATTTTTCGAGTTTATTGAACTATGTGTGTTCTTGGCGTGTCGATGTGTGTAAATATGATAGTTTGATTTTGAGTCGTTAATCTGAAGTTGATAGTGTGTTTGGATTCGTTTTGGTCATATGAACTTGAAAATCAAATTTTAAGTTCGATCTCAAAACACACAACATTTAATTTGATTTTGAAAATAAAAAGTTTCGAAGGTTGGAATTCACTGTAATTCGGACTTTAAATGGTTTTAAAGGTGTTTTTGGACAAATTTCAGGAAAGAAAACTTGTTTAAAATCAAATTTCGAGTAGGAAACAGTATATGGGTAGGCCAAAATGTCCCTGAAATAATTTTTGATAATTTCAGTGTTCTTTGGGACTTTGAAAAGATTTTAAGTTCAAACTCGGTCAAAGAAGCTGATCGATAAATTTCTTGTTTTGATCGAGTTGAACATAATTACAATCGAGAAAACCTAAGTGTTTCTCGAGTTGGCAAAAAGACTATATCGAGAAATAAATGGGTTCATTCGAGTTTCCTTGAATCAGGAATTTAGAAAAATTTTAAGTCATCAAACTCGGTTGACAAATGGCCCGAGAAACTTTATGTTTCATCCGGATTGATCAATGCTTTGATCGAGAAAAGCTGCTTCTTATTCGAGTTTGGGACTTAGAATTGTCACACCCCGTTACCCCAGTTGGCAACGAAGAGTGACGTCGCGGAAGCGTAACCATAATCATAACGAACGACCACTATATGGACGTTTTCAAAAATACATTGATTTAACTTCAAAGAGAAATATTGTTTTACATAACCAAAATACAGCGAAGTAGTTCTTAAAATACCAAGATTTAAATACACGATTTAGTTTATCCGGAAAGATGCTTGTAAATCTCCGAGTTTGAAAATGATGCGACTCCAAAATGAACGGAAGCCTTGGAATACTTCCGAGGAATGTGCATGTCTTAAACACCTGAAAATACATGCTAAAATACGTCAACAAATTGTTGGTGAGCTCATAGGTTTACGCGAAAAGACCAGTTGTATGGACATTATCAGATGAGTTGAATTTATAAAATCATAAATTCCGTGTATGTATTACATAAACCATCATGCAACCGAAGCTTAATTAAAGATGAGTTTGCCCTGTGCAGTATTCCCATACGTAATACCGTGTGTTGAATATATATGCACTCGCTGTTAGCCGACCCGAACTAACCCGAATGGGGGACATGACTCCCGATAGATCTATCCACAATATATTCGCGCTTGCAAATAAATGCAATTAACGGTTCATGATTTGAGGGCTGATGGATCCAAACATGTAATACATATAAGAAATAAACAGTTTTGATGTCCATATGAAAACAGTGCATGTATTTCCACCCCAATAGATAGTGAAAATAGGGGCTATGAGAACTCACCGAGATTGCGATGGCAAAAACGAGCGTAAAAAGCTATTTAGCGTAATTGGATGGATGATGCGTCGAGTCAGTTTAATCGAGCCCTAAAGGATAATAAGGACTTAATATCTCTAATATATGATGATATATATATTTATAGATTTTTATGTCTTAAGTCACCCAACATTACAAGTTTATAAATAAAACCCCTTAAAACATCAAGTTTATATATACATAATTTTCCAGCTTTTTCGGAGGTTTTTCGGCCTACTTTGAGGCTGTTTTGGACCAAGCTCCACAATGTTTTAGACATTGTTTTTCTAGGACATTAAACTACTATATACAAAGGATTTTTAGAATCAAGAACGGCCATTTTTCGATATGTTTAGGTTGGTGAAAAAGCTCGTTTAAAACCCTATGTTGGCCATTTTTGAGCTGTCAAACTTTCGGTTTCCCAAATAATTTCTAGAGGTCTTAAACTCCAAAATAAATTATGAAAACTTCCAGATGTATAGTTAAGACATAGATCTATCTTTTGAGACAAGAATCAACTCATTTCGATAAGTTATGAATTAGTTATGATTTTTCAAAGTGGATATAAATTTTCTGCCAAAAATCCGCAGTTTTATAAACTTGAAACAACTTATGATTCTTGTTGTTTATTCAAAGACTACTTGTATAAAAGTTGTAAAAGTTATATAACACATATATAACACATGTTTTCATAATATTAACATGTTTATAATGTGTTTATATATTCATATGCACATTTAAAGAAACAACTTAAAAATAAAAACTAGAAACTTATAAACTTGAGTTTTTATGAAACTTGTTGTTGTTGGTGATTAAATATATTATGCAAGACTTATATAAACATAAATGTATGATGAAATAAGTTAGTATTTACTTACTTTGAAGTGTTTAGAATATGATTTTGAGTAGAAGTTGAAATCCTTTGAAGATATGCACCAAAAACACTTGAATTTCTTGAAGAACACTTGAAGAACACTTGAATGAAAGGGTTTGTGATGTGTGTGTCTATAGATCCGGTTTTTAGAGAAGAAAGGAGAGATTTTTGATGTTTGAAGTGTGGAAAAGAAGTGAGAAATGAGGTCTTATCTATAGGCAAAGTGTTTGGTCTTTCAAATGATGAAAGACATGGATGAAAAAGGTAGAGTGCACTTTTAAACAAAATGATTGTGTTTAAAGTAATATTAAAAAAATAGAAGTCAACCTCTAATACATCACATGTCTATGGCTGGCCATACATGTATTATACATGTATTTTCATTTTTTGTTTTGTATAAAAGTATTTAAAAATGTATTCTTGTATTTCCCTATTCTTGTAAATTCATAAAAATTTATGGATGCATTGTTTTAATGAATTGTTTTAGTCTTGCATAATTAATGTTAAGTAATTGTATTTGTGTTTGATTAGTGTCACTAATCATAATTTAATTATGGTACTTAGTTGAATTAATCCTTCATAACGTGAATTGATCGAATTAATTGATTTGCCGATTCATCGCACCGATGAATTTGATTCTAATTGAGTTGAATTTTCTAATGGGCATTGTTAATCACTTTGATTAATTTCTAATGACCACTGATTAGATTATAATTGGCTATTAAATACATACTAGTTCATTGTTGCTAACCTGGTTTAATGTCGGATGTTACAGTCTCCCCCTATTAAGGGAATTTCGTCCCGAAATTTTATCGTCTTTCCTCAGGGGTATTGTTACTTAAGAGTAGATGAGAGTATCTCTGCTTAAACTGGCCTTTGCATGCCTAAGTGAATTGTGGTCCATGTATAGATACCCATCTGACCTTGAGGATGGGTATACAACTGTGCTTTAATCCTTTGACCTTACGGTCCATGATTTCAACCGGCTCTTTGATGAAGTGAAGTTTATCAGTTAGCTGGATCTCTTCCAAGGGGGTAACAAGTGTCTCCTCTAACAAACACTTCTTCTTATTCGATACATGGAAGGTATTGTGCATGCTGCTAAGCTCTGGTGGTAACTCTAAACGATAAGCTACGAGTCCAAATCCCTTTAAGACTTTGCATTGCCAATGTATCGAGGGTTTAGTTTTTCCTTATTTTCCTAATCGTATCACACCCTTCCATGGCGAGACTTTCATCAGTACTCGTCCTCCTAATTAGAACTCAAGGGGTTTTCTATTTTCATTTGCATAACTTTCTTACAATCGCAGGCAACTTTTAGTCAGCTTCGTAACTGTACTATCCTTTCGGTAGTTTCGTGAATGATCTTAACGCCAGTGATTTGGCCATTTCCCACTTCTTCCTGATAAATCGGTAATCGACACTTTTGCCCGTAGAGGGCCTCAAACGGAGCAGCTTCAATACTTGAGTGATAGCTATTGTAGTACGATAATTCCACTAAGGTAATTGAGTATCCATTACATAGGCCCTTAATGTGTGCTCTAGGGTTTCGATCGTTCTATTATTCTGACCATCGGTCTGAGGGTGATATGTGGTACTTCATGTCTAAGTTTGTATCCAAAGCTTGCTGTAATAATTTCCAAAAACTTAGATGTAGATCTGCTATCCATTTCCGAAATAATTATAATAGGCACTCCGTGTCCGGAGACGACTTCCATGAGGTACGTTTGGACTAGCTTATTCATCTTGATGTTCTTCTTGATTGGTAGGAACGCGGGGATTTTGTTAGGTGGTCGACTATTACCCAAATGGTTTCTGATGGTTTATCTTAACTTTGGAGCATGTTAGGAATTTTCTGACAGATGTGGCATTGTCATTCTTCATGATAGGCCACCCGTATAGCTCCTTAAGGTCATGATACATTTTATCGGATCCGGGGTGAACGGCATATCTTAATTTGTGTCCTTCATCCATAGCCAGCTTTCTTATTCCACCAAACCGAGTAATCAGATTCTATTCATGAAATATCGATTTTTTTTATTAGCCCTTATCCTAAACTATTTATCCACTTGTACTCTTAACGGCTTAGCTCATTAGTTTTCCTCAGGTGATGACGAATTTTCACGGTTGCAATTACTTATTAGTTCCATCCAACGGTACGACTTCGTATTCGACTCTTTCTGGTTCAAGATGTGTTGGAGGCTCTTATGGTCTGTGAATACAATACATTTCATACCGTACAACTAATGTCTCCAAGGATAAAGACTACTGCCTCAAGATCCAGATCATGCGTTGTGTAAATCACCTAGTGAACCTTAAGTTTTCATAAAGTATAAGCTATGACCCTATCTTTCTATATCAACCCATTGTGTGAAGAGACACAGTAATCTACAAATTTCTTGCTTCTCTTGGATAAAATAAGCGCGCTGCACAGATTGTGCTTTAATAACTGATATGATGTCTCCTGATCCTCGCCCCAATCATACTTAATATCTTTTCGGGTCAGTTTTGTTAGAGCTTCGTTGATCTTTGAGAAATTTTTGATAATTGCCTATAATAAGTGGTAAGTCTTAAGGACTGTCGTATCTCTATGGGGTTCTAAGAGTTGACCAATTCCTGATAGCCTCGATCTTTGCGGGGTCGACTTGGATCCTTTTACTATTGATGTTGATACACCCTGTGTGACGATAGCAGTCTAAGTGATCCTACATTGTGGTTTTAGCAAGTGTTTATTATACATGTTTATATATTGTCGATATTTATTATTGTTAGTGTGTTTGAACTTGATGTAACGGATTACAAGAAGTACAAACATAAAGTTCAAAGATAATATCGATCATAAGGTAAAAACATAAGTTTCAATACTAAGTTGAGTATGTGAAATAGTATATTCGAATTATACAAGGTTTGACATTCGAATCTGTGTCAGATTCGAATGTATACCTAGATTCGAATATAGGCAGATTCGAGAATGTTAATGAGGATAAACTCGAATAGGCCTTGGGCCGGATTCGAGTTTAGCCCATGACAGACTCGAATTAGCCTCTATAATTAGGGATAGACTCGATTAATTATCAGACTTTTTGCAGAATTCGAGAGTGATTAAGCAAAAGGCGATTTCGAGTTTATCATCAGTGTTAGTGCCGTTTCAGAGAGAATCAGTTCGTAGGATCGTTCGTGTGTCGTTCGTTCAGCTTCTGATAGTCTCCGTGTTTCTGGTTGAGAGTTGTTTCCGTCTACCCGTTAACGAGGATTCCGCACTCGTTGACGGTTCCGCGTCTAGATAGATCTCGTAGTGGTAGACCTTACAAGTGGTATCAGAGCCTACTGGGTGTTCTAGGTGTTCTTCGTGTTCATCTAGATACATTCTAGGTTTCTTGACGTTTGGACAGTTTTTCTCTCATATTCGTGTTTTTCGTGTTCTTCGAGCTTAGCAAATAGTCATTCGGAAAATACTTTGTGTTTTTTAACATTTTTGATCGAAATCATTGTTTTTCGTTGTTGTAATTAGGGTTATTCTTTGTTTCGAGTCTAACCAAATCCGCTCCTTTCGAGTTTGATTTCGAGTCTAATTCGAGTTTGTGCTACATTCGATAGGGTTCTCGAATATACTTACATTCGAGTTTGCTTCGAGTTTAGTCTAGTTTCGATAGGGGTCTCGAATCTACTGTCATTCGAGTTTGTTTCGAATCTGATCTAGAATCGAATAGGGCTTCGAATCTTCTGAGTGTTCGAGTTTGCTTGACCTTCGAGTTTAGGGGACTTTCGAATTTGTCATAAATTTCGAATTTAGTTGGATTCTCAAACTTAATCGAATTTAATTCCAAACAGATTTATACTTAATTAGATTCGAATCTGCCTAGATTCGAAAGAGTTAAATTAAATTAGTTTCGAATTAAATTAATTAAGTTCAATTCAATTACTTTCGAAACGATGTCAAATCTTCAAAGGTTTCTAGAAATGGACCACGAGGTCGGGAAGGCAAACACTCCGCCTAAGTTGATGAAACTCGAGGATTACTACTGGTGGAAAGATCGGTTTGCTGATTTTGTGCGCTTTAACGACATGCGCATGTGGGTCTGTATTGATGAAGGTTACATTCCACCGATTTCTGAAGTTGAAGGCCGTCAGAGAGTCTTATCATACCAAATGATGAAGGAGGATGATAAGAAACTGTTTGAAGCCGAGAGCAGAGCTTTTTCGATAATTTGAATGGCGTTGCCTCAGGATATACTACACACATTTAGGACTCAAAAGACGTCTAAGGAACTTTGGGAGTCATTAGAGAAGAGGTGTGAGGGTAATCCTAGGGTTCGACGAAAGCGTATGGAGCTGTTGAAACAACAGTTTGCGATTTTCAAGGCATTAAAGGATGAACAGCTGGATGATACCATCACCCGGTTCTATCATCTGTTAACGGAACTTGAAAGTCACGGGATTGAGTATACTGATACTGACAAGAACAATAAGCTTCTTCATGCCTTACCAGCCAAATGGGCTATGTATGTGGCAATGATAAAGCTTAACGAGGACAAGTACTATACCCAATCTCTGGAGGATATTGTGGGATCGCTGCGAGCCTATCATTCCGAGCTACTGAAGGCCGAAACTGATTACGAACAAGTCCAGAATCCAGCAATGTATTTTGGAAAGTCAACAAAACCTTCAGCGACCGCCGATCTGAAGACTGCTACAAATTGGATCGAGCGTTCTTAGGATTAGGAAGATCGGAAGAACCGCAACCTCAAGTACAACAGGAATCGACATCTCAGAGCTATTCTAAGATGCCCATGAGCGCCAAATCAGCGGAAGAACATTTGAATCTACTTGCTTCATTTGTGGCCGCATACGGGAACTGCGTTCAGGTGAAAATTAACGATCCTGCTCTCTGGGATGAAGACTACGATCAGGTCAACCCTAATGATCTTGAGGAAATGGATCTTAAAAGGCAACTGGTCATGGTAACCCAACGGGTTAAGAGATTCATCAAAAGAACTGGGAGGAATCTGACAATGAACAACATGGGGATTGGATTTGACAAGTCCAAAGTAAAGTGCTACAACTGTCAAGGTCTGGGACACTTTGCCAGAGAATGTCAGAGACCGAAGGTAGAGACGTACCAAGGGCAGAGTCAGCATCAGGGACAGTTTCACAATCAGTCTCAACAACGGTACCTTCCGAGTTCATCTGCCGGTCAAGCCAATCTAGCTGGTCTAATATCAATTGTCACATCAGACAGACAGCTAGATGGTACCTATGACTGGAGTTCGCATCCGGAATCAAATGCTCGGGCTTTTATGGCTGAAGTCACGGAGAATGGATGTGAAGGAGAAGAGCAGACCACAAGGGACAGCAGTCCGATGTGGGTGGAGAAGACAAATGATCAGACGGTTCTGGAGTTTGCTGCTCAGATGGCCAACGTGAAATCTGACAACTCAAAGGTTAGTCTGACTTACTCTCTTTTTCATGAATTATGCTTATTATGTGTTACTTCTAACGATAGGTTAAATCTAGTCTTAGAATCACATCAAACAATAACTGCTCAAAATGAGTCTTTAAAGGTTGAGAATGCTAGCCTAAACGATATTAAACAAGATCTTAAGGAAAAACTAAAGGCTGATGCTCAAGATGTAATAGTTCTGAAAGACAAACTGAGTGAGCAGTGTGTTAGAGAAGTTTAGAGCTAGCAGAAACAAAGGTAAAGGTAGCAGAGGCCAATAGTAAGCTAGAGAAGTTTAGGAATTCAAGCCTGAATCTAGGGAAAGTTTTAGATGCCCAACGTCAATCTAAAAAGCCTGTAGGTTTAGGATTTCATGAAATTCTCCCACCTTTTAATGCAAACTACGTGCCTCAACCTCAGGAGAAAACTGATAACTCAGTAGACTTAGAGGACTTACCTGCACCTAATCTGAGCCTGTAGTAGAAAGTACACCTAAGGTGACTGACACAACCGTCAAGGTTAAGAAAGTCAAATTTGTGGCTTCCTCCAGTGAAACACCTGCAGGAAAACATAAGATTGATTTTAATGATCAGGACGATGAGCCAGTCGCGATAGATGTTCAAAAAGGACAGGACACAAGTGACACACCTAAGTCTAAGGGCTCACAAAAGAAGCCAATAGACAAAATGTCATGCTTTAGATGTCACGAGAGGGGGCATGTAGCTTCTACCTGTCCACATAGGAAAGTTGATACGACACCTAAGACAGTGAAGCCGGAACAGCCTAAACCCTCAACAAGTGTGGCGAGCACTAGTAGTTCTCAGAGTACCGAGAAAACTATGCAGGCTGCACCAAAACAAGTTGTGAAACAAACACCGGTTAAGGTTGGACCAAAAGAAGTGGTTAGGACAAATTCACCGAATCATGTCATTAATCAATCTAGGTCAGCACCTCAACAAGTCTATAGGAGCACAACACCTAGCAGGGCACATACTCCAGTTAGGTCACATACTCCCGTTAGACATTATGCACCTATAAGAGCTCAGGGATCACAATCTGAAATGCAATATAATAGGAATTATTCTAGAGCTCCACAACAAATGCCTACTCAAAGGCAAAGAGTGAATTTACATCACTCGGCACCACAACAAACTCCTGTTCAACGACCCAAGTCACCTGAAAGGCGAGATGGGTATTTGAAAGAGTTTAAGTATGTGGACGAGAATGGTATAACCAAGTCAGTTATGGCTTGGGTTCCCCGTGATAAGTAACGTATTTTCTTTCATGTGCAGGAGATTACCACAGGTCTAAACAACAAATGGTTCGTCGACAGTGGATGCTCCAGGCACATGACAGGGGAACGAAGTCTCCTTACAGACTTCAAGGGTGGGAATAGGGGATTTGTATCATTCGCGGGTAATAACGGAGGAACTATCACTGGAACTGGAGAAGTCACTAATGGGACGATTACATTGGATCAAGTTTATCACGTTGATAAACTGGTTCATAATCTCATTAGTGTATCTCAAATCTGTGATAAGAAGAATTCAGTGCTGTTTACTGACACTGAAGCGTTAGTGCTAAAACCGGGATTCAAGATACCTGAAGATTGGATATTGATGCGGGCTCCAAGGAAGAATTACTTGTACATGCTCGATATGAACAAGCCGGATACTTCGATGGGTCCGATCTGCTTACAATCGAAAGCTTCGGAGACGGAATCAGTGTTGTGGCACAGAGGCATGGCTCACTTGCACCTAAGAAAGATGAACTACATAACGAAGAATGGGTTGGTGCAAGGTGTGCCTATGAAGAGCTTTCAGTTCGAGGACAAGTGTCTACCATGCAAGAAGGGCAAACAACATAAGAAGACACACAAGTCCAAGACGCAGAACTCCATTACCTTAACATTCGATTTGTTGCATATGGATCTCTTCGGTCCAATCAACAAAAGGAGTCTAGGAGGTAGTTGGTTTTGTTTAGTTATCACTGACGATTACTCACGATTTTCTTTGGTTTTCTTTCTAGGTACAAAGGACGAGACGGCTTCCAAGCTCATCGGGTTCTTAGACCAAGTGGAGAATTCGTACGGAACACGGGTTAAAAGGATACGTAGTGATAATGGAACAGAGTTCAAAAACACTGTAATTGGTGTATATTGCCTATCAAAGGGCATCGTGCATCAATTTAGTGCACCATATGAACCTCAACAAAATGGGGTGGCCGAACGTAAAAACAGGACACTGATTGAGGCAGCTAGGACTATGTTGTTGGATTCAAAGCTTCCTACCATGTTTTGGGGGGAGGCAGTGAATACCGCATGTCACATTTTAAACTGGGTCCTAACTGTCAAATCTTTGAACAAAACCTGTTATGAAATTTTGAATATACGGCCACCTAATTTAACTGGATTCGAACCGTTTAGGGTACCATGCACTCTTTTGCGTACAAAACATCAACCGAAGTTTGGTGAAAAGGCTGACGAAGGATACTTCCTAGGTTATGTGCCGAACTCACCAAACAAACGGGTTTTAACAAAACGAATGGTACGGTTGAGATTGTGTATAACATCGAAGTCACAAGTTATACACATGAACCCCAAACTGGTCCGGAATGGATATTTGACTATGATAAATTATTTGAGTTATTTAACATTCCTTTGGATGATAATGCAGGTACAATCGAAAAGGACATGGCGACGTTGCATCTGAATGACGAAGGTCATATCTTTCCGAGGACCACATTTCAATCCACATCCAAGCCTACTGCGACTGAAGATGGATCTCCATAAGTTACCACTCCAGAAGCTATCGTCAAGGGGGAAAATGTCCACGAGGAGGAAAATGTAGAATCTGAGGAAGTTCCCCTGTTAGATGAAATAAGATCCAACTTAGGAGATAATCTAAGAGTTGACGAGATAGACACCTCTAGGATCAACAAGAACCATCCTATAGAAAGCATCATAGGAAATCCTAACGAGGGTGTGAGGACAAGGAGTAGTTTAAATAACAACACTGTGTTGTTGTCGATGATAAATGACTCCGAGGCATATCAAACATGTCTCTATTCTTGTTTCATATCGCAAGTAGAGCCTAAAAATGTGCAAATAGCACTTAAGGATAACTCCTGGGTTGAAGCGATGAAGGAAGAACTCTCGCAGTTTAGGAAACTAGAAGTGTGGGAGTTAGTTCCATTACCTCGAGGAGAAGTTGCAATAGGAACCAAACGGGTTTTTAAGTGCAAGAGAGATGATCGGGGTACAGTCACGCGCAACAAGGCTAGGTTAGTTGTAAAGGGTTTCAACCAAGAGGAGGGAATCGATTACAACGAGGTATTTGCACCAGTAGCAAGGCTGGAAGCCATTAGGTTGTTTCTAGCATTTGCCTCCTTCAAGGGCTTTAAGGTATATCAATTAGATGTTAAGAGTGCTTTCCTATATGGGAAAGTGAAGGAGTTGGTGTATGTAGAACAACCGCCTGGATTTACAGATCCAAAATATCCTGATAGAGTATATCGTTCAGATAAGGCTCTATATGGACTGTATCAGGCACCGAGGGCGTGGTACGAGACTCTATCCAACCATTTATTAGAGAACGGGTTTGAAAGGGGTAGGATAGATAGTACTCTGTTTGTTAAGAGGAAGGGAGAACATTTCATCTTGGTACAAGTGTACGTCGATGATATCATTTTTGGATCATCAGACGAACAGATGTGCAAGGATTTCAAGAAGGTGATGAAGTTGAAATTCGAGATGAGTGGAATGGGAGAGTTAATTTTCTTTTTGGGGTTACAAGTTGACCAGAAGAAGGAAGGGATGTTTATCCATCAGACTAAGTATGTCTATGACATATTGGAGCGTTTCGGGATGGAGGGAACAAAATTGACTGCCCATTTCAGCACACCGATTCAAGTGAATCATAATCTCGGACCGGGTACTGAGAGTGATACTGATGTGGATCCGACGTTATATCGGGCCATGATTGGATCACTTATGTATTTAACTGCTTCAAGACCTGACATTATGTTTGCTGTGTTTATTTGTGCTAGGTTTCAAGCTATTCCGAAGGAGATACGCATGAAAGCTGTGAAGCGGATTCTACGATACCTCAAGTCGAAACCGAAGCTGGGACTTTGGTATCACGCGGAGGGAGATCTGGAGTTGGAGGCGTTCGCGGATTCTGACTACGGAGGATGCAGCTTGACGCGCAAATCGACAACTGGAGGTTGTCAATTCCTATGAGGGAGACTGGTATCCTGGAAATGCAAGAAACAGACGTCGGTAGCCGTGTCAACGTGCGAGGCCGAGTATGTTGTTGCTGGTAGTTGCTGCTCATAGGTTCTGTGGATACAACAACAATTGCGGGATTACGGTTTGGCTTACACTCAAACTCCAATTAGGATAGACACTCAATCTACAATTGCTATAACTAACAATCCAGTTAAACACAGTAAAACAAAGCACATAGACATAAGGCATCATTTTATTCGTGATTGTGCTGAAAAGAACTTAATCAAATTGGTAAAAGTGGCAACAGAAGATAATAATGCTGATTTATTTACCAAAGCATTTGATAAGTCACGGTTTGAGTATTTAATTCAACTGAATGGAATGCGCAACCCAGAGTAATTTGACCTTAGTAGTAGTTTATTTCCTTTTATAGAAGTAGTATTTCTTTCTTTTTATAGTAAGTCTGCTAATTTAAGATACTTTCTATTTGTAGTAAGTTTCTATTTTTAGTAAGTTAGTAGTTTATCGTATTTTATTGCTATTTCTTTATGAAAAACAAAAGAAAAAAGAGAGAAAATCAGAAAAATACAAAAAAAGAGAATATCAGAAAATGAGTTAAGTCTTAGAAACATAGGTTCAAAGTGACGAAAATTAGCACAGTCGTTACAAACTCTAAGTGTTTAGGCTTTCACACATAATGCAACTAAAATTCTAACTGTTATACTTTATTTTAGTTTGATGTGTTGGTAGGCATAATACATGTAGGGAGTCTCAAGGCAAATAAAATGTTCAAGAAAAAGTCAAACGTGTCACTAACTTAGATGTACGACCAATCGGTCTTAATTTTTATGTACAAGACATACAAACTTTGAGTCAAAATGAGGTATGCAAACTTTCTGGGGATGTATAGCAACATCAAATACATCTTAAAATGGAAAGAATAGAAAAATCATACAAAATTGAGAGTCGAAAACATGTAACTCTGTTGTACGTAAGTACAGACCTGTTGCCTCTGTTTAGATTCGGGTTGGCAAGATATGTCGCTTTGTTGTACGTCGGTACAGACCTGTCACCGCTGTCTTGCTAACTTTAAGAATAAACCTTAAGTCAAACTAGGACACTTTGTTGTATGAAAATACAGACCTGTGTCCGATGTTTGTCTTTTAAAGAAAGTTTGCAAATACCAACAAGTTAGAATCTTTGTCTGTATGCCTTGATCATAAAAGTATGTCTTTGCCTGGGTCACGTAAGATAATTTCAAGATAAATAAAAATGCCAAGGGATATTCCGAAATGTAGAATGTTTAAAGGGGTAAATACCAACAATCGACTAAAATGGGTATTTCACAACAAACAATCAAAGGAATCAAAAATTCCTAAGTGTGAAAGTTTAAGTACCGAGAGTGAGTATCAGACACCGCTATCTGATTGAACCTTTCTTTGACTACACTCATAAAAAATATTGTGTTTACTGTTTAGCTTAGGTTGTAAATTTTAATAAGTATAGCTTAAGTCTAAGTTAAATTTTTTTGGTCAAAATTTTTATTTTATTTTATTTTACCTTAGTTTATTTTATTTTATTTTAGTTTATTTTAATTTTTACTTAGGTAAAAGGTCAAAAATTACTGAGGGTGCATTCACAGTTGGATAAAATAAACACTGCGTGAAATATTTTGTGCTTAAGGTAAAAGATTCGGCATAGTTTATCTTGATACACAATACCGTAGAAAAGGTTGAAAAAGTTGAAGTTATTTCAAAATTTTCGAAATTTTTCTAAGTGTTTGGTGTTATTCGAGTTTAGGACAGACTCGAAGTTGGGATGTTTCGAATCTGTCAGTAGATTCGAGTCTGGCCATATATTCGCAGGTGGGTATTATAAATAGGTAACAGTGACTGTCATAACTTCTATCAGTTTTCGAATCTACCCTCTCGAATCTATACGGCGACCTCGAATCTATTTTCTCGAATCTACCGATTTCCTCAAAAACGACAATTTGTCGAGTTTCTTGCCTTAGTGTTCGATTCTACTGATACTTCTAGGTACAAACAACTTGGTTGTACAAGATTCATGTAGTTTCATACATCATTTTAGGCAAAATCATGGATTTTTGTAGGTTTATGGGTCGAAAACGGGTTTTTCAAAATTACAAAGTTTGGACCAATAAATAGTCAAATTAAATACGCAAATCAGTGATTAGAACCTAGTTGGCCTAATGTATGTGATTTGCTAAGTTCAAAATGGTTAAAATCTTGGGTTTTGTTGAAGAATAGGTCGACGACTGTTCGAATCTGTTCATGGACTTTCTCGAGTTTGTGAGTAAACTCGAGAAGACCATGTCATTCGAATCTGTCATCAAATTCGAAAATAGGGTTTATTCGAATCTGTCCATTCGAATCTGTTATTCTAGTTGAATTATTTAACTTAAATTTTATTAAACTTGTAGAAATTCTTTTGTGTTGGATTTTGTACTTAATCAAGTTCAAAATAAAACAAATTTGAATTTTTGGAAGTTTATAGATTTTTATTTCTAATAATTTGTCTATTGTGCAGATATGGCTGTTCGAGTTTTTGTGCAGAAGCATAATATGGTCATTCCCCCCAACCATCATATCCCTGAGGCGCAGGGTTTTCGACCAATGTTGGATTTCCTAGTAGAGTCTAGGATTTCATTTGCCTTAACCCATAACATTCAGATTGTTATTCCATATGTTCGTCAATTTTATGATCATCTTCAGGTAGACTGCTCTGTCACTCCGACAGTGCTAAGGACAAGAATCGCAGGGCAACCGTTGGTGTTCTCTGCAGATATGCTGCGTCAAGTGTTGCAGCTAGGCTCTCAGGAACAGGAATCTGGGCCTATCGATTTTCCACTAAGTATTAGGCAAGCGGCTTTCCAAAGAATGGGTTATAGTTTAGATGTGACGAAGACTTCCTACATGAAAAGCGGGCTAATTGGCCAATAGAGATTTCTGGCTCATGTATTCATGGTGTGTTTCGCAGCAAAGAAAGCTGGTTTTGATTACATCGTATCGAAGATCCAGTCTGGGATGATCGCTTTACTATATAATCGCCCATTCAGCTTTTTCTCAGATGTTTTTCTCAGAATTCGTCCATCAAATTTCGGCTCCGGAGCAGCAACAATTTCTGCTGTATCCTCGATTTATAATGATGCTTATCAGGCATTTCTTGCCGAATCTGCCGTAGTTGAATGAGATTCAAAGCGTAGCTGTAATGGATAAGAGGATTTTTGCTGATTGTTCCTCGCACAGAGGAAAGTTGGCGGTTCCAGTTGAGCGTCCGTTGTTTGGAGCTATCTTGGATAGGAATTTTGAAGCCCCAGATACTGCCAACTGGGCAGGGGAAGTTGAAGTTCCACCTAGACAACCTCCACAACAACACCAACAACCACAGCCACCGCATGCACAAAGGCGAAGACAAAGAACTTCTGCGAGTCAGACTCAGGCGTCTAGGCCTTCTACAAGTCAGCAGCCAGAGTTACAGGAAGTAGGGCCTTCGAATGTCCCAAGTGAAGCTGATCAGTTGTGCCAGACTCTAATTGAAATTTGGGAAGCAGGACCTAATGCCAATGAAGAAATTTCTGCAGCATTGGTGGGAGAATTACTTGAGCCTCCAGAAGGAGAAGAAGATGTGCTGAGGGATGTTGATGAATACGAACCAGAGCAGACTGCAAATGACTTGTCATCATCAGCTACCGAATCAGAAGAGATGGAGGAGTTAGAGGTTGAAGCTCCAGAGTCAGTATCGACTGAACCAGCAGTGCGAATAGAGACTTATGGTTCTAGATTAGTGGTTATAAATGAAGAAGCTTCAAGGAGGCGCACATCAAGAGAGTCTGAGGACTCCGATTTTGAAGAAGAAGAGATTGCTCCGTTAGTGACAAGGCAACGGGCCAAGCGTCACAGATTTATGCAAGGATCATTGTTAGGCACAAAAAGGCCTCAGTCAAACCTGTTCTACATCTGAGGGGGAGATTTATAATCAAACCTGTTGATGCATTTGAAGGTTGAATTTAAGGCCTGTTATATGCCTTATTGAAACCTGAAAATGATTTGCATATCAGTCTAAAGCTGTTCTATATGTTGCATGTGTTGCAACTAAGACAGTTTGTCCAAGCTGCTCTGTCTGCTGAACAGGCTGGACATAAACTGTCTACGCTGCTCTACACTGTTGAGCAGCTTGGGCAATTTTAAAGTGTTTTGTTCTCTGTGAACAGATGCTGTTCTTTGTGAACAGGCTAAACACTTTATGGAATATGTTTCCAAGTCATCATGTATTGTTTTTGACTACAAGATCAGTTTACAAAGTCGAAGACAAAGTGGAAAACAGAACTGCTCAGCCTGCCCACGCTGTTCTGTAACATGAAGACAAAAGGTTATTTGAAAAAGGGTGACAGACCTTTTTCTTATATCAAAATAGGCCTTTACAAGGAAGAAAGACGCAAAGTTGACATTCCTAAATTAGTTAAAGGCAATGCAACAGTAGACAAAGTGAAAAGACAAAAGTTCTGCACATGTGAAGACAAGTCTGCTTTTCAGAAAAGTGCAGAAAAGGTTATGTTGTCTTTTCAACAAGACTTCTCCTTTTTCATTTCATCCAATGAAGATGTTTCTCTTAGATCCTCTGATTGGGTATAAAAGGAAGCTTCTAAGGACAGAAAGAAGTGTGAAGAAAGCTAAGTGCTGAAACCAAGAGTGAACGTGCAAGTGTGATTTTCATGCATGCAAGACTTCTGTGTAAATCAGTATCTGTGTGTCTAAGCTGTTTTACATAAGCTGTTCCCTTAAGTCTTGTAAACACAGTGAGTGCTTCTTAGTGAGTGTATTCATTGTATGCTAGTTTGAGTTTGTCTTAGACTAGTGAACATACTGTTGTATCTGTCATCTCAGCTTGAACTATTCCGCATTCAAGCTTGTTTGTAATTAACAAATTGTTGATAATACATACAAACATTGAGAAAATAGTGTGTAGTTTGTAAATAGCTGTTATTCACCCCCCCCCCCCCCTCTACAGCCTTAAAGCTATATACTTTGGGAACCTCTCGGGACCTACAATATATATATATATATATATATATATATATATATATATATATATATATATATATATATATACTTTGGGAACCTCTCGGGACTTACATGAAATGCATAAACTTATTAAATGTATAAATTTTAACATCAAATGATATATTTATACATTAAAATCACATACATTCACTTTAACAATGCACTTAAAAATTATGTTAATGTCCATGCATATTTATATGAATGATAATCGAAATGAATGATCATCCATAGTATTCATGTCATCTTTTAGTACAATTTACAAGTCCTTTTAATAGAAGGAATTATAATAGTTTTATATATGGGTGGATTTTGTTACATTCATATATTGAATGGGGAATCAGATAACAAATTTGAAAAAAAATTCTATCAGTTTGTTTTTTAAATTTCTAATCAATTTAAATAGTTATTAATATTTTCTACAAAAAATATTTTTGTTGATGAATAAAATATAAAGTTTTATTTGTGTATAAATTCTGTTTTTTTTCAGTACAAACTCTTATTGAGGTTATGCACAAACAAAATTTCGTATTTTGTGGGTCAACAAAAAAATTTCTTTTAAAAAAGTAACGATAAATATGTCAATTAATGAAGGTTTAAAGTCATACAAATATATGTTATTTTATTAGAAATTATCGATATCACTAATTTACTTTTTCTTTTGGTTAGATAGTACTTGTGCTCAATGGTGACCTGTCAATATGGTACGTATGACCTGTAACTATGCTGACATGACGGTTTTGTTGATTCAAACGATGACATGACATGTTTTTTTATGACAGGGCAGTTACATTACTATCATTATATTATTATTATTATTATTATTATTATTATTATTATTATTATTATTATATATTCTTTTGTTGAATGTTCAACTTGAAACTAAAAAACCCAGAATATGAATATAAAAACACATAAAAACTCAGATATTTTTATCCAGATCTAGAACCTTAAACATAAAAAAGTTAAAATCAGAATCGAGATTGGAACATTTAACTAAGCAATAAAGTAGATTTTGAGCCATAAATCATGTGATTCCAGAACTCAATCGCTCAAAATCGAAACCAATAAAGTGAAATCAAAACAGTAAATGAAATCGAAATTGATGCTTGAACCTAATCTCAAACTCGTTGTACATTTGATTTCAAAATGTTAACAACCAAACACCCATAAACACAAGATGCTTGGACGAAATCAAAATCGATTCCAAAAATGTAACCATCAGATCCAGAATACAGGAGACGGTGTTGCGATGAAGATGATCGAATGCTAAGGTCATTAATGAGACGATGGAAGGTGACGACCGGAGACAATGATGTTTTTGGTTTGAAGACTTTATTATAACATTTAAGGAAACCATCGTGGATGGTGTTTCAATCTTTGGTTGATGAAGGAGATAAAATGGGTGGTTAAATCCATATCATTTTAAAAAAATTATAATATTAAAGAATAGAGTTTTACTGGTGGAACCGATAACCAGTCACCAAATGTACCATATCAACAATAAAATCCAAGTACGAGTATCATCTGGGTAAATAAACTGCATTAGTCATATCATAATTTCAGTTAAGTAGCATAAATTTGTACGATTTTATCCAAAAATTAAAATATTAAAATATAGAGTTTTACCGGTTTGAACCGGTAATCAGTCACCAAATGTACCATATCAACAATAAAATCAAAGTACGAGTATCATCCGGTAAAATAAAAACTGCATTAGTCATATCCATAATTTCAGTAAAGTAGCAGACATTTGTACGATTTTATCCCATTAATCAATTATAAAAATTTTGATGAACAAATAAAATTTTAAATTGGTTCTCTGTTCTTTATAATAGTTTGGTTCTCATTTGATTTTTTTCATTTATATATATATATATATATATATATATATATATATATATATATATATATATATATATATATATATATATGTGTGTGTGTGTGTGTGTGTGTGTGTGTGGGTGTGTGTGTGTGTATGTATTTATTTATGTATGTATGGTGAGAGAGAGAGAGAGACGCGATCATTGCAGAACCTAAATTTGGTGTAAAACTGTAGAACCAACTTTAAAATTAAATAACACAAGAATTATTAGTTTTTAAAACAAAAAAAATTACAGCATAAAAACAAGAAATTTATCCTGTTAAAAACGCGACTAATGATTTCATATGTTTTTAAATCTTTTTTGAATATTCACCATTGAATCCTACGAATTTTGAACATTCAACATCGAATAAACGTTATAAATTTGAACATTCAACGATAAATATATGGTTCTATAGTTCTACACCAAATTTAGGTCCTAAATGCTCCCAATCCTATACACACACACACACACACACACACACACACACACACACATATATATATATATATATATATATATATATATATATATATATATATATATATATATATATATATATATATATATATATATATGTGTGTTTGTGTGTGTGTGTGTGTGTGTGTGTCTAGATTTGGATTCAAGTACCATTAGTTTTGTGGAATACCAGAGGTACCTCGTTTAAGACCATTTTTTTTAAAAAATTTTTATAATCATGTTTAAATTATTAATATAATACTACTTATAAAAAATCACACATAAATACCCTCCAGAACTATGTGAAACGTGCATGTTTACATTAACTGCACTGTTATGAACGTATGTTCACACTAAGTATGCTCACATAATTTTTTTCATAATCATGTTTAAATTAATAATGCAATACTATTTGTAAAAAATCATACGTAAACATGTCTAGAACCATGTGAAACGTACATGTTCACATAAACTGCAATGTTGTGAACGTATGTCAACACTAAGTATGTTCACATAATTTTTTTCACTTTCACATAAAATTTTTCACTTTCACATGATTTTTAAAATGCTCATAAGTGTGAATGTATGTAATTCTTTACAAATAACCTTATATATACATATAAAATATGGTTCGTGTGAGTACCTAAAAAATTCAGAGTACTGTGAGTACCTGTGAACACATGGGTTTCAAATGTGAGCATGCTCTATAAAAAGTTTCTATTTAATTTTTATTTCATATTCATTTAGATACAAATAATATGAGGAAATTTGTAAAAAAAAAAATTTACATACATTCACGCTTTCTAGCATCTTAAAAGTCATGTGAACGTGAAAAAAAATAATGTGAACATGCTTAATGTGAACATACGTTCGCAACAGTGCAGTTAATGTGATCATGCACATTTCACATAGTTCTAGTGTGTGTTTATGTATGATTTTTTACAAGTAGTCTTGTATTATTAATATAAACATGATTGTGAAAAAAAATTCAAAAAAAATGGTTTTAAGCAAGGTACCTCCGGTACTCCGCAAAAGTAATGGTACTCACTTGAACCCGAATACACACACACACACACACACACACACACACACACACACACACACACACACACACACACATATATATATATATATATATATATATATATATATATATATATATATATATATATATATATATATATATATATATGGACATTTTTAAGAACCTAAATATTTCTGAGAAATTGAGAACTGTTGGGAATTCGTATAGTTTTTCGTAAAAACATAAAAATTAATCTTATTAACGCACAGCGGAAACTTTTTAAAATTACGAATTCCGTATACGGATCATCAAGTATACATAAGATAAGTAAACGAGAAAGTAATAAAAATCCGTACCTTTGTATTCTATGACAAGAATACACGAATGAGATGCTCTCGGTATCCACCGGTGATGACACGATCGAGCGGCGTCAGGTATGCAATCAAACACACAAAGAACGGGAAAACACACGAAATTATGTGTATTGTACGGCCAAGGAACTACCACACACACACAAACACCTTCAAGTGTGTGCGTGCGGCGGCTCCCCCATTTCCTTAGGTTACTTTTTAATCTATATATATATATATATATATATATATATATATATATATATATATATATATATATATATATATATAATCAGGTTCATCAGCGTACCTATAAGATTCCAGCGTACCCAGCGTACCCTAATGTGAATGATCATTCACATGTATTTTTTTTAATAGACATATATAAGACAATATTATAAGACTTTTTTTCAAAAGAAGTAACATCATAAATCTTGTGAATGGTAAAAAAAGATCATGTGAATGGTCATTCACACCATTCACAAGGATGACCATTCACATTAATATGCATTGAGCATTCACATAATTTTTAAGGACACAGAAAGTGTGAATGTATGTGAAATTCATATATCATGTGTATAACATTAAATTAAACATGGTTATGAGAAAAAAAATTTAAAAAAAGTTTTTTAAGGTTGGTACCTTCGGGTGCACTTGATTTCGAGAGGTACCTTTTTGAACCTGAATATATATATATATATATATATATATATATATATATATATATATATATATATATATATATATATATATATATATATATATATATATATATATATATATATATATATATATTATTATTATTATTATTATTAAGAGTTTTAGTTTTAATCGAACTCTAATATAATAATATAATATATATCTTAATAACTATCTTTATTATTTAAACCTTATATAGTTATCTCTATAATTATATACCCTTTAAATAATATTAATCTTTTATACATTATCTAATAATATATAAATGACCAGATAATTATTTATAATTATCTCTTATTTATTTGTTTATAATTATCCATCCAATTATCTAATAATTGATGATAATATTAATTCAAATAAATGCATCTTTTATTTAATATCCAACACTAAATAAAAGACTAGATAATTACTTAATTATCATCCAATGACAATTAAATCAATACAATATCTAATATTGCACTTTTAGTCCCCGTACTTTGAGATATAATTAATCACACATTAATTTAATCTCAATGATCATTTCGTGTCATAAACAATATCCAATATTATTTATTCAATAGTTTAATTGCATCTGCTCAGTTGTGCTCATCGGTGTGACCCTCAAGTGTTTTATGAAATCAGTCATGATGCAGTAGTAATGTCATCTTTACACACCATATACTAACATACTCCCACTTGTGTAAGACGACATACTGTCTTGCAACATGCGCCTAAAAGAGGTCATGGCTAGACACTTTAGGCAACCAAGGTCATAAAAACTCTGACTCCCATTCGGGCATTCTTGTTGAAACAGCCTTCCAAAAAGAAACTTAGGTTATATCCCATGCATCGCGATATTTCAATGTGAAAGCTAGGCATGGATTAGATCAACCGTAGCAGTCACGATTATGTTTCTCGACTCCCTGATCTCATACTGAACTGTAACAGACAGAGTAGAACACATCAGTTCTGTCCGAGCATGGCCATGCATTTCTGTCAGTATCGATCGCCGAGGGACCCAGAAATATCTCTTCTTAGTTAAAAGAAGGTGCAAATCCCATATTGACTATCTAGGCCTCCAGTACGACTCCCACTGCAACCAGCCTCGAACTGTTATGATCACCCAGTTACGGATGACGTTAGGTTAGGCCAAATGTACAGCAGCACCCGCACTAAAGTACGTAGACATCTTAGGTACTAAGGATTACCCTTTTGAGACGACTCATGACTATGATCCACAAAGTGGTCTCAATCGGTGGGTCAATCCAATATTCGTTCGCAACAAATACCTATGAATTTGGTCCAACCTTTGCTATATTCATCACCCATGAATATCAACCAAAAACCACAGTAGCCTTTTAATTCTCGTTGTGGTTCCCACGACAACAAGCAACTATGGAATAGTTTTAGAATAACTTCAAATTTATTCTTGGATTTCTAAAACATGCAAAATAGAACGACATTTAGATATCATGTTGATCTCCTTTATCTCAATAAACACAACATGACTTCCATCAATTTAATGCTACTATTCCTTTATCAAATGTAACGGTAATACGATCTATCGAAAATTTAATTTCAGACATGATCTTAGTGGGAGTGTTCTCTAGTTAACTGACTTAACTTCCATTACCGTTTATCTTTGAAAAATTACACTAGTTCTTTATTACAACTTCTTGTAATATTATTCAGATCCAATCTGAATCTCCATACAAATTTATATCCATTATCTTTAGAGGAACTGGTAAATCACTCATAAAGACACCAGGATTAAAATTTAGGAGCTCTAGCAATTCCGATTAATTGCTACTAGTGATACGTTTAGATGTTTAGTCTTGAATACGACAGTATGCGGTTTATCTATATCTTAACAAAATATCTTTAATACCATTGTGTTCAACATTTGTGATATGTATCCATAACCACCAGAACCTGGTTATCGACAACATTTTGTTGTAGTATTCCGTTAAGTTTGTCGACTAGTGTTTAAACAAGTCAAAGGCTATTACTTGACTAACCATAACACAAGTTGTATACATTTCACATGTAATTTTATAAAATGCGATGATTTCTTGTCTAAACAATCCTGACTTCTCAAGTCTAATTATTTCTGACAAGTGAAGTGAATTAACCTCCATGTAACTCCTTTACATTTAATTCTGCATTTTATTAGTTTCTATATAATCACGGATGACTATCCAACTCATGTAATCTCTTGAACTAACTTTCAAGAATTAATAAGTTCAATGAAACTGCATTTGAACACTTGAACAATTTACACAACAACATGGTAACCCCTTTTATCTGAATATGACTACTAGCTTGTCCAATCTCCATTGACAAGTTACTATTCAAGCTCCACTTGAATCAATAGTCTATAATCATGGTTTAGTATTGTGAAATGTAGTTTCTACCAATTCAATCAACACAATGCAATTAATAAGAACAATAAATGTAATCAATACTAACCGAATGATTTGATTGAAGAACTTGATGATTACAAAATGATGAACTGACTTCGTACAGTGCTGCTCTTCTAAAATTAATGCGTACAAAAAGTGAATTCTGACAGATCTCCCTAAATCTAGAAAGTCAAAATGACTATTTATACAAAATTACAAACTATAAGGAAATTACACATTAAGTCCCTAGACTTTGATATTTCATCAACTAAAACATATTCCAACAATCTCCCCCTTTGATGAAAGTAGCAAAGTCTTCAAGTTGACAAGCCCAGCTTCTGTTCAAATCTTCTAATACTTTTTCGATCTGACAGCCTCCATTCAATTTTAGAAATAAAATCGACCATGAGTTTTCGATCGTTAACTGATAAAGCTCCTTTCTTTGTCTTCCTCTTTTTATCTGCTGCCAGCTTGCCTTTCAGACCATTCATCACTTTAATCAACGTTCCATCAGAAAACTTATTCAGTTCAACACTTCTCATAGCTCTCAATCTTTTACTTCTATCTTTGTACATGACAGCTGGATGCTTCACCATTATAACTTGAAACTCTTTAAGTTCACCAGCAAATTTAATATCTCTGTGAGGCGCAGTCATGTTTATCTTCCTCATGCCTCTCTCAACTCCAATCTGTAGATCTTGCACTGACATTAATACCAGTTTGGTATGCATAAAATGAAACAATGTCTTCAGTGCAAATCTACAATGTTCATTCCTTTTATTCCTGCACAATTCGTCAAAAAGATCTTCAATATCGACCAAGTGCATGTTGAACATGTCAGCTTCTGTGAATACATATGTGTTTCCATCAGACCTGGTTACAGTAAACTTCGGATAAAAAATCTTAACAAATCTTTCCTTTTCAATCATCACCAGATCTACTATCCTGAAGTCACTCTTCACCTTCTCAACCTCTTGAGTCTTGTTTCTTAAGAAACTGGCATAGTTGACCAGATTGGGCATGTTCGGCTCTAAGACTCGGAATAACTTGTGAAATGAACAAGGAGCTTGCTTTTTACAAAAGATCCGTTTCTCTAAAATGTCTTCAATGTATGGCATCTTGTTTCTTTTCCTTATGAACTCAGCAGACCTGTTCTCTGGTAGTTCAAACTTTTTCATCTTCTTCTTGCTTATCTCATCCTGATTCAACAAAGTTAGCATATCTTGAATTTCCCTCTGGACCACTTGTTGTGCTTGAAATCTAAGTCTGTGTTG
Organism: Centrapalus pauciflorus; assembly: GCA_020465985.1. Taxonomy (NCBI): domain Eukaryota; kingdom Viridiplantae; phylum Streptophyta; class Magnoliopsida; order Asterales; family Asteraceae; genus Centrapalus; species Centrapalus pauciflorus. The sequence goes on along the minus strand of JAANYP010005469.1, from coordinate 288,302 downwards.
TTTCTCAGATTCGTCAGCTAGCACATACTCGTTGAAAAATCTATCCATAACTTCAACTTCATTCAACACAACCGTTTCTTGAGCCATACTGCTCTCAACATGGAATTCTTCAAACTCTTCTTTAACTTGTACAACAACCTCAGGCTTTTCAACCGTTGGTGTTGATTCAACATTCTTCATAATTTCCTCAACTAGTACTTCCTCTTCCTCAATTCTTTCAGCTCTAAAATCTACATCAGTCAAAGTAATTATGTCATCATCTTCTGATACTTCAATATACTCCTCTCTTTCTTCTCCTATCTCTTGAATACTTAGCTCTTTTTCTTTCTCTTGAACGTCTTCCTCTGAATCAATATACTCAATAAACTGATAAATATCGGACTGAGTGTTCAAAGGAACTGGAACATCTTCATAAAGAATCAATCCCAGCTCTCTCTGTTCACCAGCTGACTGTTTAGATCCTCCGGCTTCTTTCCCTTGAGATTCTGGTTCCTTCTCTGGATATGTCAGCATTAAAATCCCTGGCGTCGGTTGATCAAGCTTTCTCCTCTTCTCCCCCTCATGAGGAGCATCATCGGAGTCTTCGTCATGCTCATCATGTTTTCTCTTTGACGAGGAAGCTTGAGCCTTGCAGGTCTCTTCTACTGCAGCTACTCGTTCAGAAAGATTACCCAACGCAGTTACCACAGTATTTTCCAGGCTGATCATACGTTCACGCATCTCATCAAACTGCTCAAAAACAAAATCCTTCAATTCTTCCTTCAACTCCTCAATAGCTTGCTTTGAGTCATTTTGCTTGACAGACTCCTCTGCAACATCTTTTCCCTTTAAAAATTTCTGAATATTTGTCATTTGAGCCATTACCTCCGCTAACTGATTAGAAACATGTAAATTAACACCAGACACAGCTGCATTCAGTGCACTTGTCAGGGTTGACTCAGTAACAAAAGGGGATAAACTCACCACTGGGTCACGTAGACTTCCAGTTGACACAACAGTCGAACTTGTAAAAAGAACTTCTGTGTGGCCAGTGCTCAGAGTTGGTATTGGCGTTTCTCTGACTGGACTTCCACCCTCTTCAAGTGACGGAGCAACAAATGCTTCCGTTACTAAGGGTGTTCCGGTGGGAACACTAAGTTCAGCCACACTTACTTCAACGAATGAAGTTGACTCAAGTGTCCTAAAGTGTATAGGATCTAGACTTTGTGATTCAAATGAAGGCGTACACACGGGCAATTGTGCACTTGTTTCAATATCCATCAAGTCCAATTGACTTTCGGATAGATCGTGTGTTTCATCCCGGTGATCAAATGAAATAATCTCCTGTTGAGAGGAGATTGAGTGGATAGGAGGGTGTGCAGTCGTCAGTGGGATACTGACTTGTTCAATGCTAACTCTCATAGGAGAGCTAACAGCAGATGTAGCTATGTCCCGGCTTTCTGGGCTTAGGACCTCCCTCACACTCTGTTCAGCTATCTGTACTATATCGATCATCAAACCTCCTCCCTCATGATGATCACCTCCATCATCATCATTATCATCATCATCATCAGCTCCTTCTCCCTCTTCTTCTTGAATATCAGATAATGTCCTCTCAGAATCTGACTTTGTTGCTTCTTCCTCACCACCCCTCACACTTCCTACTCCCTCACTCACAGACTGGGCAACATGAACTTCAGCCCCTTGCTGAGGTTCCTCAATCCTTAAAGCTCCTGGGCTAAGAGAACCCGGTTCTTGGGTCTCTATAGGAGCATGATCTATTCGATACAACTTCACATTTTCACTCTCTTGATCAGCATATTTGAGTAATGACTCTGGGATTGGCATTATGTTGGCATTCGGAGAGTCTGGCACTTCATGTAAACTCATCATAACATAGTCTGGGCATCTTTGAGAATTGGCTCTCTTTGGAATATTTTCATTAGCCCTTAAGATCCCTCGGATTAGAATTTGAATAAATCTTTGAAGTGGAACGAATTTCCTTGCTCTGTTTGTGGTTTTAGCAAGTACAATCTCCTTTAGATCTTCCCAGATACACTGAGCAAAGTCATAGTGTTTGTTGAATGCAATCCCATGAAATATTCTCAGGCAATGGATGCTGCATCGGTCAATCCCAGTATGCTTTGAAGTCATGCAACGATTAATGATACCAAACAGTGTGTACCATTCACCATTTAATCCATTTCTGTGAAATTTGGAGCTCTTCGGAAGTGGCTTTGAGTAGCCTAGACAGATCAAATCATGGACAAGCTCTTCATCAGAAACAAAATCCTCAAAATCTGCTAACTCTGGAAAGTTCACAGTGTCTATTCGTCGTGGAAGAAATAAAATGTGACGTAGCCTTGCAAGAGTGATCTTCGTCTTGAATTGATCAATCGTCACTTTGAAATGGTGATTACCATCCGCAGGAACAAATTTGACAGTATGCCAAAATTGTTGTAAATACACTTGTGGAATAGACGGCTTATACTGAAGCAGATAACCAAGAGGATGGCCTTTTAGAATGTCCACAATGATTGGATGACTTACTTTTATAACTTTGGGATCTAAACGGTGGTTATTATCCCTGAAAGGAAGACAATGTTTTGGCTTGACAAGTTGATTATCAGGAATAATTTGGGTTTGTGAAGAACGGGCTACAGAGGTTGATCTGACTGGGGTAGAAACGAGGGTATGATTTGATGATGATTGAGCATCAGAGGAATTAGAATTTTGGGATTGTACAGGAGATGCCATTTGAATACCTGTAAAAATAAAATTCATGTTAGACTTACCAAGTACACAAAGGACAACCGTCAAAATGTAGAAAAACTTGTAACATTTTATCAGAAATTGCAAAAACTTGTGATTTTCTGTTTAAAGCATCGGGATTCCTGACAATAATTGAAAATTATTGAGGGGACTCCAAAGTCAATCGTTTAGAGACCAATGTTAGAAAAACACAAATTTATAACAATTTCTTAAAAAATGTGACATTTTTCTTAAAACTTTAAAATATTGTACTTAGAAAAGTTTTCTGATGAATCTCGAATGAACCTATACGTTTCTCGAATGACACTTTAACAACCTCGGGTGACATATGAAACAACTCGAATAAGTCTACACCCAACTCGAATGAAACTCGAATAATACTCTGTAAAACTCGAATGAAGAGTCTATGAAACTCGAATAATACTCTGTAAAACTCGAATGAAGAGTCTATGAAACTCGAATCAGTCTATATACAACTCGAATGAAGTTTGACTCAACTCGAATGAGTCTTGAAGTTTCTCGAATGAAGACATGTAAAATTCGATCAAGTCACTACAAAACTCGAATGTTATATACATGAAACTCGAATGTAACATGTATTAAACTCGAATGGAAAATAGGATCCAACACCCAACTCGAATAATCTTTGAAGCACTTATTTCTGAAAATTTTCTAAGTGTTACAAACTTGTCAACTCGTATGAAACATAAATGTTTCTCGAATGTAATGTGTAAGTCATGATGAAACTCGAATTACTCTCAGATAAAACTCGAATGACACATATAGGCAACTCGAACGACTCTGTCATACAACTCGAATGACTTACATATGCAACTCGAATGACTCTGTCATACAACTCGAATGACTCTGTCATACAACTCGAATGACTCACATATGCAACTCGAATGACCTTTTATTCGAGAAATGTCTGTTTATATTCCTACAAGTCTAAAACACACTGAATTTTATGAATTTAAGTTCAGGGTTGTTTATCAGTGTTTTAAAACTTGTACCCCCCTCGAAAATGTGTTTTAAACACATTTGTTTTACTGAACTTTGAACAAAAACATCTTTAAAGTTGTTAAAAATTCAAATTTCAGAAAATTTAAACTCGAAACTGTTTCATTAGAAAATCATGGATTCTGTTTGTGTGATTTAAAAATGACATACGAAACTTCAGATTCATAGTCATATTACCATTTTGACCAATATCACACAATTAATTTCAGTTTTATCAACCAAAATTAGAAACTGCCATTGTCGGTCAAGAACACATACACGAGGATATGAACACAGACTCACATACGAACAGATACACTTAAAATATGTACATATAAACAAAAAAAATAAAGAAAAAACAAACTTTTACTCACAATTTTTATGAAATAAAACCTTCGATTGTGATTGTGGGTTTGAGCTTTCTTTGAAATGAAGAAATCTTGTGAAAGAAGATGAGTGTGTGTATATTCCGGAAAAAGTGAATTTGAATTTGAAAATTCAAATTTATAATCAAGTTTTACCCGGCCCACTTTATTTTTCAACATTTCAAACACTCGGCCCACATTTTAAACCATATTAGCCCACATATCACTTATTTCAAAAAAAAAAAAATTTGACTAAAAAAAAATTTGAATTTCAAAAGAAAAAAAAAATTTAACAGCACACAAAAAAAAATTTTTAATTGGACTAAAAAAAATTCATACTTGTAAAAAAAATTTCACATAAACATAAAAAAAAAATGAAAAACACACACAAAAAAAATAGTAACAAAAAATAAAAGTATTAACAAAGTACAATTGCTCCCCCTTGAATTACTGAATGTTGCTCCCCCTCAACTTATGATTTCATTTTGCAAATCTGCTCCCCCTACAAAATAACAGATAATTTTTATCAGATTTATGCAAAATCAGATAAAATGCTTTTCTGCTCCCCCTACACATGACATTCCAGATCTCGTTAAATTCTCAAGTATATAAACTTTTTATGAATCAAGAATTTAACATCAGATAAAAATCACTTAAAAAATGAAAATATTAAAATTAAAATTTTGAAACTACTGAATTATTAAATCTTAACGATTCAACATACCTAATTTGTATACCAAAAAATTAAATCGCTTTTCATCTAACGCTTTGGTAAACAAATCAGCTAGTTGATATTCAGTAGGTACAAAATATAATTCTATATTTCCATTTTCTACATGATCTTTAATGAAATGATATCGAATGTCGATGTGTTTCGTTTTAGAATGTTGCACCGGATTTGATGCAATAGCGATTGCACTCTGAGAATCACAGTATATTGGAATCTTCTTTGGTGTAAACCCGTAATCACGTAGTTGGCTTTTCATCCACAACACTTGAGAACAGCAAGAAGATACAGCCACATATTCTGCTTCAGCTGTTGACAATGAAACACAGTGTTGTTTCTTGGATGACCAACATACGGGTTTGTCACCTAAGAATTGTACTGCTCCTGACGTACTTTTTCTGTCCATCTTATCACCTGCGTGATCAGCGTCAGAAAAAGCAGTCAGATGAAATGAAGACTCCCTAGGGTACCACAAACCAAGATTTGGAGTACCTTTGAGATATCTTAAAATTCTTTTTGCAGCAGTTAAGTGTGATTCTTTTGGATTTGCCTGATATCTAGCACAAACACATGTAGCAAACATAATATCTGGTCTACTGGCTGTTAAATACATTAATGACCCAATTATACCTCGATAATGGGTTACATCTACAGGTTTCCCTGAGATGTCCGCATCGAGTTTTGATTTTGAATCCGGAGCCATGGGAGTTTTCATAGGAGTACTATTGACCATGTTAAATTTCTTTAACATGTCTTGGATATATTTTGACTGATTGATAAAAATACCATCAGTCAATTGTTTTACTTGTAAACTAAGAAAAAATTTATTTCCCCCATCATGCTCATTTCAAATTTCTGGGACATTAAAAACGCGAATTTCTTACAAAATTCAGGATTTGTAGACCCAAATATTATATCATCTACATATATCTGTATTACTATGATATCTGGCCCCTGACGTTTTATAAACAGGGTTGTGTCAACTGCACCTTTTGTAAATCCACATTTCAACAGATATGTTGAAAGTGCATCATACCAAGCACGAGGTGCTTGTTTAAGGCCATACAGTGACTTATCCAAAATATATACATGATCAGGTTTCGAAGGATCAGTAAACCCTTCGGGCTGATATGTATATACTTCATCTGTTAGCTCCCCGTTTAAAAACGCAGTTTTGACATCCATTTGATATACTGTAAAATTTTTATGTGCGGCAATAGCTAAAAACATCCTTATAGCTTCAATGCGTGCAACTGGTGCGAATGTTTCATCATAATCAATTCCTTCTTGTTGATTGTATCCTTTGGCCACGAGACGAGCTTTATTCCGAACAATGACACCGTGTTCATCTTTCTTGTTCTTGAAGATCCATTTCGTGCCAATTATAGATTTGTCTTTTGGTCGCTCAACAAGTCGCCAGACCTTTAACCGTTCGAACTGGTTGAGTTCCTCTTGCATCGCCACAATCCAGTCAGCATCCAGAAGGGCTTCTTTTACATTTTTAGGTTCAATCTTACTTAAAAAATTTGAAAATAAGCATTCATTCATTGTAGCCCTTCTGGTTTGGACTGATGACGATGGATCACCAATGATATTCTCTATTGGGTGATTTCTTGTCCACTTAACTGTATGTGGAAACGGTTCTATTGGGTCTTGGTTTGGATTGGAATCGAAATATGGTTCGGGAGTTGTTGCAGATGTTGTAGGTGGAACATCGGAGGTAGGAGCTTCTGACTGTTCTGAAGTAATAGGGGTTTCAGAAGTATGTGGAGGTTCAAATGGTTGTACAGTCTCAGTAGTTGACTGCACCTTTGCTGTTGAAGCTTCTCCAGTTTCTTCTGAACTTTGTTGTTGAGAGAGATCTGAAACTACGACTGGATCTTCAGTGATCCTGTCATGCACCAAACTTTGAACATTAGATTTGGGAGTTTCAAAATAATCATCATAAAAGTTCTCAAACAACTTATTTAATTCATTTTGTTCAGCATTTTGTTTATTTGACTCCAATGAAGTCTGCATGTTAGGTCCGGGTTCTGAACTGGTGTGTTCAGAAGCCATTATCATTCCTTCGTCAAATTTAACATTTACGCTCTCGTTGACTATCTTGGTTCTCTTGTTGTATATTCGGAAAGCAACCGATTCCTTTGAATACCCGATGAAGATTCCTTCATCCGCCTTTTGATTAAACTTTCCCAGATTGTCTTTATCATTCAATATAAAGCATCTGCAACCAAAGACATGGAAAAATTTAACATTAGGTACTCTTTTATTGATCAGCTCATACGGAGTCTTTCCGAATCTTTTATTTATTATTGAACGGTTTTGTGTGAAACATGCTGTTGCAACCGCTTCTGCCCACAAGAACAATGGTAAATTGGAATAGGCCAACATCGTCCTAGATGCTTCCACTAGTGTCCGATTTCTTCTTTCAACGACACCGTTTTGTTGTGGAGTCCGAGCAGCTGAGAATTGATGTGTAATTCCAACTGAATTTAAGAACGAGTCCAATGATTTGTTCTTGAACTCTGTTCCATTGTCTGAGCGAATTGTTTGGATGGTGAGTTGCAACTTTACTTGTATTTTTCGGATGAAGTTGATGATAGATTCGGTTGCATCTGATTTGGATTTCAGGAAAAACACCCATGTGTATCGTGAGTAGTCATCAACTATCACCAATACATATCTTTTCTTATTTATACTTTGTACTCTCATTGGTCCACACAAATCCATATGCAGTAACTCTAATGCTCTTGTGGATGAGTGTGCTGTTTTGGATTTGTGTGTGGCTTTTGTCATCTTTCCTTTTTCACATGCCGCGCATAGTTTCTCTTTTTGAAATTTAAGCGCCGGCAGCCCTTTAACTAACCCTCCTTTTGCTAGGTTGGTCAGTTCATTAAAATTTAGATGTGAAAGGCGACGATGCCACAGCCATGCTGTTTTAGATGTTGCTTTTGACAATAAGCAGACATCTTTCTTCAGATTGATCGAGGCTAAATCAATGGAGTATAGATTTGTTTTCCTGGTTCCTGCTAGAATTTCTTTTCCTTGTGCTGATCTGATGCTGCACCGATTGGCTTTGAAGTTGACTTCTAACCCCTTATCACACAGTTGTCCAATACTGAATAGGTTATGACCAAGACCGTCAACATAAAAGACCTTTTGGATTGTGATTTTGTCATACTTCAGACTTCCATATCCCTTGATCGGACAAAACTGATCGTTTCCAAATCTTACCGTCCCACAGAACTTTTCTACAAAGTCCGTGAGTGTGTCTCGTGGTCCGGTCATGTGTTTGGAGCATCCCGAATCAAGGTACCATACATGGTTTACCTATAAAACGTAATAGCACATGAGGTACCCACTTGTAGTTGGGTACTTTAGTTTTAGGTAAAACATGCATAGTATCATTTGTTTTTCTAACTGATATGGCTTTGGGCTTATCGTTTGAATTTATTTTAGGTACCCATTTTTGAATTGTTCTTTTGGGTATCCACTTTTGTACAATTCTCGGTGGAATTGTTTTTGAAATTTTTATCTGTGGATCCTTTTGTTGTTCATACAATGGGTCCTTTTTCTTTGGTTGCCATACAAGCTTATTATGTTTCACAGTTTCAGACTTACAAACATAAGAATTCAAAGCAATTAATTTCGATCTTGAAAACTTAATACAAGAATTATTAACAATTTTATCATTATTACAGACAGAATGTTCAATTTTGCTGTTTCTATCTGTAACAATTTTTTCTTTCACGCGCCATTCTTGTTTTATAATCTTGTTTTTCTCTTCTCTTTGCTTCTTTCGCCACACTTGTTTTCTCGACCCATTCACAACGTTATCTGACATAAAAGAAGTTTGAGAATTAGAAGATTTAGATGCTTGTTTTTTCTGTAACCTTTTCATACCTGTTGAAGATTTGACTGTACGTGCAAAGGAGTTCGTTGATGAGGATGATTCACCCTTTTCAAAACTAGGAGACTTAACAAACAGTTTTGTTTTCTCCTTCTTTTGTTGTACTGATGGTGAATTTTCAGATGGTTTTAAAGAGTCTGTAGTCTTTCTTTGCAGAATTTTAACAGATTCTTTATTAACAGTTGATAGTTTGTTAGTCAAAGGTTTGATAAATTCACCAATTTTACCAAATCTTTGATCTAATGAATTAACATCAGAGTGCATGAACAGATAAAATTCTTTTTCTGAATTTATAGAATCCAGAGAAGTAGATGAATGTGGATCAGACACATTTATGTTTTTAGACTTATCTTGCAACATTTGTTCTATTTTTAGTAATTCAGACTTGAGTGTTCCATTCTCTATCTCAAAACTTTTAATTTTCAATTCTAAATCAGAATTTATCTGTTCTAAAATTGAATTTGGTAAATATAGTTTTTGAGACTGAGTTGGTAATTCAGACAAATCCTTTTCAGAATAAGTTTGAATGTACTCTTCTTTAGTATCAACAATGTTGCTGATTTCATTTATTTTGGTATAGTCAACATAATTTTGCATTTTGTCTGATCTTGACCTTTTGATTTTTTCACTGGATTCTACTTCTTCAGATGCTTTCAAGAATGTCATTTTTAATCCTAAATTCATGTATCTGACATCATATAATGTTGGTGAATTTGTTATAGCTTTTGTCAGATACTTAGGATTTTCTCAACCAATACCAGATTTAGAGTTATAAAACTCTGTATCTTTTGGTTGATTTAAATATATTGTTTGATCTGTTTGCCCTCTTTTAATAAATTCATCCTCCATCTTTTTTATTTTCTCATAAAGTTTAGTTCTTTCTTCAAATATGGCATGATATTTTACAGAAAAATTTGAGGCTTCTAATTCAGCTATTCGCAGACTTTCTTGTAAATCAGATATTTTGTGATTCAGATTGAGTATATTGCTTTGAAGTTCTTTTTCCTTATCTTGTAAGTCTGAGACAGCTCGTAAAGCTAAGGCTTTATCTTTGGAAAAATCTAGGACTAAATTGTGTTCATTTAGAAGTTTGTTTTCCAAAGAATGAACCTTTTTCTTTTCTGCTTTTAAGGATTTTTCAAACTTTTTAAGCATGAAAGCCATATTAGTTAGTTTTTCTTCTAATATGCATGATTCGTCAATATCAGAATCTGAAATAGAATTTACCTCCTGTCCTTCTGAATCCTCTGAGTTATCAGACTCTGAATCTGCCTCATTTTCAGCTTTATTTTGGCCAGATGCCATTAATGCAACTTCTTCTTTATCTTCTTCTTCATCAGAATCAGATTCTCTCTGCTCTTCATCCTCTTCATCTGTCAGTCCAACCCACACCTCATCTTCAGCTATCATAGCTGATTCACTGAGTTCAGATTCATTGAAGATTTCTGACTTTAAACAGATATGGGCATCTTCATCCAAAATGTCATCATCTTCGGATAACTGTAACCAATGATCATCCTCCGCCATAAGAGCTTTGCCTGACTCTTTCTCTTTAGCTAAGAGGGCCTTTCTCGTATAGTAGTCTGAATTTTTGACTACTGGTGATCTGCATTCCCGGGCATAGTGACCTGGTTTTCCACAGTTATAGCATTTCTGTTCAGATTCCTTCTTGGTTGATTTATCTGACTTCTCATATTTGTCAGACTTTCGTGCACTACTTTCTCCAGCCTTCTCATACTTATCCTTTTTCTCAACTTTCCTTGAGCCTGTTTTGTAGCGCATTTTGTTGTTTGTTGGCTTCCTGTAAAATTTCTTCTGAAATGCCTTTGTAAGCAGTGCCATATGTTTTTTCATCTCTTCAATCTCTGAATCTGCAGATGAATCTGATGATTCTGATTCTGATGATGTACTGCTGATTACCGCTCTTTTCTCCTTTTTGAGCTTGTATTTATACTTTTTCTCCGCCAGTAGAGCTAGTGGATCAGCAGTTTCTTTTTACGCTTTCTTCTTTCCAGATATTTTCCTCAAAACAACTTCTTGGTAGTTGTTGAGGTTTTCAAATAGCATATGAAAATCCATCTCCTCTATATCTTTCGTTTGTTGGATGATCATAGCATATTTTTCCCATTCTGGATTTAGGACATTTAAAAATTTGACATTGATGTCCAAGTTGGACTTCGTCACTCCGTTTCTTTTTACTTCACTTACCAGATTTACAAATCTGAGATAAGTGTTTTCCAGAAGTTCACCTTCACGGGCTCTAAAGTTCTCAAAAGTCATGAGACTATTCCTAGCCCTATTGGTAGCAGCTCTGTCTGATCCCCGCATGATTTTGCATACTTCATCCCAGATGGACTTAGCAGTCTTTGTATTTGTCAGACAAGTGTATATGTCATTTGGGATTGAAATTAACAATAACTTTCTTACAGTCTTGTCCCCTAACTTTCTCTTTTTCTGGGCCTCTGTTAGGTTTGTTACCTCAACAGTCCTTGGTGGTATTGGGGGATTGCCAGTCGGTACTCCTGGGATTGTTTCCATAAAGATTGCTGGTCCTTCAGTTAATGATTTCAGCATTTCTTCAGACAAATCATGGAAACTTATAAATTCCAGAAACCTTTCCCGCCATTGAACATATTCACCCCTGTATAAGATTGGGGGTTTGGTTTCTGATCCCATAGCCAGTGCATCTTTAGACATGTTGATTGATCTTTGGGAAACTTGACCAAGATCTGATGAACTCCGAATGAGAATGAAAGATTTGATCACACCTTGAAACACAGATTAGTACTGAAATCTACAACACAGTGACTTGTTAGTAGCAATAAGCAACTTAACTCAGAAAGTGATTTGTGTTTTGATTACTGTGTGTGTCAAACTCGAATGATTCTTGTGTTATGAGTGAAACTTGAATGAATATAGTGTTAAACTCGATTGAGTTTATGGTAAAACTCGATTGAGTCTTTTACCAAACTCGATTGATACTTTCAGTGAAACTCGATTGACCCTTTGATCAAACTTGGTATATAACAAAACTCGAATGAGTATATGACAAAACTCGAATGAGTATATGACAAAACTCGAATGAGTATATGTCAAAACTCGAATGAGTCTTGCACAACTCGAATGGGTCTTATAAGAAACTCGAATGTCTTATAAGAAACTCGAATAGTCTTATAAGAAACTCGAATGAGTCTTATAAGAAACTCGAATGAGTCTTATAAGAAACTCGAATAGTCTTATAAGAAACTCGAATAGTCTTATAAGAAACTCGAATGAGTCTTATAAGAAACTCGAATGGTGTTGTTCTGAAATTCGAGTTTGTTAACAAAATGTTGTCAACTCGAATATCACAAGTTGTCAACTCGAATATTAGTTATACACAACTCGAATACCTAAGATAAGCAACTCGATTAACTAATGTACTCAACTCGATTAACTAAGGTACTCAACTCGAATTACTAAGGTATTCAACTCGAATTACTAAGGTACTCAACTCGAATTACACACAGGATGTGTATATTTCGAGTTTCTTAGTATTTTCAGGTTTTACAAGTCTGAAATTCAGATTAAAACCAAATTTTACCCAATTTCACTCAAATTCTAATCGAAGGTAAGGTTTTTGAATACAAACTCTTTTTGTTAAACACTTTTGTGCAAAAATGGATCTAAGTCTGAGTTTTTCAATAGAACAGTAACCGTTTTTGAACTTTTCAAAATTTCAGAAAATTCCTTAGATCTTTTTCTGTGTTTTGAAAATCAAATCAAGTTTATATGCAACTGATTCGTCTTTGAATCCTTAACCTTCGATCCAATTATCACTTACAATGATCAACAGAATCAAAACCCCTAGTGATTTTAGGGTTTTTCCGAAAAAAAATGCTCAAGAACACGTAAAAAATTTCAATCTCAATCAGAATTATTCACCCCTAAGTCTTTGATACCAATTGTGAAATGTAGTTTCTACCAATTCAATCAACATAATGCAATTAATAAGAACAATAAATGTAATCAATACTAACCGAATGATTTGATTGAAGAACTTGATGATTACAAAATGATGAACTGACTTCGTACAGTGCTGCTCTTCTAAAATTAATGCGTACAAAAAGTGAATTCTGACAGATCTCCCTAAATCTAGAAAGTCAAAATGACTATTTATACAAAATTACAAACTATAAGGAAATTACACATTAAGTCCCTAGACTTTGATATTTCATCAACTAAAACATATTCCAACAATTAATCTTAAACAATAGGAATTTCAAGCAACAAATTTTTAACTCCAAAAATTCTTTATTTATTGCAAGAAATTCAATCAATTGTATACTACACCATGATAAACTATTGATGACATGAAAATAGTGTCCAGGAGAGTATTCTCTAAGATGTCTCTATGCTCCCACTGAATCTGTCATCTCTTTTCACTTCATTTTAGTCATTGCAGACATTATGCATAAAACTTTGTTCAATTGGGTATCACATATCCAAGAACAATAGAAGTGACTGATTCAGATACACGAAGTCTCAATGCGGTCAACCTTGACCGTTTCCAAGTACTTGGGACAAATGCCTTTCCCAGTGCCCAGTTTCCTAGCACTCAAAGAATTTGTCATCCTTGGATTTGACTTCTCTGGTTCTAGGTTTTAGCTACTTGTTAGCTTTAACCTCCGGCTTGGAAACTTACTTTCCTTTCCGTCTTTTTCCCTATATTCTCTCCCCAATCACTCCCTCAGCAGTCTATAGTAGCATCCGATGCAAGCACCCACTGATCTCTTCTCCGTGCATATTGTAACAAATTACAAATTGCTAAATCCTTCATAAGGAATTGAGAATTAGATCGTGGTCATGTCCTGTGTCACGGGTACCCAAGTCTGCTAAAGGAGATCCAGATAACCTTTCATCTTCCGCCATGGGATCTAACAGTTGTTCTTTCTCTGCCATTCTGCAGGAGCTCAGAGCCCTTGTCGTATAACTTTCTCATCCGATCCGAACCTGAGTCTGGAACATATCACTTTAGCTGGCGATACAATTGTCAAGCTGGACGTCCATAAGGCTAGTCCGCACTCAGATGTTCATGGTCGCTAGCATTAGACAGACAACATTGACCGAATCCTCAAGTGCTTCTTGTGGAGATTTCTTTCCTCCCTCATCAACTGAGCAGTCTCTGCAGGAGCAGGTTCTGGTGCCCTTTCCAGAATATATGACTTTCACACCCTGATCTGAACATTTGCCATATTTACCTCCCAGTTCAGGAAGTTGCTCTTTTGAGTTCTCCATATCCCGAATGGACCTCAAAGTAGAACATGTGCTTTGGGAGGATTTTCAAGTGGGAAAGGATATTGACGTTATCATTGGTTGCTATTACATTATTGTTATTATTAAACAAAACCGCTTCTACCAACCTCTGTCTTTTCAATCATCTAAAATTTTTTCAAAATTAGTAGTTGATTACCATAATAAATCAATACCCAACATTTAGAAATGATTTATTAATCCTAGAAACCATTTTACTTATTCATGCACCCAACGCGAGGGAACCTACATGAATAAGCTACTCAGGCAGGCAACTTTTACCAATTACAACCCCTTTGCAACTCTTAGATCTTATGAGATTTTCAATTCTTAAATTGATCATGTTTAAATCTGCATCCACACCTTGGGCAACAGTCTTACTGAGGAACCACCACTGACACACACCATATAACAACTGCAAGTCACTGGCCCAAGTCTCACTTAGGATCCGCAGTTCTTACCTCACAGCTCTCCGAGTTTGCGGCGTAAGCACCCAACGAAGGCTGAACCTACTTACGACGACCGGTCACCGTGAGTGCCACTATATGGACGGTGTGCTGTGTTAGATTTTTAATTTGGGTTTATAACCAGTCTCTTACCAAGAACTAGTGGCTAGTCAGGTTAGTCTGCGGGCAGGTTTCTTTCGGTTCTAAACCTTTCGGAAATTCCACAGCCCGAGCAAGACTGTCCTACACACCACCTATTCTGGTATACAATCCAGTTAATGTACCAGTTTTAAGAATTTCAACTCTTTGATCATATGACATTTTAAAATAAATCTCCTTTATTTGAAAAACTAATTTCATAAAAATGTCATATCTAACACCTGACAAAATAATCAAAGTTTCCAATTTAAACTTCCTTTTAAATACTTTAATTTTTCATCAAAATGATGGTAGTTTTGATTTCTTTTATTTATCTACTTTGTCACCACAACCACGCAGATATAAATAAAGCATAAAAAAATAAAACATACAATCACATGGTGACATAGCCTTGCCGAAACTAAATTGGTTTCCGAGAGCCACACGGACAAACCAATTAGGTCAAAACCTAAGGGACAAAATCAACACACAAGGCAAGAAGGTTGAACTCTTTCAGCTCCCACTAGCCTCAACATCCAATGATGTCTCCGAGCATCCTTGATGGATGACCTTCTTCTTGATGGACATCTTCGCCAAGATTATTTTACATAATTTTAATTTAAATACATTTGCCTATTTTCTAACCTATTACAGATTACATCATAATACCCGGGATTCCAATGGCACACAGGCCTTCCCGAAAATATAACCAATAATAAAAATAGCAAACATCACGATTAAATAAACAACCATCTAAGCAAAAAGGGGTCTCAAGGCTCGGCTATGTCACAAACATAACTAAAGCAGTAAAGCTTGTAAATAATCTAGAATTCATTTGCATCTTGACATGAAAATAATTCCAAAACCAATTAATCCACCATTAATTGAAGTAAATATGTCCAATATCGTTCTTAAATTAAACACGGTTCGTAAACTCGAAATTCAAGAACACTTTCCAAAAATAGAAACTTTTTCTCGAAAACTTAAATTCAATTCCATATTTGCATTATCTTTGGATTCATAACTATACTTTCTTAAAATATTCAATTAACAATTCAAACACCTTTGAAATTTAAACTTACTATTTTAAGAAACTTTTTATTAAACAACCTTTAATAAATATAGTTTTATTTTCAAATAATATTGATAAATAATTTAAACTTCCTTTAAATAATTATCAATTAACTATTATTTAATTGAAACACTTTTCAAAATAAATAACTAAACTTTATTTAAAATGTCAATTTTCTAGATAAACAATTTTACCAATAAAATATATCTTTTAAAATATTTAAAGAAAATTGACCATCTTTAAATAATACCAAAAACTTTTCTTTATGGTGTTAAACGATTTCTACCAAAAACGTTAATGTTGAGATCAAATCTCAAAAACATTAAACCATGACCGAGCATGAAACTCAAAGTCACGATTTCATCAATTTGAAAATAGAATCCTTAAATTAAACTCTCATTAATTTAATAATGCATTTTATGGAACTAAATATTAAATGCATAAATTAAATCTAGTTTATAAATTAAAATTACCATTAATTTTAATTTCAACATTAAAACTTAATTTTTAATTAAAACCGATTTAATTTAAACAACGAATTACCGGAAAACGGAAACGAACCAACTTAGTTAACCGACTCATACTCGGGTTCAATAACCCATATGAACCGAAAACAAGTAGGGTATTAAACCCTTTGACGGCTAAAATTAATCGAAGCCTTTAATCAACTCACTTTGATTATTTCGATTTCCATATTCCAATTAATTGTTTAATTATCGAATCGAATGATATTTAAACCGATTTGCGAATTTTATAAAAAAAACTGATAAAGTCTCCACTTTAATTTTATAAAATCGAAAATATATTTACATATATTTTGTCACAAATGTTTAAATATTAATAACCAAACACTTTTGATTTATTAATTCGATTTTCACGCATTTAATTTAATCGTTCGAGATTAACCGTGAATTAAACGACACGACGGAACAAATAATCCATCACCTCGGTTATCACATCACAACCGAGAGGTCATGGGTCTCAACCCATGGCCGAAATCTCTAGGTTTGATTTCGCGAACCGAAACATTTAATTTTCCGACTTTTAATTAATTAACACTTTTAAACAATCAAACATCAACTAAATAAAACGAACTAAGGTTTCAAAATCCCGAGTTCCGAGGAACTTCAAGGTTGGCCGAGAATCACCATAAGGTTTCCAAAACCTTTGGTCGATTTTCTCCAAGCCAAATCAAAACCTTAAACATTTTAATTATTGATTTCGACCGTTTAAACAATTTTAATTATTAAAAAACGAAACTTTAAGATCGTTGGACATAAATACTCGAATAATACTATCATTATGTTACTTGAGATGACTCTAATACCACTGTTGGGAATTCGTATAGTTTTTCGTAAAAACATAAACATTAATCTTATTAACGCACAACGAAAGCTTTTTAAAATTACGAATTCCGTATACGGATCATCAAGTATACATAAGATAAGTAAACGAGAAAGTAATAAAAATCCGTACCTTTGTATTCTATGACAAGAATACACGAATGAGATGCTCTCGGTATCCACCGGTGATTACACGATCGAGCGGCGCCAGGTATGCAATCAAACACACGAAGAACGGGAAAACACACGAAATTATGTGTATTGTACGGCCAGGGAACTACCACACACACACAAACACCTTCAAGTGTGTGTGTGCAACGGCTCCCCCATTTCCTTAGGTCACTTTTTAATCTGTATATATATCTCTATATATATATATCCTTTTCTTTGGCAGTAAGTTTATATATATAATATATATATATATATATATATATATATATATATATATATATATATATATATATATATATATATATATATATATATTATTATTATTATTATTATTAAGAGTTTTAGTTTTAATCAAACTCTAATATAATAATGTAATATATATCTTAATAAGTATCTTTATTATTTAAACCTTATATAATTATCTATATAATTATATACCCTTTAAATAATATTAATTTTTTATACATTATCTAATAATATATAAATGACCAGATAATTATTTATAATTATCTCTTATTTATTTGTTTATAATTATCCATCCAATTATCTAATAATTGATGATAATATTAATTCAAATAAATGCATCTTTTATTTAATATCCAATACTAAATAAAAGACTAGATAATTACTTAATTATCATCCAATGACAATGAAATCAATACCATATCTAATATTGCACTTTTAGTCCCCATACTTTGAGATATAATTAATCACACATTAATTTAATCTCAATGATCATTTCGTGTCATAAACAATATCCAATATGATTTATTCAATAGTTTAATTGCATCTGCTCAGTTGTGCTCATCGGTGTGACCCTCAAGTGTTTTATGAAATCAGCCATGATGCAGTAGTAATGTCATCTTTACACACCATATACTAACAAGAACCATAAGGGTAGTCTTGGAAAAACCAAAAATTTATCTCTCCTATTTATATATTCTCTCTTTCTCTTTCATTAAACCCTAAAAAAAGATGCACATTTTCCCTTTTTCTTTCCCTTTCTCTCTAAACCCTAAAAAACCCTAAAAAACCGCCACTGCCGTCGGCCACCACCACCGGCCGCCGCCACGATCTTAAAGTCACGATGAACTCTTTTCTCCTTTATGTCTCTCACGATTTGGAAGTCCGATGGTCAATAGATGACGATTTGGAAGTTAGATGGTCAATAAATGAAGATTTAGAAGTCCGATGGTCAAAAAATGAAGGTTAATTGTAAGATATTAGATTTATAATGAATGTAATAGTTATTAGATGTTTTTTTGTCAAAAAAGTTTTTGTTTATGATTCACAAGACTAATGATTTTTTTTGTTTAATAATGTGTTTTTTATTTGTATATTTTATATCAGTTGCATACAAAGTGTTTGATAAAATGTCTAAATGAAATCTTTTTTTTTGTGTCAGTTCGTCTACAACACTCTACGTAGAATATATGATACTTGACATTTTACACGACGTTCTACATAAATTATATGATAATCTACATAGATTACATGATAATCTACATAGAATATGTTCATCGATACTCTACATAGAATATGACAACTTCATTTTCCATAGATTTTGAACTTTAAAATCATTTCAAAACATGTTTTTTGTTAAAAAAGATTTTTGTAAATAATTCAGAAGATTTGAATGTCTTTTTTCGTTAAAAATGTGTTTTTGGTTTATTTTGTTAAAAAATGTTTTTTTTTTGTTTCAGTTCGTCTGCGATACACTACGTAAAATATATGATACTTAACATTCTACAAAATACTTTCCATAGAATACTTGAGATTTTAAATAGATTACGTTCATCGGTTCGTCGAAGGTTCTGAATCTTAATGGTTGTGTCTTTGATGGTTCAACGTCTTTATGTATTATATCTAGATTTGGTATGTGTTTTTATAGATATATGGTACTTTATATAGAATACATGATATTCTATACAGAATTAATTGTAGCTAGTTTTGTATCTATTATGAATTTTGTTATTGTTGTATCTATATAGAATACACGATATTCTATACAGAATAGATTGTAGCTAGTTTGTATCTACGTAGGATATTGTTATTGTCGTACTAGTAAATTGTTATCGTTGTAGCTATATAGAATATATGATATTTTACATAAATTACATGATAATCTACATAGAATATGTTCGCCGGTTAATTTGTTAAAACTGCGTTTTTAATGTAATTCTACATAGAATACGCGATACTCTACATAGATTATGAATACCGATGTTAATCTATATAGATAGATTAGTAATTTGTTAAAACTATGTTCTTACATATCATTCTATGTAACATTCTACATAGATAATGAATAGTAATGTTAATTTACATAAAAAGATTTAGAAATGTATAAGAAACATAAAAATATATTAAATGTATAATAAACATAACATTCTACATAGATTATGGATAGTAATGTTAATCTACATAAAAAGATATAGAATTATATAACGTTCTATATATATAGATACATAATATTTCTATATTGAATATGTTAAATTTTTAGTAGATAAATAGTTTTCTATGTAGAAATTTTTTTATTTATAAATAAACGTTTTTTACTATAAAAATCAATTCTTATGAAAGTGAAAGAAAAAGAAAATGAAAATGAAAAAAAAGTAAGATAGAGAAAAAGAAAAAACAGATTTTTTTCTTCCAAATATACCATTTGCACACCTTTTCAAGATACTCTACTATCAAAATTCTAAATAATTACAAGAATGTCATTTGACAATTTTAAGCCATAGATCTTCTTGATCTATTGACCACAAATAGTTCTTAGGTTCTCATAAATATTTAGGTTCTTAGAAGAACCCTTCCAAATATATATATATATATATATATATATATATATATATATATATATATATATATATATATATATATATATATATATATATATATATATATATATATATATATATATATATATATATATATATATATATATATATATATATATATATATATATATTGCTATTTGTAGCTGGTCACATCGTAGGTTTATTTAATTATTCAAATAATATTATAACATTTAAAGATATTAAAATTAAGAAAAAAATTGGTAGCAAGGGCACATTTAGGTTGTGTTCTTCAGTTTTATCATTAAAAGACACGAAACAAGAAAAGATGAAAGAAGACTCCAAGGAGAAGAAATGAAATGATCATGATGAACAAGAAGATCAGACATGTTTCATAACCCTTCACACTCATCTCATTCAATCTTCTAAAAAATTAACGAATTCAATTTTGGCTTAGATTTTCACCATTTACACTCATTTCATCTCCTAAAAAAATTTGAAAAACACGTTTGAAGCTTCAGTCTCCTTCTCTTTCATCTACTTTCCTATCCTTTATCCCAAAAACAACCATAACTAATACAATGTTAGCACGTAGAAAATGAATTTTTAAATATCTGAGAATGCGTGTGTATAATCAGTAAAAATTTAGTGACGGGTGTTTATATTCCTATGGAGAAATGAACATATATAGATGATTAAGGTGTAAGTGAATTTAACTATTTATTCTTGAATCATTATAAATTTGAACAAAGCCCAATTTAAACTAGCTCGTATCTATTAATAAATTAGCTCAAGCTCAAACTCCACATATTAAGTTCATTCACACTCACGAGCCTGATGCACCGTTATATAAATATATATTTATAAATGATTTAAGAAGACCACTCCTTACGGAGAAGTCTTAGCGACTAGGTCCCGATTTAGCAACACAATATTAATCAAAACTAAGACAGAGTAAATAAGTTGCGGAATATATTATGGTACAAACATCATGATTAAGTGTAATACAATTTTTAAAACGATTATACATAGTTCAAATTAAACTTATAAAGGATGCAAGACTAGTCTAGTACATATCATCATCTAACAAAACATAACTACCCAAACCACCACAACAATGTCTTCCAGCTGTACCAAAGGTTGTTTGAGTAGTGGTCAATGATACTTCGACTTGATCTTGACAAACCTAAGAACTAGGTCCAACTGGAGATTCAACAACAACTGTAATCATTGGCTTGGTGAGATTATAGATTAGATTTATCAGTAAACATGTTGTAATGCAAGGCGGAACACTACTACAAAAACCATATTAGACCCCCCATATTCACCCTGGTTGATAGAAAATATGTTTAGAAAATGGGGTCCTTTTACTTTGTCTTATACACCCCGGTTGTTTTTAAACAAATCGGGGTACATAATCCATTTTTCATTTCTCTCTTAATTAACTCCGCTCCCTCCATTTTTCATTAAGGATTTTTAATTAATATATTTCTTAATATATAATAATGATTTAAAAAAATAACACACATATCAGAGTTATTAAAATCAGATGTATTATGTGCAGACCTAACACACGCACACCACTCTCACACACATCTCCCTCTCCTTGCTCTCTGCTCTCTGTCTCAAACTTTGGCCGGCGACCGCTACTACCGCTGTCACTCACCGGCAACACTAGTCACCCACCTGACTTCTCCATCTCCCTCTCGCCTGTCGCTCACTTAATCTCTCCTCCTCTCGTTCCCACAAACAACGACAATGGCCTAAACCCTAGCATTGTGTCGCCGCCGTTCCCTTTTCCTTGCTCCTTCTCCTTCTCGCTCAACCAACGCCACCAGTGCTCGCTCATCCCTCTCTCAATCTCGAATGCTCCCACTCTCTCAAACTCAAGAGTCTCCACTAACCATGGCAGCGTCGCCATCGCCACTGTTCGGTCATTCCTCTCTCTCTCTCTCTCTCTCTCTCTCTCTCGCGCAGAACTTTGTGGTTTCGCAAATCGCTGTAAGTTCTTGGCTTTATGGTCTCACAAGTACTGTTATCTTCTTGGTACAGGTTGTCTTGGAAGCTCTAACAATTAAATGATAAATGAACAAGGTATGTAATCCTAACGTGGATAGTTTATGCAATGTAGTATTGGGATTTTTTTTTACTAACGATAGGTTATTTAGGATTATGTTGTGTCTAACTTAAGTGATTGACCGAGGCAAGGTATGTATGAAATTCTCCATGTATATGTTATGTAGTTAAGTTAATTTAAATTTTGTAAAATTTAGTTATATGCAATAAACCGGTGAATAATGATATTTTATATATGATTAATGTTATTGCAACAACAAATTAACAACACACATAGATATGTGCTTTGTCCAAGTACATTTGCTTTTCTTTTACATGTAATCTTCTCATTTATGTGTTCTATGTATGGGTGCAATGTCCAAAATAGATTTGGACCGTACCAAAATCGACCCGGAAACGAAAATTGAAAAAAGTAGAATCGGTTGTGGTTCAATCCGGTCCCAAATTTTCTTCTCTTTTAAAATGAAAAAAAAATTCGAATGGAACGGTCCTGAAATTTGTAATTCGGAAGTGAGAATGTGGTTTGCTGGTTTCACGACCCGACCCCAAATATACATGATCATGTAATTTCTGTAATCATGCATTGGACTTCGTTTTGTAGAATGCTAATGGTAGAGGTCAGGGTCTCCAAATGCACGTGATAGATGTGATGCCCATAACAAGGTTATATATGAGGATTCCCCTTTCGAAGAAGTCAGCCGGTTAAATCTCAATGAAAATGAAGATTCATCTAATGGTTTGCCGACACAAGACCAGAGGACAGACGTGAGGATAAGTAGTTAAGAAAAATTCAAATTATACATGTTGATAAACATGTCGAAACAGACTATTTTATTGTTATACATATAATTAAATTTTAAAAATCTAAATTAATTTAACTAAATAACATTTACGGGGAGAATTTCATACATATCATCCTCATTTGAATAAGTTTGTGAAAAACGGTGCTATGGTAGTAAGATTCTTAACTTAAGTGTTGTTGTTTTGGTAGTTGAACTTACAAGCACACAGTTATGAAAATCATACAACGGTTGTTTACTGATTTGCTAATGGCCTAAATACTAGTTGTTTTATATTTTTCTTGCAATGTTTACTTCTTTGGTTTACTGATTTATTAATTGATATGTTAGATACACTATTTGAAGATTTTGCATCTAAAAACATTCGAAGAGCTAATGGTAGCATGAGAAGTTTGAAGACTTGAGATTAACAAATAACAACGGTGCAACAATGTCAAAATCATCAAATTGTAAGTGTTTATTTTGTGAAAACTTACTTATTTTGGATATATATATATATATATATATATATATATATATATATATATATATATATATATATATATATATATATATATATATATATATATATATATATATATATATATATATATAGATTGGGGTTCGATTGAGAACTTTTATGCATCGAGGCACCATTGAGAACTTTTGTGCATCGAACTATCTACCAAGGGTGCACAAAGGATATTTAGGGGATATTAAATGTATGGAAATTATTTTTGAATTTAAATGTTTTTAAGATAATTAATAGCTAAATTTGGTATGAAAACCACCATTAACTTCTTTCCTAAAAGCACTCCCTCTTTCTCTCTCTCTCTCTCTCACTCTCTCCTCTCTCTTAGCCCTTCTTGATTTTGGAAGAAATGAACGATATGCATGATTTATGTTTCTATGAACGATTCATGTTTGTATTATATTATGGTGTATTTTGATTTTGGAAGAGATGAACGATATGCATGATTTATTTTTGGAAGAGATGAACGATACGCATGAAGATATGAACGATCTCTCATTTTATTTAGATCTCTTGGATATCTCTTGATGGATGAGGATATGCATGTATTTTGATGTATTTTGAATTTATATTATTTTTGTTAATTTTGGAAGTGTAATAATTAAATAAGGATTGCATAATTCCTATTTTACCCCTCCGTGAATTTCATTATGTGCACTTGATGCATAAAACTTTCTATTTAATTACCCTTTTGCCATTTGATCTAACTCACATATTATTTTCATCCAATGGCCAATGGAGGTTCTTTTGTGCCTCGATGCACAAAAGTTCTCAATGGAACCTCCCTCTATATATATATATAGTCTAGAGGGCCCTTCCAAAATTTCTGCCCCCGGCCCAAAAAATGATAGGACGACCATGCCTAGTTTTTATATATGTATTTTAATTTATTTGCTATAGAACTAGATTGTAAACCAATATACTTGAGAAATGGGGATTTGTACAATTTAAGTGATTACTAATATTGTATTAAATTGAGCTTGGGCTGAAAAAAAAAATGGAAGAACATATTTGTTTTCATAAAAACAACACAATTAAAACTCGATTATGCAGTAACCACCAGGTTTTATTTAGTTTTTTTATTTTATATAATAGAATAAACCCCGATTATTTAGTAAGGAATCAGTGTCCATATGTCAATAAACCCCGATTATTTTAATAAGGAACCAGGGTCCATATGTCAATAAACCTCGGTTGAACGACCGGGTCCATTACATGTTGAATAGACCTCCCCCTCATCAACCCCGGTTCTAAAACCAGGGTTTATTATCAAAGTCTAGTATAAATAAGCAAGTTCATGATAGCAACATCAGTTTTTAACCACTAAGTTCAGATAAACAGGTGACATATGCAAAGTCTAGTACAATAGACCACTAATGCTAATAATGCTGAGCTGAAACCGTATATGTCGATGATGCAAGCAATGATGATAAGCATAAATAAGCAAGTTCATGATAGCAACATCAGTTTTTAATAATAACTGAATTAAATTGTAAAGTCATGTGTGAAGGATGATATATCAACGCTATCATGATCCACAGGGCATCACCTAACCATGGTGTGCACCTGTCACAATCCAGCTGAGCATATATGAATGTCAATACAGCTTAGAACAACAATATGTCTCACCCATAATAAGACATGTAAGCTGAAATATCTATAACTCGCTGTTACTGATTTAGACTTTGCTATCGAGCTTTTACTTTGGCAGGTGGATTATTCCATCACCTGAGTTATCTCAGGATTTAACTTTAGGCTTTGGCTTTCTGGACCTGGCTTGACTTTACTGACTTTGACCCAATTTTTCAATGACTTTGACTTTATAGCTTTGTTCAGATTTATCTGAACCTGTCCAGTATTTGACATTGGCATGAATCATCAACTTTAAAGACTTCACATTTAATAGCTAATCATGTCATTTTAGGCTTTGTTGAATCATTGTTACTTAGCTTTATCTTGACATGATTTTATGGCTTTATAAGCTTTTATGTTTTTTCATGACCATGTGTGACTTTATTAAGTCATTTTAAGCTTAACTTGCACTTGAAAACTTGTATGAACGCATATAATGACATACCATGCTCTTATTTGATGACTATATGTTCATAAAGTTGAATGTACATTTACTTAAGCACGTATACATGTTCATGGTACTTAATGTATATATTATGAAATATGAACATCAATATGTTTTTGAATGAGTTATATAACCCAATTCACATATACATATACTTAGTTATGTCCTTATGTCATAATGCTTTCATTTAAAATATAACCTAAGTGTTTATGAACTTTGAGCCTTATATATAAGATCATTTAATTTTATATTGTCACATACATATGTTCATACACTTCAATTTGATGCAACTTGTTAATATATATTTATAAAGGTTGCGGTGTTTTATTAATTGATCACATACACATATCTACACCTTTTAATAAGATGAAAAATTGTTGACATATGAAGGTGTATGGGCTTCTGTGAATTAATCACAGCATAGACTCTTAATCTATTTCCTCTATGTGAATCTATGTACTACTAATATTGTATGTTGTTGCTGCCCTTGCACATCAAACATCAGAGACTTGAATAAATTTAGAGTATTTATGGTGTTGCTGCTTCTTATTCCTAGTGACATCCGAGACTTACACTTGCTGTGAGTCTCAGAACTTTTGCAACACACAACAATTACTTTAGAGCCTTGCATTTACTTGGATAATTATTGGTGTTGCATACTACTTGCTACTGTCTAGATCAATACATCTGAGATTCTCACCATTGTGAATCTCAGATCTTTCACAAACCAAACACACACTTAGTGCCCTTAATTTATATGAATGAAAGGAAAATGGATTGCTACTATATGATCAATACATCAGAGACTTATATATACTTAGTTTATTTGGGTTGTTATAGGATCAACAAATCCGAGACTTGTAAGTCTCGGATCCTTTCTGCATAACACCACACAAACACTTATATTATATATGTAAATCAAAGGAAGAAGGGCTGCTACTGTTTCTGTCACAAAACAGCACACATCTGATGTTAAATCATACCAATCGATAATCTTAGCACTCACAATAATAAATAATGATAATAATATTCAAATAATGAGAATTATCACTCAATCAAAGATGAAAATGTCAGAGAGAAAAAAAAAGAACAAACGGCAGCTGCTTTTTCTATTTTGAATAATGACAAACTTGTGGGAACCCTCCTAGGGTTTCCCTTAAATATTAAATCCAAGTTTGAAGGGTCTACAAACTGAACCCCTCAACTTCTACATACAAGAATTAACTTACAAAAGAAAGAAATAAGATTTCATGGAAATAATATTAAACTAACTGTTACAAAATAAACTCCACAGAATTGAAATTTAAAATGTAACAATCTCCCCCTTTTCGATCACTGTGGAGGATGACAAGCATGCTCTTCAGATTCACATAGGCCAAGGATAACATCAAATCTTCTTATCACCTGCCGAATATGCAACCTGTCATTTATAAGCTCTAGAGCGTTGAGTATGTCCTGAATCTCCTTAGGCCTTCTCTTGAGTTCAGGAACCTTCTGGGCATCATGCTGCTGGATTCTCCCATTCAGCCCTGCTCTAACCAGTCGGAGAGTGCCATCGGAGTAGCAGGGCAACTCCTCAAAACACATGAACTTCTTCTACCCATTTTTATTCAAAAAGATGACTTCTTGTTGAGCTCCCATGAATACTCGATAGATTAGTTGATGATCGATGCCAAAAAATTCATGATCAGGAGACCTGAGTCCAACTTTGACCAGAAAGCTCTCTATAGCCAGTTGAAAATCTTTACGCACATAATCGTGGATTGTCGTCTCATACTCCTTGTAAGCGCCGCCAGAGCCGTGGCATGATTCAATCGCCCCTTGACTTTCTTTTTCAGCTTGTTATGCATTGTCTCAATGTCGTCGGGGTTCATAAAATCTAGATTACTCTCGTGGACGAATTGTGATGACGCGTCTGCTCGTTTGATTTGAAATGAAGGTGTAAACAGACGAGGTCTTTTGTACATCGAAATGGAGACGATCTTTACCACCTTTGACTTTGACCAATATTCAGAATTTGGTCTTGTTTCCCGCAGCATCAACTGATTGTACTCGGGTTGCTCAGCTTTAGATACATCACTGAGCTCCATGAGCAGCCGTCTACTATATTTTCCTGGATTCTTCATGAATATGAATTTCTCTTCCAGGTAAGGCTCAAGAAAGTCTTTGGATTTCATTTTCATTAAGTACTCTTTTAGCCCTTGGACTGGAGGTGCTTCAACCTCCGTTGCGGGAATTTCCAACATTTTGTAGACTCGACCCCGGTGGTCGAGTCTCAGATTATCTCTCTCTTCAACCGGTAGAGAATGTACTTTTCCTTTCGAGAACCATTTGACCCAGTCCATGTTGACTATGTCATATTTGAGAGTTGCCTCAGGGTGCTTTTGAAAATAGTCAACGGTTTTGACCTCTGTTGGTTCATTAGATTGGGTGGTCGGTATTTGGACTTGTGGGGTGGTGGTTGGTTCATGAGTTGGCTGTTGGGTAGGAGGAGGGTTAGGAGCTTTTAGAGCTGACATTATTTCTTCTTGTCGAACATGGGTTGGAGAGTTCAGGAAATCAAACGAAGAGGATGATTTTGTGGTGATTCTGGCTCAGGTTTGGGTGTCTTTAATGGTTCATCTAGATCAATCTCAGAGTCTGTTTCATATAGTAAGATGATTTTGATTTGATCGGAAGGAGGCTCATATACTACCATCGCCTTCATCATATCTTCTTCTGTTTGACCCCCAATAGCACCTGTGAATTTCTCCCCACTCTCCTCACTATCTACTCCCCCTCAGGATGACCAGGGTCCTCCTGGTCATCATGTTTTCTCTTTAACGACTCAGTCTGAGGTCTGCACATGGTCTGCAGATCAATAACAGCTGATTCTAGCTTGTCCATCCATTTATTCATTTGAGCCTTGACACGTAGACTTAGCCTTTGAAGGCTTTCAATAGAGTTGGTGAAGATTGCTGCAGTCATGGCTATTTGCTATTGAAGTGCGGCTGAAGATTGGACTAAGTGGGTTCCTGGTGGCAACTCCTGAGTTGCAACACCTTTGGCCTTCAAGAAAGAAAGAATAGAGGAATGTTGTTCGTCGGAAGCTGCCTTGAGGGCGTCCAGGTCAGCCTGTGTAACAAGACCGGCGTCATGTAGAGCGGCCGTTAACATCTCGAGAGTTATCCCTTGATGGCTTGAAGCGGATGGAATTGGAGTGGCCACTTCAGGACTTCCTTCCGTCTTTTCTGCCTCCCCAGTTGGGAGGAAGTTTCTGGAGACGCCATGGAGGTGTCTCGGGTGTGCGGGGACGCCACGGAGGCGTCGAGCATGTGAGGTGTGTTTTGGGGGGGAATCAATGTTGATCAATTGAACGGAGGTCACCGGGGGCGGCAGGTGACCTATTTCAACATCTCCCCTCTCCGAATGAGGAGGAGATGACATATGTGCAATAACCCGTGTTGTGAAATAGGGTCCCTTTGAGGGGAACCTGAGTTACTGGTTTGGGTGAGTTCGACCACTGGACTGGTGGCCTTTTGCGGGGTTGTCTGACTTTGGGGTGTTTGAACGCCCTCAATTATGATTCTCTCACCCTCAAAGGGTCAGAGACGGTGCATTCATAATCACCAGTGTGTGGCCTCTCGCCTTCTACTCCCTCCCTCTCAACAGTCATCTCCCACTCCCCTGAACCAAAAATATTTTCAATAGCCTCCTGTACTCCCTCATCCTCACTCAATCTTTGCTCACCTTCGGATTTGGTTGGCTTTGTCGGTTCAATATACCATGACCCTTTCAATGCACTGATCCGCCATTCGGAGAAGCGATAACAGAATATTCATTACTGGGACTCTAGGGATGTCCTTCGAGATCTTTACTCTTTGGAGAGCAACTGTCTTTTACACGTCTGATTCGGGCCTTTCATGAATGTCATCATCTTGGTCCATGTCGAATTGTATAAATAGTTGGAGGAAAAGTTGAAATAGTATAAATTTCCTCTCTCTGTTTGTTTTTCTCTCCTGGACCGCCCTCTTTAGCTCATCGAAAATGAACGCCGCATAGTCAAAATGTCTATCGAATGCGAATGCGGCGAACATTGCTTGGACATGAATTGATGCAGAGTCGTGTCCGGAATGCTTTCCAGTGAAGCATTTGTAAATTACATCGAAGAACACCCTCCAGTGTGATTGGAGTTGTTTCGTCTTGAAATCTGATGGTTTTGATAGGTTACCATTTTCCGATTGATTGGACTTCTTGGAGTGTTTGGGCTAGGGTTGGAATTGGGGCATATCAGTATTTGGTGATGGAGAAGTGTTCGGTTGGGAGGCGAAGAATGTGGCGAATCGCTTCAATGGTTAGACGTATGGGTACGGAGTCTATCTTTGTTGTGAAATGAGGGACTGCCACATTGACAAAAGTCAAGTGGTGCCAGAATTGTTGAAGATAGATTATGGGTACAGAGATGGCTGTGGTTAGAGAGTAAAAGATTGGGTGTCCTTTGAGGATATCAAAAGTGATATCCTCAGCTTCAGAACGAAGAATGGAGAGGTCTAATTGCCAATTGTGAGGAGCAAACTTCGTGAATTGATCGGTAGAAAGAAGGGTATCCTTTGGCAATTGTCGGTTTTGGTTAGGGATGGGAGGATGGGGGATGGTTAGGATGATCTGGGGATCCATTGGTCCCATAGATAGGCAAAACAGTTAGTTAAGCAGACTTGTGTATAAATAATACATTGATATTAAGTCTGAAATAAGTGTGAAATTGAACCCGTCTATTCTGTTTAAAGCATCAAGATTTTTATTAATAGAATGTAAGTTCTACTGAATAAAATCCAAAGTCGATCGTTAAGAGACCAATGTTAGAATAGACGTGTTCACTCAGACACTTATTTGAACCAAAACCATTTTTGTTTTTTTATTTATATATAAAAAATGAAATGCAAAGGAAAATATGAAGAACATATGCTAAGTGTTGAAATTTGGCTGATGAACTGAATTTCGGATGCAAAAGAACCGAATTTCGGGTAGGATCGAAACTCAGTTGCGGTGATCCGAATGTCGGGTAGGATTGAAACTCGGATGGGTGATGCATGAAAAAGTAAAAAACTAAAGAAAAACTAAGTATGGAAAAACACGCGTGGGACCCGAGTTTCGGATGGATCCGAAATTCGGGTGTGAATGATTACACTAAACACTTATGCTAAAAAATGAAGTTACAAATTTCAGAGTGGGTCTGAAATTCGTGTGGACCCGAATTTTGGGTGGACCGGGACATACACTTGGAATTATAAAACATAAAAATGTCATCAAAGGGAACCGACCGAATTTCGGGTGATCCGAAATTCATGTGGACCGAAGATAATATTTTTTTATATATTTTCTAAGTGTAGTCTGTCAAGGGATCCGAATTTCGGGTGAGCCGAAATTATGATGGGGTCCATTGAATATGAAACATTAAAGTTAAAATTTATACTAAGTGAAGGCATCCGAATTTCGGATAGATCCGAGATTGAAACAGTCATTCAAATTTTGGACGGACCCGAGTTTACACTTAGAAAAAAATTATGCATTTAATAAGTTTATGCACATGCAAACGTGTACGGTATCAAACTTTATAAAAATGCATCACAATGCAGATATCAATTGTGACACCCTTGCCACAACAACCACCAATTACAAAACATCCAGGATTAATCACCAACATAACATTACATAATGATCTGATAACCTAATTTAAGTGCGGAAGCATTAAAAACATAAATAAAGTATTGCAGCATTGTCAAACACTCTACGGTGCTACAAGGTACCAAGTCTAAGTCTACACACCCAAATAAATTATTACAACATCAAGAATATATTACAACGTTGTCCCAAAGCATGATTACCGATTAAATAGTTTCAAATCTTCTAACTCTTCACAAAAGACCTAACTAGAAGGTCTGGCGGTAGACTTCCCTTTTCCTGTAAAATAAAAATAAACAACTGGGGGAATAAGCGGATGCTTAGTGAATACAAAGATTACGCATTTTATAAATTTTTATGAAGCCCAAGGGTAACACAGATGACAAACATCGGATACCCTCTTCGTACACCAAGTACGGACCAGAGCCGCAGCCCCTTCGAGCTCAAAGCTCGGCTTAAAAACATACCATCTGAGACAAACGTACGATCGGGAATGACATATTGCCTACCGGGCCTAGGAGGGATCAGCTCCAGGTCATATAGCACAGTAACATGAGAGTAATCGATGCGACCCACCGGTCCATCACTAGATGCACAACAATCGAAAGGACATGCAACAAGTAAGAATGTGCATCTAAATCTACGCAAGTTAGTAGAATTCCAAACAAATCATGAAGCAACAAGTCTCAGCAGGCAAAACTTAACATAAAACAGATATAAACATGCGAAATCTACTGTACTCACAGTGGGTGCGTAATTAAACTTTTAACCGATATTAATTCTCCTCGGGCTTTCAACCGGATCCGCCAAGTACCCCACTGTGGGTTAAACAACACCACAAGGGACCTGTTAAATTAGTTACAACAATATTTCGAGTCAAAAACCGTTTAAATCCATAAAACCAAGTTTCGTAAGTTTTGCAATATTTTTCCCCATTTCGGGTCTATGTCCAAATTCGAACTACAACTAAGTTTGAACCCATTTCAAGTTCACACCTTGTCCTTTGAATAACTCTTGTTATTTTATGTGTTTCATTCA
Source organism: Centrapalus pauciflorus (assembly GCA_020465985.1). Taxonomy (NCBI): domain Eukaryota; kingdom Viridiplantae; phylum Streptophyta; class Magnoliopsida; order Asterales; family Asteraceae; genus Centrapalus; species Centrapalus pauciflorus. Next base: position 256,127 of record JAANYP010005469.1, on the reverse strand, counting down.
AAATATTCGAGTTTAGAGAGTGGGTTTACAATTTTAGGCATCAAATTCGAATTTCAGGGGTTAAATTCGAATTTCCTTCGAATTTAATGACTAAACTCGAACTCCTAAGGATAAATTCGAACCATATTCGAATCTAGGGCCTTAGATTCGAATCCATGGTGTCAAACTCGAATTCATGCTCGAATTTAGTACAAAAAATCGTGTTTGTTCTTGCATTTCGACTGTGTTCTTGGTATTTTCGAGTTTGTTCATCTTTACAACTTAAATCCTTCATTTCAAAGCCTAAAATCATGAATATATCAAGTATTATACCTAGGTTTGATTCTATTACACATATACTATCACATTCTTGCAAGATTTCAAGCAAAACAAGCTCCAAATCACATAAAAATGGCAGATTCGAATCTAAGTTCTTCAAAACCGAAATAAACAAACTTAAAAGGGTCGATTCTTACCTCACTCCGTACGAAATCAAGAATCCAATTGCAGATTGTTGTAGTACTCCTCGAGATCTTTCCGATGACGTATAAATCTCGATAATCGGCCGGTCGGTTTGTGAGATATCTTAGAGAGAAGTAGAGAGAATTCTAGAGAGAGAAAGTTGTAGAGAGAGAGTATCCATAGAAATGAGAGGCTTTTGCCCTTTTATTCCCATTTTCATCATTTTGCACATTTCACCCCTCAACTTAACCGGTTCCATAAAATACTGATTTATTCTTACATTTATCATTAATAGCTTTTATAATTCATAATATTCCTTAAAAAAAATTCCGAGTTCAAATTTTCTTAACATAACAACAAACTCTCTAAATATCCCAAATACATAATAATTGATCATAATTCAACTTATTTGTAAATTATCCGCCTAATTATTTCCAAATTAAAGTAATTGAATTCGAGGATGTTACATCAATGCTAAGAATGATAAGGAACATTTTATTTAACTGAACTAAGTTATAAAAAAACTGATTTAATAACCTAAAAATGGAAAAAATCAAGATTAAAACCCTTAAAATTCTGAAAAATTAAAAAGCTGTAAATGTTAGTTAAAACTCAAAATAAAGTAAGAAATGAGTTACCTGATGATAGATGAGATGAAAAACACAAGATAAACGAAGTAAATCGCTTGAGAAAAGAGCTTGAAAGCTTGAAAATCGGTATCAATGGTGGTTTGAAGTGTCGACGGTGATGAAGAAGACATAAAGGGGAAGAAAGGTTGGATTCCGCCTATTTATAGACGGGTTAGGTCGGGGAGGGTCATCAGACCCGCACGTATTTCCAGTTGGTGGGCCGAACAGACAAATAACATTGGGCCAAAAGTTTAAATGGACTAAAATAAACTTAACTGAATACAGATTGGCTCAACAAAAATCTTTTTGATTTTTCTATTAAAATACTAAGGCACTTTTAACTAAGAATAAAGTAACAAAGAAAAAAATAAAAAACTTTTTAGTTTTTCCAATTAAACTGCCAAGTAAAAATTAACAAAGCAGAATTTAAACAAAGACATATAATAAAAATCTTTTTGGATTTTGCAAAATATTTGGCAAATAAAAAAATAAGACATAAAATCTTTTTGTGTTTTTCAGAGAACGTTACTTAAGAAAAAGAAAGTTAACTCTAAGAATAAAGTAAAATAAAATAAAATAAAGTAACAACACATATTGATTTACTCCCTCTCAAATAAATAATTAACCATTTAGATTCAACCCTAAAACCCTTTTACCCTTTGAAATTCAGACAAACCTTGATTTAATTAGCGTCCCACTCAACTTTGAACAATTCACCTAGAAACTTTCAAGGTCATTAACATTAAACATATACATAGATAAAGAAATATTGAATACAATTTTGTGACACGACCTTTAAATTTAAAAGTCAAATATTTTCTAAATAAAGGAATTTCAAACAATTACTTGTTTAAAATAGAATTATTTAGATAATATCTGAAATTTAAATAGAAGGAGGATTCAACATGCCGATTTGAGATACTAAGAACGGAAAACGAGGTTCGTCTAAAGCCTTAGTAAAAATATCAGCAAGTTGAAATTCTGTGCCAACAAAATATAATTCAATATGTTCCTTTTTCTACGTGATCTTTAATGAAATGATACCTGATGTCTGTGTGTTTTGTTCGTGAGTGCTGCACGGGATTGCAAGATACGACAATTGCACTTCTGGAATCACACTATATTGAGATGTTGGTGAGAGAAAATCCATAATCACGTAACTGTGTTCTCATCCACAGCACTTGAGAGCAACATCTTGCAGCTGCTACAGCTGTGGATGTGGAGACACAGTTTTGCTTTTTGGAAGACCAACTCACCGGTCTGTCACCCAAAAACTGAATTTCACCTGACGTTCTTTTCCTCTCTACTCTGCAATCTGCAAAATCAGCATTTGAAAAAGACAGTAAGATCGAAAATGGTTCCCTTTGGATACCATAGACCAAGATGGGGATGTACCTTTAAGATAACAAAAAATGTGTTTTACCGTAGTGAGGTGTGATTCTTTTGGGTCGGCCTGAAGACGAGCACAAAGACATGTAGAGAACATTATATCTGATCTACTGGCCGTAAGATAGAGTAAGGAACCAATCATCCCTCTGTAAGTTGTGTTATCGACACTTTTCCCGGCAGGGTCAGTATCTAACTTACAGTTTGAAGCCACGGGAGTTGCGATAGCCGTGCAAGAGTCTAACTTATACTTCTTGAGAATGTCAAGAGTATATTTCGACTGGTTCACAAATATCCTATCTTCAAGTTGTTTGACTTGTAATCCGACGAAAAAATTCATTTCCCCCATCATACTCATCTCAAACCTGGACTCTATTTGGGATGAAAAATCCTTACAAAACCTATGGTCAGTAGATCCAAATATAATATCATCTACTGAAACATCCTCCTTGATTAGTGATATAATTGATAACTCCAGGATCAACAAGCAACCATAATATTATCATGCAATTAAATTGATAAACTTAAAACAGTTTTAAGTAGCTCCACACTAACACAGAAAAAAATGTATGTCTACAATGATATAGACTAACTATTATAACATCTTGTTTGAATTTAATAGCAACAAATCCCAGCCCCAAAGCTATATCGTCCATGTACCAAATAGCTTCTAAAGTCACTGAGAATTGAAATGAAATGCCTAAGAAGAAGGTCCAGCTACACCTTTTCCTTTGCCTTAAAATATTGAAAGTCAACGGGTAAGCTAATGCTTAGTGAGATAACAGATTAAATGTTGAACAAATATTTCTTTACAAACTATTGTGAAAACGGGCAGTGCAAGCCCCATTACAAGTGAAAACCATGCAGTGCAAGCATGGGGTTTGGCAGTTCAAAAATGCTGGTCGGGGATGTGCCGAACCTGACCAGGAAAGTGAATGGGATGAACAGTCCCCGACAGTGGCCTGTTGTCAGCCCCAGTCCAGGTCGCATCAGATTGTGAAGTAATCATCATGCAGTGCAAGCATAAATAAATAGATGCACTTTCAAATGAACGCTGGCTACATGTTTGTCACATGTCAAGTACGAGTTTGCATCATTATAATGAATCATATGTGATAGTCAATTTATATTTGAACAACAGGAACATTCCATTGAAAAGTAAATGAATGCAAAGACAATATATGTTCGAATAATAATCTATTACTCACAATGGTTTTACTTAGTGCAAATAGGCTCTGAATCACTGTGTGTTAGACAACACCACAAAGATCCTGTTATGTCGGTGTAATATTGAATCTGTGTTAGTATCAACTTAAAACTTGATTTTGAAAAGTTAAGTAAAATGGTCAGAAATTCGGACCACGTTTGAATTTCGGATGAACCGGAAATTCGGATGGCCCGAGGTCCCATCCGTAGTGTTTTCTTTGAATATCCATCCGAAATTCGGATGACCCTATGTCCAAATTTCGTGTATTTGACTTAGTAGTTTTGCAAGTTTTTCATCTGAGATTCATATGGTCCGAGATTCGTATGGTCCGAAGTTCATGTGATCCGAAATTCGGATGATCCGAGATGGATCCGAATTTCACACTTGTACATTTATAATATTTTCCAGATTTCACTTTTGCTAATTTATGCCTATTTTGTGACTGGAAACTATTGATATGAACTTAATTGTACTCTTTTAACACTTTATAACATGAAACATAACTTAATTTTAACAAAATCAGTCCCTTTTGTCTGTTTTTCTTAACTGTCGATGAACACACACACTAAATACACACAATGATTTCAAAATCATACTTAGAAAGTGAATTAGAAGCTGAAATTTGGTATACAGCTTCACCAACACTCGATATAAACAAATCCAAAAGAATCTATGACATGCAACTACATCTATAACTTAAATATGTGATTCAGTTCATCACAAAACCGAACATAAAACTCCAAAATTTGTAATTTTGAGTAAATATTACCTTCAATAAATGATTGTACAGGTTATAGTTCCTTCTTATTAGCTTGATTCCAGCCTTTAACACTTGAATTTCCAAGAATTTTGTGTTCTTGATGAAGAATCCGTAAGTTTAGAGAGAGCGTGAGAGAGAGATGGTGAGCTAGAGAGAGAGAGAGAGAGAGAGAGAGAGAGAGAGAGAGAGAGAGAGAGAGAGAGAGAGAGAGAGAGAGAGAGAGAGAGAGAGAGAGAGAGAGAGTGAAATTGTATAAGTGAAGGGTTCGTTCACTTAATTGATTTATTTGTTTCTATTTTGCCATGATTGCACTTAACACCCTTCAACTTTGTATATTTCTCTTTTAAACCGTTTTATATGTCTAAGTCGGTCCCTTATTGTTATGCTTGCTCGAAAAACTACAATGATGAATTCTCCTCATTGTTATTCATTTTTAAATTTGTGAACGAAATATGCTTAAAGTGAAATGATAAATATCCAATAATACATCAATTGAGTCTTTAGTTGTAAATTATATGTGCTTAAAAGGTAGGGATGTTACATCTACATATATTTGGACTAGCATTATGTGCGGGCCTTCCTTTTTAGTGAACAGGGTTGTGTCCACCACACCTTTACTAAAACCAGATAAGAAAATTTGAAAGACTGTCATACCATGCGTGAGGTGCTTGTTCTAAACCATAGAGGGCTTTATGTAACACATAAACATGGTCTGGTTTATGTGCATCAACAAATCCTTGTGGTTGTTCAACATACACCTCTTCGTTAAGTTCACCGTTAAGAAGGTTGTCTTGACGTCTATATGGTATACCTTGAAGTCCTTGTGTGTCGCATACGCCAAGAAGATTCTGACAGCCGTGCAACTGGAGCGAAGGTTTCGTCATAATCAACGCCTTCTTGCAATCGGTAGCCTTTGGCGACTAGTCTTGCTTTGTTTCTTACCACAATGTTGTTTTCATCTCGTTTGTTCTTAAAAATCTAATTAGTCCCTATTATTGCTCGGCCTTTTGGTTTGGGAACTAACCGCCATACTCTGAGCTGTTCAAACTGGTTGAGTTCTTCCTGCATTGCTACTATCCAGTCTGGGTCTTTCAAAGCTTCATCCACAACCAAGGAATGAAGCAAAAATACATTCATTAGTAGATGCCCTTCGAGTTTGTACCTAGGTAGAAATAGCACCAATGATTTGTTTAGTTGGGTGATTTCGGATCCATTTCGTCTCGTGTGTAAGGGGTGAACATGATGGAATCTCAGTGGTGAGTGTGGGGATGGATGAAGAGTTGTGATCGATGGTTTCGATTGAAGGTACCACTGGTTCCGGTTCAGGTTCTGTTTGGTCTTCTAGAAGGATAATGTTTGAGACGATGTGTGAGGGTATCAATGGAGTAGATTCAACTTGAGGAGTGTCTGTGGATTAGGTGGAAGGTGAAGATGATTAGGTATACGGTGCATGGATTGATGAAAGAATTGGTGGATCTGATGGTAATGGTTGAGCAGCTGAATCAGATGAGGATGTGTTGACTACGGAAGAAGAAACAGAAGAAGAATTAATACTAGGACCAAAAAATTCTACATAAAAAGGATCAAATAAATTAACTAAATCAGAAGAAGAAAAAGAAGTAGATTTAGATTAGTCTCCAGAAATTTGAGTAATGCGTGGTCCTGATTGGTCAACTTTAGAGCCAGTTCAGCCATTTCATCGAATGTGATATGCACACTCTCGTTGACTGTCCTGGTGCGAGTGTTGAATGCACGATATGCCTATGAATTGAATGAGTATCCAATACAGATCGCTTCATCCGCTTTCTCATTGAACTTTCCGAGGTTGTCCTTGTCGTTCAGCACATAGCACCTGCAACCAAACACTCGTAAGTACTTGATATAAGGTACTGTAGTTAAAAAGAGTTGATAAAGAGTTTTATTCAAACGCTAATGAATTAGTGTGTGGTTTTGCGTGTAGCAGGTTGTGGACACGACTTCAGCCCATAAGAACGGAGGTAGCTTTGAGTAGTTCAGTATGATGCGAGCAGCTTCCACAAGGGTACGGTTACGTCTCTCAACAATACCATTTTGTTGAGGTGTTCGTGCAGCTGAAAACTGATGGTCAATACCCTTGGAACGCAGAAAATTGTCTACTACCGAGGTCTTGAATTCCGTGCCATTGTCAGATCGGATTGACTGTACTGACAGCTGAATGTGATCCTATATAATTATATATATTAACATGTTGCATCAAATTAAAAGTGTATGAACTTATGTATGTGATCCTATATAATTAAATATCAAAGCACATGTTTATGAATAACACACACACACACACACAGATATATATATATATATATATATAAGTTCATGATCATAACACTTAGATTATATTCAAATAAAGGCATAAGATATAAAGGAATAACTAAGCATATGAATATGTGACTTTGAGTATATAAGTCATTAAAAACATGTTAATTGTTCTTATTTCATCAATAAATGAGTACCATGATTATGTATACATGATGAAATGAAAGCACGTGCAATTACATGGATATATAATCATTAAGTAAGTACATGATATACTCTTATATTTCTTCATGAGAATTCAAACGTGCAAATGAAAGCTTAATTGACTTAAAAAGCCACACATGTCCATGAAAAAGGACATACATGTTTTTAAGTTATCAGAATCATGTCAATGAAAGTCTAAAGCTCAATGATGATTCAACAGAGTTAAATATGACATGATAAGCTATTAAGTGAAAAGTTTTAAAGCTAATGTTCTTCCAAATGCCAAACTCTGGACAGGTTCAGAGAATTTTAAACAAAGTAATAAAGTTTAAAGTTTATTGAAAGTGGGTCTAAGTTTGTAAAGCCAAGCCAAAGTCCAGAAAGTCAAAGTGAAATCCCGAGATAACTCAGGTGGTGGACTAGTCCGCTTAATAAAGTCAACAGCCCAGTCTAATTCAGTAAAACTGTGAGTTATAGATATTCAGCTTTACATGCATGATTTTGGTTGAGACATATTGTTGTTCATAGTTTAATTGGCATTCATTTATTCTCAGCTGGATTGTGACCTGTGCTCACCATGGTTCGGTGATGCTGTGACATCCTTGCCACAATAACCACCATTAAAATACACCCAGGATTAATCACCAAACATATAACTTGATAATGATCTGAAAACTTAATATAATTGCGGAAGCATTTAAAGTACATAATAAAAATAATACTACTGTTTAAACACCCTACGGTGCTACAAGGTTTCAAGTCTAAGTCTACATACTCCAAAGTTATTACATCATTCCAAATGTATTACAATAATAATCCCACGTTTCAGTTACCAAAATGAATAGTAGATCTATTCAAGTCTTCAATTAATGGCCTAGCTAGAAGGTCCGACAGCAGATTTTCCTTTTCCTATAAAAATGTCAACAACTGAGGGGTAAGCAAAGCTTAGTGAATACCAATATTTTACACATTCCACAAATCCTTATGATGCCCCCCAAGAGTAACACCGGCAACACATACCGTATACTCTCTACATACTCAAAGTACGGAACCCGAGCCGCAGCTCCTTCGAGATGACACTCGGCATAAGAAAAACCAACCATCTGAGGCAAACATAACATCGGGAATGACCTACTGCCTATCTTGACCACAGAGGTGTCAAACTCTTGGTCATATAGCACAGTAACATCAAAATACAGATGCGACCCGCAGGTCCATCAATAAGATGCACAATAAGAAACGGACATGCAACAAGTAAGAATGGGAATCAACATATACGCAAGTTAGTAGAGTGCCAAATGAGAATGAGACAACATGCCTCAGCAGGCAAAGCAAACATAAAGCAAATGCAGACATGTGAAAATCAAAGGTACTCACTGTGGGTGCGTTAGTTAATTTCTATCAATATTATTTCTCTTCGGAATTTCAACCGGATCTCAAAGTACCCCACTGTGGGTTAAACAACACCACAAGGGACTTGTTACATTTCCATATGAAAAACATATCATAAACATGCTCATCAACAAATGAGCGTCAATTTGTACAATTAAAAATGTTACAACATTCGGAAACGTCATCCGAAACTCATGTTTAAAACCATCATTTTGTGTGCCATTATTCTCAAATAACCCTTCTTTATATGCCTTAATATATTACCAAGAATATCCCAAAAGTATGATTAATTATCCATAAATTTGTGTTTTTAAAACCCCATCCGAATTACACATGAACTGCAGGCGACTCGACGAGTCGGTCTAGGTGACTCGCCGAGTCGAGGTTCGAATTACGGATCCTCGGCCGGATTTCGGATCCATCCGAATTACCTTGACCCATCCGAGTTCGGTTCTTATTCGAGTTCGGTTCCATCTACGTTCGGGTCTCATCCAAATTCGGGTCCCAACCGAATTCAGATTTAACACTTATGCATTTTTGAAGATTTCATTCAAGTGTTCTTGGTGAGTCGCCGAGTCAACCAACAAATCTGCATTCGTGACTTACGGGTTTTACTTAAAAATTGCCAAAAATCCGTTTTTAATCACATGCAATCCATAGAAAAGTTATACTATTATATCTTGATTGTTTCTAGTCCATTTCCCATATCAATAACATCCGAATTCATCCAGATTGGACCAAAAATGAGGAAAAAACTCAAGAACACAAAAACTCACAAAAAGTCAGATTTATTACCTTTTTGGACGAATTAACCAACGATTCTGGTTTCAAATGCTTCAGTAATCTTCAAGGGATGATTTCCAACTAATTTATTCAACATGCAACAACGATTCCTCAGATTAAAAATCCGATTTTTGAATTATCAACTCTCAAAATATAAACTCAAACTTAGGAACTATTTTCTTACCTTGATTCCACTTGAATCTTGTTAATCACCAATTAAATCCACGAATTTACTCCAACATTTCGAATTTCAGCAGGTTTTTCTAGAGAGAGAGAGATAGAGAGCTTAAATCTTGAAGTTGAAATGAACCAAATAAAAGACAAAGAGTCTTTTATTTCTTAACTTTTGGCTATTGACACAATAGCCCCTCAACTTATCTGGTTTCACTAAATACTGATTTTATCATCACTAACATTTATAAATAATCATACACCATAATAATTCAAAATTCTAAAGTTTCTTAATTTCTTAAAATAGCAACCAACTATAAATATTCAGATACATAATCATCTTTCGTAATCCAACTTAATTATACAAATTACAAAATATCCAACTAATTAATCTAAATTACAATAATTTAGATCTAAGGATGTTACAGCATGGGCTCCACCACGCTCAAACTTCGTCCTCGAAGTTATTTGGCTTCAAACAGTTGCGAATATTTCTTCATCATTTCAGACTTAGTCTCCCACGTGTGATTGGCTCCTTTATGATGCTTCCATCGTACAAGCACCATTTCTATCTCTTTGCTTCTTAACATCTTCACTTTGGTATCTAATACACATTCCGGCTCCTCCACGTATCGAAACCTTTCGTCAATTTGCAATTCAGTATGATGGGCCCAATCTTCGTTACCGGTAGTGAATGATTTTCAGAGATTTCCGACATGGAACACCGAATGTATGCCTGACATTTCTTCAGGCAATTTCAAACGATACGATTGATTACCCACTTTTTTTATTATTCAGAATGGTCCAACAAATCTCGGAGCTAACTTTCCTCTTTTCACGAAATGAGTAACACCTCTCATAGGTGATACTTTTAGATATACCCAATCATTCACCTCAAAGTTGATTGGTTTGTGCCTTCTATCGTGATAACTTTTCTGTCGATCCTGGGCAGCTTTCATGTTCTGTCGAACCAATTGTATCTTCTCATTAGTCTCCTGTAACAATGCTGGCCCAGCAATCGGTGTTTCTCCGGTTTCTCTCCAACATGTAGGAGTCCTACATCTTCTCCCATATAAGGCCTCAAACGGCGCTTTCTTTATTGTTGCGTGATAACTGTTATTATACGAGAACTCTATCAGTGGCAAATGATCATCCCAATTACCACCAAGATCCAATATACACGACCTCATCATATCCTCAAGCGTGAGGATAGTCCTTTCACTTTGGCCATCAGTTTGCGGATGGTAAGCTGTACTTATCGCGATCCTCGTGCGCAATCCCTCTTGCAGAGCTGACCAGAAATTTGAAGTAAATCGGCTATCCCGATCCGATACAATAGACTTAGGAACTCCATGTCTAGATATGACCTCAGCCATATAAATCTGAGCCAATTTCTCCAATGAATAGCTTTCCCTAATCGGTATAAAGGGTGCCGACTTGGTCAATCTATCAACTATTACCCAAACTGCATCATGTTGACACCTAGTCTTCGATAACTTCGTGACAAAATCCATAGTGATGTGTTCCCACTTCCATTCCGGAATGGGAAGTGGTTGCAAGCTACCATATGGCTGCTGATGTTCGGCTTTCACTAACCGACACGTCCGACATCTTTCAACATACTGAGCGATATCCTTCTTCAATCCCGGCCACCAAAAGTCTGCCTTCAGTTCGTTGTACATCTTTCTGCTCCCGGGATGTACAGAAAACTTTGACTGATGTGCTTCTTCAATAATCATTCTCCTCATACCCTCGAACTTTGGCACCCAAATCCTTCCATATACACCTTTCAGTCCCGACTCACTTGTTTTCATTGTCTTCATCTGTACCCTTATATCCTCAGCATCAATGTTTTCTTCCTTTAAAGCTGCTATTTGAGCAGCTTTTACATCATCAATGATCGTGGAAGTTAACATAGTAGACGTCATCATGTAACAACAATCCTTGGCATAGGCTTTGCGACTCAAAGCATCGGCTACCACATTAGCCATTCCGGGATGATAAAGGATTTCACAATCATAATCATTTAAAAGTTCCATCGAACGTCTCTGCCTCATATTAAACTCTTTCTGACTGAAGATATATTTCAAACTCTTATGGTCCGTATACAGTTGACACTTAGTTCCATACAGATAATGTCTCCACAACTTTAATGCAAACGTAACGGCTGTCAACTCCAAGTCATGAGTTGAATAATCTTTCTCGTGCTGCTTAAGCTGTCTAGAGGCATAAGCAATTACTTTCCCGCGCTGCATCAGTACAGCACCTAACCCCAGCCTCGAAGCATCCGTGTATACCACAAAATCCTCATTGCCCTCCGGTAGAGCAAGTATCGGCGCTTCACTTAATGTCTTCTTCAAGATCTCGAAAGCTTCTTGCTGCACAGTTTCCCAAACAAACGGTGCATTCTTCTTCGTTAATGCAGTCAAAGGAACTACAATCTTCGAGAAATCCTTTATAAATCTCCTATAGTACCCTGCCAATCCAAGAAAACTTCTGACTTCTGTAGCTGAACGAGGCGGTTCCCAGTTTCTTATGGCTTCAACTTTAGCTGGATCTACAGAAATCCCAGCTCCCGAAATAACATGTCCAAGAAATTGAATCTGTTGCAACCAAAACTCGCATTTGGAAAATTTGGTATACAACTTCTCCTTTCTCAATATTTCCAACAATTCTTTTAGATGAGCAGCATGCTCGGCCTCAGACTTGGAATACACCAAGATATCATCAATAAATACTATCACCATTTATCTAACATCGGTCTACATACTCTGTTCATCAGATCCCTGAATACTGCCGGGGCATTGGTTAACCCGAATGGCATAACCAAGAACTCGTAATGTCCATAACGTGTCTTGAAAGCTGTCTTAGGCACATCTTCCTCTCGAACTTTCAACTGATGGTATCCCGACCTCAAGTCAATCTTAGAAAAGGCACTAGGCCCGTGTAATTGATCAAACAAATCATCTATCCTCGGCAGCGGATACTTGTTCTTAATAGTCAGCTTATTTAGCTCCTGGTAATCAATGCACATCCTCATCGTGCCATCTTTCTTTTTCACAAACAGTACCGGGGCTCCCCACGGAGATGAACTCGATCGAATGAAGCCCTTATCCAACAACTCCTGAAGTTGTTTCATCATCTCTTGCATTTTGGTAGGAGTAAGGCGATGCAGAGAACGAGCTACCGGTGCAGCTCCAGGGATCAAATCTATTCGGAACTCCACTTGTCTTTCAGGCGGCACGCCAGACAAGTCTTCCGGAAACACATCCGGGAATTGGGATACAACAGGCACATTGGCCACAGTCTTCTTCTCAACCTTGGCATCAATAGCATATGCCAAGTAGGCGTTACATCCCTTTGCAACAAGCTTTCGGGCTTTCGCAATGGTCAACAAACACAGATCCCCGCTCCTCCTATCCCCATATATACAGATCTGACGCCCCTCAGGAGTAGTTATCTTTATCATTCGCTTCTTACAAACTATGTGGGCTTCATTCTCAATCAACCAGTCCATCCCGACAATCATGTCAAACTCACTGAATTCTATCGGAATCAGATCCAAATTGAAGACTACATCTTCAATTACCAAAGTGCAGTCACGATATATGTGATCTACTTTGACTAGAGTGTTACTAGCAGTTTCTATGTCAAGTATGGCAGATAACTTAGATAGAGGCACAGACAGCTGTTGTGCAAACATGGTAGATACAAAAGATCTATTGGCACCCGAGTCAAATAACACTCTTGCAGGCAAAGAGTTAACAATGAACATACCAGTAACCACCTCCGGGTTTTCCCTAGTCTCCTCCGCCGTTATCTGAAAAGAACGAGCCGGTGCCCTTTGTGGCTGGTTCCGGCGGTTGACCGAACCACCACTTGATCCTCCAGATGATCGAGTTAACGTTGGAGCAGCAGCTGAAGCATTCTTTCGACAGTTCCTACTATAGTGCCCCCATACACCACATTTATGGCAGGCATCCGATTTCCGTGGGCATTCATTCTGGTAGTGGCCCAATTCTCCACAGCAAAAACATGCACGCCCATTAGTACACTTGCCGAAGTGTTCCAGATGACATTTATTGCAGTACTACGACTCGGTCTTGATGGAGTACGCACGAGCCCTATTGGACGAACCAGACTGTCGACGGTAAGATTGTTACGGTGAGTACTGCGATGATCGTGAAGAACCAGAGTAGCCTCCTTCACGTTGACGTTTCGGTGGTGAAGGTTGAGTTGGGTTAGTTGAAGCAGTGGCAGACCCCATCACATACCCAGACATACTCAGAATCTGTTCCACATTTCTGGCGGCTTCCAGTAGACCAACAAATGTGGGGTAGCGTACGTTGCTCATCACCCTTCGGATTTCCAGATCAAGACCAACCTCAAATCTGGTCACTTTTCTTTCCTCTGTATCAACCTGATGAGGCGCGAATAAACTTAGCCTCGTGAACTCTACCGCATACTGGGACACAGACTTAGTCCCCTGAATCAGTGTCATGAACTTAGCTTCTAGTCTTCGGCGCTCATCAGCCTGGCAATATTGCTGAGTAAAAATTTCAGTAAACTCAGCCCATGTCCTTACAGAAACCTTTTCCAGAGTTAACGCATTCACCATTGAATTCCACCACATTACTGCATCTTTGTTGAACATAGCCGTGGCAAATCGGACCATGTCCTTCTCAGTGCAATCGCTGATTCGGAAAGTCCTTTCTGTGGCTGTTATCCATTCAAATGCAGTAACAGCATCACCCAACCCATTAAATTCAACTGCTCCATTTCCCTTGAAATCCTTGAACCGACATCCTTTGGGCTTGTTAGAAGACCCAGTGTTGTCATCTTGTTCATTATTGTTGCCCTCTTTTTCCTTGTTCTTTCTCTTGTCTTCCCTTCTCATAGCTTCGACCTCATCTCGAGCCCGAAATTGGTCTTGAATCATCTGATTTTGCTCAGCCATCAAGGCTAGCATCATTTCTCTTGTTTCTTCGGGTGTCATTCCTGCTCCAGACATGTTCTGAAATATAAAACATATAACTTGTTTAGTAACATGTCATTTATTTAAAGACACCACCCATTGTCCCATATGAACTTCAATCTCCTATGACTACTAGATCGTAGCCTATCTTAGTTCAGATCATTACTTACAATCACTACATATCACCACTTAATGTTTGAGACCAAGACCTCACGGACACTTGAATCTCAAACTACTGCTCTGATACCATTCGCTGTGACACCCTTGCCACAATAACCACCATTACAATACACCCAGAATTAATCACCAAACATATAACTTGATAATGATATGAAAACTTAATATAATTGCGGAAGCATTTAAAGTACATAATAAAAATAATACTACTGTTTAAACACCCTACGGTGCTACAAGGTTTCAAGTCTAAGTCTACATACTCCAAATTTATTACATCATTCCAAATGTATTACAATAATAATCCCAAGATTCAGTTACCAAAATGAATAGTAGATCTCTTCAAGTCTTCAATTAATGGCCTAGCTAGAAGGTCCGACAGCAGATTTTCCTTTTCTAGTAAAAATGTCAACAACTGAGGGGTAAGCAAAGCTTAGTGATATCAATGATTTTACATATTCCACAAATCCTTATAATGCCCCCCAAGAGTAACACCGGCAACACATACCGTATACTCTCTACGTACTCAAAGTACGGAACCCGAGCCGCAGCTCCTTCGAGATGACACTCGGCATAAGAACCAACCATCTGAGGCAAACATAACATTGGGGATGCCTACTGCCTATCCTGACCACAGATGTGTCAAACTCTTGGTCATATAGCACAGTAACATCAGAATACAGATGCGACCCGCAGGTCCATCAATAAGATGCACAACAAGAAACGGACATGCAACAAGTAAGAATGTGCATCAACATATACGCAAGTTAGTAGAGTGCCAAATGAGAATGAAACAACATGCCTCAGCAGGAAAAGCAAACATAAAGCAAATGCAGACATGTGAAAATCAAAGGTACTCATAGTGGGTGCGTTAGTTAATTTCTATCAATATTATTTCTCTTCGGAATTTCAACCGGATCTCAAAGTACCCCACTGTGGGTTAAACAACACCACAAGGGACCTGTTACATTTCCGTAAGGAAAACATATCATAAACATGTTCATCAACAAATGAGCGTCAATTTGTACAATTAAAAATGTTACAACATTCGGAATCGTCATCCGAAACTCATGTTTAAAACCATCGTTTTGTGTGCCATTATTCTCAAATAACCCTTCTTTATATGCCTTAATATATTACCAAGAATATCCCAAAAGTGTGATTAATTATCCATAAATTCGGGTTTTTAAAACCCCATCCAAAATACACATGAACTGCAGGCGACTCGCCGAGTCGGTCTAGGTGACTCGCCGAGTCGAGGTCCGAAGTACGGATCCTCGGCCGGATTTCGGATCCATCCGAATTACCTTGACCCATCCGAGTTCGGGTCCATCCGAGTTCGGTTCTTATTCGAGTTCGGGTCCATCCGAATTCGGATCCAACACTTATGCATTTTTGAAGATTTCATTCAAGTGTTCTTGGTGACTCGCCGAGTCGGCCCACCGACTCGCCGAGTCGACCAACAGGTCTGCATTCGTGACTTACGGGTTTTACTTAAAAATTTCCAAAAATCCGTTTTTAATCACATGCAATCCATAGAAAAGTTATACTATTATATCTTGATTGTTTCTAGTCCATTTCCCGTATCAATAACATCCGAAATCGTCCAGATTGGACCAAAAACGAGGAAAAAACTCAAGAACACAAAAACTCACAAAAAGTCAGATTTATTACCTTTTTGGACGAATTAACCAACGATTCTGGTTTCAAATGCTTCAGTAATCTTCAAGGGATGATTTCCAACTAATTTATTCAACATGCAACAACGATTCCTCAGATTAAATATCCGATTTTTGAATTATCAACTCTCAAAGTATAATCTCAAACTTAGGAACTATGTTCTTACCTTGATTCCACTTGAATCTTGTTAATCACCAACTTAAATCCACGAATTTACTCTAAAATTTCGAATTTCAGTATGCTTTTCTAGAGAGAGGGATAGAGAGTTTAAATCTTGAAGTTGAAATGAACCAAATAAAAGACAAAGAGTCTTTTATTTCTTAACTTTCGGCTATTGACACAATAGCCCCTCAACTTATCTGATTTCACTAAATACTGATTTTATCTTAATCTTATCATCACTAACATTTATAAATCATCATACACCATAATAATAATTCTAAATTCTAAAGTTTCTGAATTTCTTAACATAGCAACCAACTATTAAATATTCAGATACATAATCATCTTTCGTAATCCAACTTAATTATACAAATTACAAAATATCTAACTAAGTAATCTAAATTACAATAATTTAGATCTAAGGATGTTACAGATGCCATGTGGATCATGATAGTTATTTGATCTATCATTCTGCACACATTGTATTTACAGTTCATTTCAGTTATTATTACAACTGATATTGCTATCATGACTTGATATTTAAGCTTATCATCGTTGCTTGCATCACTGCCTTATGATTTCAGCTTAGCATATTTAACATTGTTGGTCTATTGTTCTAGACCTTGCTTATGTCACCAGTTCTATTGAAGTTGGTAGTTGATTACTCCGATGCTCCCCCCACGTAGTTTGCTGGTAGCTAGCCCAACATTAAGTGGATAGCTTCCACTAAAAGCGTGTGCCTGGCAAGGACATCATCCTACTCTACATTACTATGTCTCTTCCTCGCGTGGCTGTGGCGACAATCAGGTTATATCACGCTATACCCACATTCCGCCTTGTCGTATTGCATGTATTCTGATAAATCTATAATCTCACTAAGCCTTGCTTACAGTTGTTATTAAATCTCTTTACAGGAAAAGACAAAATTCTTAGGTCTCCTAAGATCAAGTTGAAGTTTTCATAGACCACTACTCAAACGACCTATTGGTACACTTTTGAATCTGATAATTTGTGGTGGTTTGGGTAGATTTGGGCTGATTGTATGAGGATATGTATTAGACTAGTCTTTTACCCTTTAAAAAGTTTAATTTGAACACTGTAACTCTATATGATTACTTAATTTTGTATTAAACTTAATCCTAATAGTTGTACTATAATTCTAATTCCGCAACTAAATTACTCTATCTTAGTTATGATCGATATCGTGTTGCATAAATGTGGGATCTAGATGCTTAAGATTGCCATGTAAGGGGTGGTTTCACAGGATGGTATCAAAGCTCATAGTTTGAGTGAATCAAGTATTGTGTGGGTAATACTTGATCTCAAACTGAAGCAATACATAAGTATCAATCATTAGGTGGTTTGAAATGAGATAGGATGTACAGACTGTTAGGGAATAATGGTACATAGTTGTAAGTCTATAAACTGAAAGTTACATGATTTTTATTTTCGGTAAAAGATGTTTGGATCAGGTGACTTCCCTAACAACATGACACCCCAACAAATGTTTGAGATGGTACAACAACTCTTAGCACAACAAGCTGAACAACAAAACAAAAATATGCAAGAACAATTTCAAGCCAGAGACGAGGCTAAAGCTAGAAGACAAGATGATAAGCAAATCCAAAATGATGAATCTGATTCTGATAACTCGAAACCAGATGTCCAAATAGATAAGCCAAAAGGCTATAAGTTTAAAGATTTTAAAGCAAGTGGTGCCCTGAACTTTGAGGGTACTGTCAACTGTGAACCCAATCCAGGCTTTGGACTGGATAACTCATACTGAGGAGATCTTCAGCATCTCTGACTACTTCGATTCAAAGAAAGTAAAGTATGCTACTGCTCTGTTTGTCGGCGCTGCTCGTGCCTGGTGGAAGACACAGAAGAGAATTTATGGTGAGGAGGTCATTAAGAGGTTAGAGTGGGACCAATTTCTCGGTATCTTTCACGCCAAATATTGTCCTACTGACCAGGAAGACAAAATGGAGGTCCAGCTAATGTAGTTAACGCAAGGAACCAAGACAGTGGACGAGTATGAGCACGAATTCTCGCGGCTCTGTGGCTATTCTTCCTATCAAGTAGCCAAAGAGGAAAGAAAGATGAACCGGTTTCGCGGAGGTCTGAATCCGAGATACGAACACTCTATGAGCGCTATGAAATACAAAACTTATTTAGAGATGGTTGAAGCGGCAAGGCAGATAGAGAGGGAATATTTAGAGTATGGTGATCAGCTCTTTGCTCCACAGACAAATCCGACGTGTCCCTCTCCACCGAAGAAGCAAATATTCGACAAATTCTTCAATTCCAACAAATCAAAGTCTTAACAATCCTAACAATCTCGACAGTATAGCTCGCCCCAGAATGCTCAGGGCTATGCCCTCACGGATGAACCACGATTTTGCAAACGTTGTAAGAAATCTCATATGGGGAAGTGCAATCCTTATGACGTTACCTGCTATGTGTGTAGAAAGATCGGCCATAGTAGTGAGGAGTGTCCCCAGCAGGGTCTTGGATGCGCAAAATGTGGAAAGTGTGGACACTTCATGTATCAATGTCATAGTGGACGTCTAAGCCAATCACAATCATCAGCCGGTGGTTCAATGATGAAGAGTTCGACTGCAACGCCAACTGCTAGAACTCGTGCATTTCAAATAACAGCGGAGGAAGCAAAGGAAACCCCAGATGTGGTTACTAGTATGTTCCTACTAAATTTTATACCTGCTCGAGTACTATTTGATTCCGGTGCGAGTCGCTCTATTATATCGACTGCTTTTTTTCGACGACTGTCCAAATCTCCATCAAAGCTTTTGGTTGTACTTGATATAGAGACAACCAGTAACAATTATGTTATGGCTAATTTCGTGTATCGAAATTGCACTTTACTTGTCAACAATATCGTATTCAACCTTGATCTCATTCGATTCCATTAAAAGAATTTGACGTTATTGTCGACATGGACTGGTTAATGAATAACAAAGCTACGATCGTCTGCAACCGCCGAATCATCAAAATCAAATCTTCAGACGGCCGAGTGTTGGAAATCAAAGGCGACAAACGAAAAGGTGCCCATTGCTTCATTTCTATTGAGAAAGCGTGTCAATATTTGTCTAAGGGTCACGAATAGTTTCTATGTTATGTCTTATCTAAATCTGTCTCCGAAGCCAACAAGAAATCTATTTTTGATATTCCAATCGTCTGGGAGTTCCCAGACGTATTTCCTGACGATATCTCTGGAGTGCCACCAGATAGTCAAGTCGAGTTCGGTATCGACTTAGTTTCTTGTGTGGCTCCAATCGCCAGAGCTCCTTACAGACTTGTGCCTGCAGAAATACAGAAAATGTCAAAGTAGTTGCAAGAGCTATTAGAGAAAGACTTAATAAGACCTAGTTCATCTCCGTAGGGTGCACATGTCCTATTCGTTAAGAAGAAAGACGGAACTCTCTGTATGTGCATCGACTATCGTGAGTTGAGCAAAGTCACCATCAAAAACAAGTATCCTCTGCCCAGAATCGACGATTTATTTGATCAGTTACAGGGAGAAAGATATTTCTTTCAAATTGATCTTCGTTCTGGGTATCATCAGTTAAAAGTCAAAGAATAGGATATCCCAAAGACAGCTTTCCGAACAAGATATGGTCATTATGAATTTCTCGTAATGCCATTTGGTCTAACAAATGCACCAGCGGCGTTCATGGATCTCATGAATCGCATGGGCAGACCTATGTTGGATAAGTCAGTTATCGTGTTCATCGACGATATTCCGATATACTCCAAAACTGAGGCTGATCATGCTGTTCATCTACGTGAATTGCTAGAGCTATTGAGAAAAGAAAGGCTCTATGAAAAATTCTCAAAGTGTGAATTCTGGCTCAGACAGGTATAACCCTTATATTGTCTCGAGCTATTTCCTAAGTGTTCTTCGTCTCAATAAAAACTTGAAATTCTACTTTGTTACTTTTATAGATTCAATTCCTTGGCCATGACATATCTGGCGAAGGTATCCCAATTGATCCGTCCAAAGTTGAGGCTGTTCAGAAGTGGCAAACACCTCGCAATGCCTTACAAATCCGAAGTTTCCTTGGATTCGCCGGTTACTACAGACGATTCAATAAAGACTTCTCGAAGATTGTTGTACCACTCACAATGCTAACACGAAAGAATACTCCTGTCGTAATGTCTGATAAACAACAAAAAGCTTTTGAGACTCTGAAGCAAAATCTTATTCAAGCGCCAATCCTAGCCTTATCAGAGGGCAATGATGACTTCTTGTCTTTAGTGATGCGTCTGGTACAGGTTTGGGTTGTGTCCTCATGCAAAGGGGAAAGCTCATTGCCTATGCTTCAAGGCAATTGAAAGATTACGAGAAAAGTGCACCAACTCATGATCTTGAGTTGGCTGTCGTCACCTTTGCACTGAAAATTTGACGTCACTATCTCTATGGAACTAGGTGTCAGCTTTATACTGACCATAAAAGCCTCAAACACCTCTTTACTCAAAATGAGAACATTAAACAACAATGGTCCTTAGAGCTCATCAAGGACTATGATTGCGAGATCCTATATCGTCCCGGAAAAGCCAACGTGGTCGCGGATGCTTTTAGTAGAAAAGTCTTTCTATGCCCTGACTCCTATTGTGTTCTCTTCTGATCTTATTGAAGATATCAAATCTGCTCAAGCCGAAGCTCTGAAAGAAGAAAACCTCTGTTCTAAAAATCTTAAAGGACAACTTCAATTTCTGTCTATGAATCATTTGGGACTTCAATGTCTCAAAGGAAACCGAATCTGGATTCCTAAGTATGGTTCTATTCACAACGCTCTTCTATCTGAAGCCCATAAGTCCAAGTTATCTATTCTTCCTGGCAGCTCAAAGATGTACTTTGATCTTAAAGCTGATTATTGGTGTCCAGAAATGAAGAAAGACATCAGTCAATTCGTTGAAAGCTGCAGAGTCTATCAGATTGTTAAGGCAGTATACCAGAAACCCTTCGGAAATATGCAACCACTACTGGTTCCTGAGTGGAAATTGGAGCATATAACCATGGATTTCGTAACAAAGTTGCCTAAAATCAAAAGATAGCACGACTCCATTTGGGTTGTCGTGGATCATTTAACAATGTCAGCTCACTTCATAACGATGAAAGAGACGTTTTCTCTTGATAGATTGGCACAAATGTACATCACTGAAGTCATTTCTTGCCATGGTGTGCCAAAGTCTATCTTCTCCGATCATGATAGTCGTTTTACTTCTGATATTGGAAAGCTCTGCAAGACGGGATGGGTACTCGAATTTCCATGAGTACAGCTTATCACCCTAATGCAGATGGTCAAAGTGAACGTACTATCCTTACTCTCAAGGATATGCTCCGTGCCTGCATTCTTGATTTGGGTGGTAACTAGGATGACCATTTACCGTTGGTTGAATTCTCAAATAACAACAGTTATCATTCCACTATTAAGATGGCTCCTTTTGAGGCTTTATACGGAAGAAAGTGCAGAACTCCCACCTGTTGGCGTGAAACAGGTGAATCATCATTAGCGGGTCATTCCCTTCTACAGTTGACCCACGAAAAGATTCAACTAGTTAGAAGAAACATTCTTGAAGCTCAGAGCAGGTAGAAGTCTTACTATGATAATCGTCACAGATCGATCAGTTTTGCAGTCAATGATTGGGTGATGCTGAAAGTATCCCCAATGAAGAATGTGGTGCAGTTTATAAAGCGAGATAAGCTAGATCCAAGATTCATTGGTCCATTCAAGATTGTTGAAAATATAGGGAATCAGTCCTATCGTCTTGAATTGCCAACGGACTTAGCTAGAATACATCTGGTATTGCATGTTAGTCATTTGCGAAAAAGCTTAGCTAATGAAAGAGAAGTCCATATAAAACACGTTGATCTGTAAATTGATGAGAAGCTTCGCGTGGTTGAAGAGCCAGAGTGTATTCTGGACTCGAAGACCAAAAAGCTTCGTAATAAAGAGGTGCAGATGGTGCTCGTCCAGTGGAAACACCACAAAGGTTCGCATCAGTCTTGGGAATCAAAGGATGTGATGAAAGCTACATATCCGAGTCTGTTCGAACTTAGCTAACTTCGAGGACGAATTTTGAGCGTGGTGGAGCCCATTCTGTAACAACCTAACTTTTAGTATTCTGTATTTGACGTGATAATGTAATTTTAATTACATTATTTGTTTGTAATTTATTTGAAGTAATGAGAAAATATGCAATTAAATTAAATACATGTTATCTACTAATTATGAAGCACAAGGTTCAAAATTTAAAAGAAAGAGATAAATAAAAAATTTTGTGGCCAAATTATAAAGTATAAAAATTGAGAAAATATATATACCCAAAAATGGGTCATCTGCTCATTTTGATACCAAACTCAATAACCAAACAATCTGCTTTCTCTCAAGCCACGGTTCCCATCTAAATTCATCATCATTAATCATCAAATTTGTGCAACAAAATAAAAGATTGAAGTCAAGAATTTACAAACAAGCATCAAGCAATAATAATCTACAAATATTCAAGGTAAATCCATACTCAAAATTCTTTCTTTGATTCAATCTTAAACCTACGGTTTGTTTGGGTTTTTGAAAACAAAATTTGATCATCAATCAACAAAATTTGACAAAGTTTAGTGTTGGAAGTTTGGATTAAAAGGCATGCATGTTATTAATATATGTTTAGTTGATCATATAAACAATTTGAAGCCTCAATTCCAATTTTGAAAATAAAGTTCTGAAACTTAGAATAAACTTGCTGTCAATTTGGTTTTGTTTCTATTATGGTTGAAAAAGAGGGACAAGAAAAAGTCATTTGGTTTTCGGCCAAGTATTTGATGCATACATATATGTTTAGCCTTCAATTAGAAGTATAAATTATCCTTAATAATCTTAATTTGATGTTGCCTTTGCTGTTTAATTTAAAGAAAACATAAAGAACTAAAAGTGCAGTGTGTGCGTGTGATTTTGCATGAAAAAGGGAGAACCAAGATTCACAATTAGTGTGAATCTCGGGTGTTTTAAACATCAAAACAACAACCCATCACTCTTTCATTCATACAAAATAAACTAAGGAACAAATCTTAGATGTGTGTTGAGTGTGCAAAAGTTTCGAGACTCGTCTATTTGAGAATCTCGGATGTATGTAATAATTTATCACAACATCCCATTTCAAACTCAAAATAAGCTAAGTGTTGTGTGTGGTGTTATGCATAAAAGTTGCAAGACTCACACCAAGTGTAAGTCTCGGATGTAGCAAGTAGCATGCAACACAAATAATGAAGCTAAGTTAAAAACTAGTCTCAGAAGTGTCAAGTGTGTTGTGTGTGTTGCAAAAGTTCCGAGACTTGCATCACATGTAAGTCTCGGATGTGTGTATCATGTAGAAACCCAAAAATAAACTAAGTATATACAAGTCTCACATGTTAAACTTGTGCGCATGAGTTACAAAAGTTCCGAGACTCACACCAAGTGCAAGTCTCGGATGTATTGATCAATTGGCAACCAAAAATAAGCTAAGTAAATATAAGTCTCACATGTATTGGATATATATGTGGTATAGTAGTAAAAGTTCCGAGAGTCTCAGATGTGTGCAGCCAATAACAAAACATATAGTAGCTTATACACCTACATCTATCAACATGCATGTAATCAATTAAAATGTGTACAAATGTGTGATCAAAATTATAAAACATGACAGCCTTTATATATATATATATATATATATATATATATATATATATATATATATATATATATATGTATATATTAACATGTTGCATCAAATTAAAAGTGAATGAACTTATGTATGTGATCCTATATAATTAAATATCAAAGCACATGTTTATGAACAACACACACACACACAAAGTTCATGGTCATAACACTTATATTATATACAAATAAAGGCATAAGATATAAAGGACATAACTAAGCATATGAATATGTGAGTTTGAGTATATAAGTCATTAAAAACATGTTAATTATTCTTATTTCATCAATAAATGAGTACCACGATTATGTATACATGATGAAATGAAAGCACATGCAATTACATAGATATATAATCATTAAGTAAGTTCATGATATACTCTTATATTTCTTCATGAGAATTCAAACGTGCAAATGAAAGCTTAAATGACTTAAAAAGTCACACATGTCCATGAAAAAGGACAAAAATGCTTGTAAGTTATCAACTTCATGTCAATGAAAGTCTAAAGCTCAATGATGATTCAACACAGTTGAATATGACATGATAAGCTATTAAGTAAAAAGCATTAAAGCTGATGTTCTTGCAAATGCTAAACTCTAGACAAGTTCAGATAATTCTGAACAAAGTAATTAAGTTTAAAGTTATTGAAAGTGGGTCAAAGTTTGTAAAGCCAAGCCAAAGTCTAGAAAGTCAAAGTGAAATCCTGAGATAACTCAGGTGGTGGAGTAATCTGCTTGATAAAGTCAACATCTCAGTCTAATTCAGTAAAACTGTGAGTTATAGATATTCAGCTTTACATGCCTAATTCTGGTTGAGATATATTGTTGTTCATAGTTTAATTGGCATTCATATATGCTCAGCTGGATTGTGACCTTTCCTCACCATGGTTCGGTGATGTCCAGTGGATCATGATAGCTATTTGATATATCTTTTTGCACATATTGTATTTACAGTTCATTTCAGTTATTATTACAACTGATATTGCTATCATGACTTGCTAATTATGCTTATCATCATTGCTCGCATCACTGCGTTATGATTTCAGCTCAACATTTTTAGCATTGTTGGTCTATTGTTCTAGACCTTGCTTATGTCACTAGTTTTATTGAAGTTGGTAGTTGATTACTACGATGCTCCCCCCACGTAGATTATTGGTATCTAGCCCATCATTGAGTGGATAGCTTCCACTAAAAGCGTGAGCGTGGCCTGGACATCATCTTACACTATATTACTATGTCCCATCCTTGCGTGGCTGTGGCGGCAGTCAAGTTATATCACGCTATACCCACATTCTGGTTTTGTTGTATTGTATGTATTTTAATAATTTATAATCTCACTAACCCTTTCTTACAGTTGTTGTTAAATATCTTTACAGGAAAAGACAAGGAAAAGCACCTGCTGGACCTAGTTCTTAGGTCTCCCAAGATCAAGTTGAAGTTTTCGTAGACCACTACCCAAACGACCTATTGGTACACTTTTGAAGATGATAATTGTGGTGGTTTAGGTAGATTTTTGCTAATTGTATGAGGATATGTATTAGACTAGTCTTGTACCCTTTAAAAAGTTTAATTTGAGCACTGTAACTCTGTATGATTACTTAAATTTGTATTAAACATAATCCTAATAGTTGTACTGTAATTCTAATTCCGCAACTTAATTAGTCTATCTTAGTTATGATTGATATCGTGTTGCATAAATGTGTGACATAGACGCTTAAGACTGCCCTGTAAGGGGTGGTCATCACAAGTTGTCATATGCTAAATAGATTATGTGATAACCTTTCAACATAGTCAACATCATTGATGACTAGATTATTTAGAACTAAATCCCCGTAACCTTTGATCTGAGCGTGATTATCGTTACCGAACTTAACTGTCCCATAGTACTGTTCTACTATATTCAATAGCAACTCTTTCCTCCCAGTCATGTGCTTTGAGCAGCCCGAATCCATGTACCAAATGGATTTTGTCTGAAAAGAAAATTTGTTACAATAAATATACTTAGGCATATGAAACAAATCCATTGGAAAATGACATGCAAACCGTGTTCTGAACTGAGTTTTTCAGAAAACATGAAGGATATAGACCTGGTCCTGAGCTGAGTGCACAGAATCCAAACATGTCGGTTTTAGCACAAAATTGTACAATAACCGAAAAACAGAAGAACGGGTCCTAATCTGAGTTAACTGGATGCCATTGTATTGAAGTGCGGGTTTTGATCTGAAGTAACCAAGAACCATCTGCATAAAATCACACAAGATTGGGTACCCATCTTAGGATGGGTCCTTTTTGGTTAGGTGTTCCAGGTGTATATTGCACATTCACAGTCTTAGAAACCCATATTGCACGTTTTTCTGGTCTAGATGCAGAACCTTTTGGAATCCATTTGTAATTGGACCCAACTGGGTTTGAAACCTTACGTGATGAAGTTGCCTTTGGTTTTGGACGTTTTGAAACCTGTTTTGCATTTACTTTTGGTGTGGGCCTAGGAAAATGACATGAGTCAAACTTTGGTGAGGCCAATGATGCACTGATTTTTTTACGAATTCTTTTTTTAGGATTATGGACAAATTTATTCATTTCGGGAACTTGACGTCTAAATCTAGTTGGACATAAAGTAAACAAATGAGCAAATGGATACTTCAAACAAGACAAAGAATCTGTTCCAAGATTACATTCATCCTATCTCTAGAAACAAAATCACTTGGCATTTTAGCCTTCTTCACGAAAAAACTCGAAAATATTGCATAGTAGTATTGGGAACTCTTCTCAGATGATCTGTAGGAAAAAAATGATGAGAGTCAGTACATTTGAAAGACTTAGACTTAGAGAAATTTCCTTGGTGAGTTGGTTTCTTGCAAGACTTAGATTGACTCTTAGCCTTATTTGAAACCTCAGCTTTTGAAGATCTTGAACACTCACATTCAAAAGTGATTAAAGGAACTTCAATCTTAGCTTTACCTTTGTCTGATGATGCATGTGGGACTTTGGCCGGATGACAAACTTTTGAATCTTTTAAATGAGAATTTAACCTTTCTGAAACTGTGTTGAACTTTTCTTTGTAGATGGTTAATTCTACACTTTGTTCAAAACTTTGTCTTACCAATTTTTCCTTGCTTTTGAGAAGAGCTTCTTGATAACCACGAGCTTTCTCTCAAGCTGTCCTTAAGTCCTTTTCTAAAACTTTTATTTTGTGTTGAAGAGCTTTTGTAGGAACGTAAGAATGAGGGATTGGTTTGACAGGTTGGCTTTCATTTCAGCTGATGAATAGAAGGAAAAGAAGTCCTCCTCTAGAGTGGGTACTCTAAAAGGATAACTTTCGTTCAGATTTTTATGTTTAAAAGAAATTTCTCTTTTTTTATTTTCACTTCTTTTCTCATCCTCTTGGGTTAAGACTTCTTCCGATGATTCAAAAAAGAAAGACTTGAACCCGCATCCCATATACCTTAATATCATAAAATATTTGTAAAAATGATTGAGCCTTTTCCAAATACTTAGGATTTTTAAAACCAATTCTTTGTTTGGAATGATAAAACCTAGTTTCTTTGGGTTGATTTCGATGAATAGTTTGTTCAGTCTGACCCCTTTTTAGAAATTCATCATCTAGGGTTTTGATCCGTGAGACCTATTCTCTCTTCTTCAATCTTTTTGTATTTTCTTTGATCGTCAAAGTTTTCCACATTTACGGACTCTAAGTGTTTTGAAAGAACATACAGTTCAGACTTCAAAGTACTCTTTTCCTCAGTGATTTTATCAACACAAATCTTAAGGTAAATGTTCCTATCCTCAGCCTTTACTTTTTCAAGTAAAAATGTATTTACCAAATCATGCTCATTTAGCCGATTCTTTTCATATTTGTCAGATGTTTCTTTTAGAGATTGGACCACTTGTTCTGCCTTGACACACTTTTCTTTTTCCGCATTGTACTTAGCTGT
Organism: Centrapalus pauciflorus; assembly: GCA_020465985.1. Lineage (NCBI taxonomy): Eukaryota > Viridiplantae > Streptophyta > Magnoliopsida > Asterales > Asteraceae > Centrapalus > Centrapalus pauciflorus. The sequence continues at coordinate 228,221 of JAANYP010005469.1, read as the reverse complement.
TAATTCAAGTATTTGTGTGTGCAATTTACATACATTTTGTACAGATGTAGCATTTAAAGTGTTATGAACATAAAAGGAATGTACTTCATTTGTCTATGAATCTGATGTGGAGCATTCAGAATCCTCGGATTTGGCAATCAGACAGGCTGTAGGATCTTCCGTGATATGCCCCTCTACAGTCGTGTCTGATTCAGATTTAGAAGTAGAGGCATACTCGACAAGCCCAATTCTGTCAGCCATATAACAATTTCTGCCCCTCGAAGAACAGCGATGAACACCAAGGCGATGAACAACAAATCAGTTTAAATCCACTTCGTTGGCTCTGATACAAATTGTTAAATCATCCCAATCGATAATCTTTGCACTCACAATAATAAACAATGATAATAATATTCAAACAATGAGAATTATCACTCAATCAAAGATGAAAATGTCAGAGAGAAAAAAAAAAAAACAAACGGCGACCGCTTTTTCTATTTTGAATAATGAAAACTTATGGGAAACTCTCATTGTGACACCCTTGCCACAATAACCACAATCATAACACCCAGGATTAATCACCATACACATTAATACATAATGATCTGAATGCTTAATAAAAATGCGGAAACATTAAAATACATAATTAAAGTACACTTGTCAAACACCTTACGGTGCTACATGGATCCAGTCTAAGTCTACATACTCAATGAATTATTACAACATCCCAATTATTACAACATTATTCCCATGTTTTCAGTTACCGAATGAGTAGTAGAGGATCTTCCAAAAACATCAATAAAGACCTAGCTATAAGGTCCAGCAGCGGATTTCCATTTATCTGTAAAAAGTAAACAACTGAGGGGTAAGCAAAGCTTATTGAGTACAGAGATTTACACATTCTACAAGTCTCTATGATGCCACCCAAGAGTAACACCGACAACACATGCTGTATACTCTCTACGTACTCAAAGTACGGAACCCGAGCCGCAGCTCCTTCGAGACGACGCTCGACATAAAAACCAACTATCTGAGGCAGAAAGTCATCAGAGATGTTACAATGCTCTTCAGGACCTCACTCCGAGGTCATATAGCCTTAGTAACACCAGATCACAGATGCGACCCGCAGGTCCATCAAAGAGATGCACAACAAAGAAACGGATATGCAACAAGCAACAATGTGCATCAATCATATAAGCAAGTTAGTAGAGTGTCAAACGAAAGTGAATCAACATGCCTCAGCAGGCATAGCAAACATAAAGCAAATGCACACATGTGAAAATCATAGGTACTCATAGTGGGTGCATTTATTAACTTCAAATTATATTATCTCTCTTCGGAATTTCAACCGGATTCACAAACTACCCCACTGTGGGTTAAAAAACACCACAAGGGACCTGTTACATTTTCATAAAATAAACATATCATCATTAAATGTTCGCTAGCAATATGCTTCAATTCTTTACAATTAAAGTGTTACAACATTCGGAAACGACATCCGAAACTCATGTTTGAAACCCATTATTTGGTGTATTATTAGTCCCAAGTAACCCTTCATTATATGCCTTAATATAATACAAAAGATATCCCAAAAGTGTATTTAATATACAAGAAATTTGAATCCTATAGTCCCCACCTGAAATTCGCATGTACTGTGGCCGACTCGCCGAGTCGGTCCAGGTGACTCGCCGAGTCGAGGTCCGAATTTCGGATCCTTAACCGGATTTCGTATGCATCCGAAAATACCTTGACCTGAGATTGACCAAACCGAGTTCGGATCTTAATCCGAGTTCGGATCCAACACTTGGAAATTTTTATTGATTTGTTCATGTGTTCTTGGTGACTCGCCGAGTCGACCATTAGGTCTGCACTCGTGACTTACAGATTTGGATCAAAATCTTGCCAATTTCATTTTTAGTTACATGCAATCCATGGAAATGTTTTATTAACATATTTTGAGTGTTTCTAACTCAATTACCCATCCAGAACGTGCTAATCAATCCAGATTTAACCAAACTATGGTTATTTTCTCAAGAACACAAAAATGCACAAAAGTTCATATTTCTTACCTTTCTATTCGATCCAATTGACGATTCTTGTTCCTGAGGCTTCAGTAATATTCAAGAGATGATTTCCAGCTAAATTAACAAACATGCAATAAAAAATTCTCAGATTTTAAATCCGATTTTTGAACTTTAAACTCTCAAAATAAACCTCAAACTTAAAGACTATATTCTTACCTTAAAATCCACTTGAATCTTGTTAAGCACCAGCTTAAATCCACGAATTTACTTCACAATTTCCATTTCTAGTAGATTGTAGTGAGAGAGATTGAGAGTTTGCATATGAAGAGGTGATAATGAAGATATGAAAGACTCCATGTCTTTTAAATCATAACTTTCAGCTATTTGCACAATTAGCCGCCCTACTTATCTGATTTCATTAAATACTGATTTCCATTCAATAATATTTAAAATCATCATACTTAATAATAATAATTCGAAACTCTAAAATTTCTTAATTCCTTAAAATAAAAATTAATCAACTTTAATTCTCCCAAATACATACGTATCATTCATAATCCGACTTGATTTCATAAATTACGAAAATTTAACTAAATTACCTCAATTACAACAATTTAAATTCTGAGGATGTTACAGCATGGGCTCCACCACACTTAAACTTCGTCCTTGAAGTTACTTAGCTTCAAAAGGTTGCGGGTATTTCTTCAACATGTCAGTCTTTATCTCCCACGTATGATTTGATCCTTTATGATGCTTCCAACATACAAGCACCATCTCGATCTCTTTACTCCTTAACGTTTTCACCTTGTTGTCCAAAACACATTCCGGCTCTTCCACATACCGGAGCCTTTCGTCAATCTCCAGTTCAGTGTGAATAGCCCAGTCCTCGTTGCCAGTAGTGAAGGACTTTCTGAGATTCCCCACATGAAACATTGGATGTATGCCTGACATCTCTTCAGGCAGCTCCAAACGATAAGATTGACTCCCGACTTTCTCTTTTATTCTAAAAGGTCCAACAAATCTTGGAACCAACTTTCCCCTTTTAACAAAACGGGTAACACCTCTCATATGTGATACTTTCAGATAAACCCAATCCTCTACCTCAAAATTGATCGGTTTATGCCTCCTGTCATGATAGCTTTTCTGTCGATCCTGGGCCGCTTTCATATTCTGCCGTATCAACTATATCTTCTCGTTTGTCTCCTGTAACAATGTTGGCCTAGCAATCGGTGTCTCTTCCGTTTCTCTCCAACATGTAGGAGTCCTACATCTTCTCCCATATAATGCCTCAAACGGCGCTTTCTTAATAGTCACGTGATAACTATTGTTGTACGAAAATTCTATCAATGGCAAATGGTCGTCCCAATTGCCACCGAGATCCAAAATGCACGACCGCGTCATATCTTCGAGTGTAAGGATGGTTTGTTCACTTTGACCATTAGTTTGCGGACGATAAGCTATACTCATCGCGATTCTTGTACCCAATCCTTCTTGCAATGCCGACCAGAAATTTGAAGTAAATCGGCTAACCCGATTCGATATAATGGGCTTAGGTACTCCATGTCTAGAAACAATTTCGCTCATATAAATCTGAGCCAATGTCTCCACCGAATAACTTTCTCTAACTGGAATGAAGTGTGCCAACTTAGTTAATCTATCCATGATCACCCATACTGCATCGTGTTGACACCTAGTCTTCGGCAACTTAGTGACAAAATCCATAGTTATGTGTTCCCACTTCCATTTCGGAACGGGAAGTGGTTGCAAACTACCATAAGGTTGCTGTTGTAATGAATTCCCAGTAATATTTCAGCACTCGTGTATATTAATCACACCAATATTCAAGGCAATCAGAATAAGAACTCAATGATCACTAGAATGATGATGAAATTGTCAGAGAATGTTTTCTCTCAATATGTGGCGGCTGCAAAAGTGATAAATCGTATTACTGATTGTGAAACCCTAGGCAACCTACTTTTACAATGATAGCAAGTTTCCAACTATTACATAAAAGCCCCCTATACTTGTAAAATAAAGAAACAACTAAACAAAGTCTTGAATTAAATTACAAGCAAATAAACTAAAAATAATTATTACAAAAGAAATCCACAAGATCGAAATTAAATATCTAACAATCTCCCCCTTTTCGATCATTGTGGGTGAACTCGGGCGTAATCTATAGTTTCTCGGAGGCTAAGGACGACGTCGAACCGTCTAGTCACTTTCCTTAAATGCAGCCTCTCGTTCAGTACTTCTATGTCGCTGAGAATATCTTGAATCTCCTTAGGTTTGCGTTTAAGTTCAGGATTTGTCTGAGCATCATTTTCTTGTATTCTTTTGGTAAGCTCGGCTCTGACTAATCTGATAGTTCCGTCGAGTAACAAGGTAAATCCTCAAAACGCATAAATCTTTTCAATCCTCTTTGATTCAAAAATATGATTCTCGGCTGCCTTCCCAATAAAACTTTGAACGCCGGGTAGTGGTCTAGTAGAAAAATGTCTTGCTCCGGGGCTTTCAGAAAGACTTTAACCATCGCGCTCTCAATAGCCATTTGAAAGTCCTTAAGCACATGATGATGAAGCGACGATTCATGCTTCTGGTAAGGGCGACAACTGATGTCATGTGAGTTAGATGTTTTTTGATCCTAATTTTCAATCTATCGTGTAGATACTCAACGTCGTCGACGTTCACGAAGTCTAGGTCTTTTTCATGCAGATCCTGTACTGTTCCATCTTCCCGGAGAACCTCGAATGCATGAGTGAACACTCTAGCTCTCTTATACATATGGATCTTGACAAGCCTTACGATCTTTGACTTTAACCAATATTTATCCTTTGGCCTTTTCTCTCTGAGCATCATCTGATTATACTCAGCCTGTTCAGCTTTTGATACATTGGTTAGTTCCATCAGTAAGCGTCTGCTGAAAGACCCACGCCTCTTCTTGAACACCATTTTAAATCTTTCTTCCAAAAAGGGATTCTGAAATTGCTGTGCCAGGAATTTTCTCAAAAAATCTTTTAGGCCTTGAACTGGGGGTTCTTCTAGTTCGGCCGGAGCGGCTTCAAGTAGTTTAACAATTTTCCCCCTACGTTCTTGCCTTAGCTCTTCTTTCAATTCTTTTGGTAAAGCATGTACCCCACCTTTAGAATACCAGCTAACCCAATATTAATCACTTTCATCGTGGATGCTAGGTTCTTTAGGCCTAGCATCAAAAGAATCCACAATTCTAGTGCCTGAAGACTCTGGTTCCTGGGCTTGAGGTTGAGGTATTGTTTGGACTTTGGATTAGTGGGGTTTCTTTGAGAGTAGGGGAGGAAGCTTGGATAGACGATAATATTTCTTGTTGTGGCACATGGGATGGGAAATTTTTGAATTCAAAGGATGAAGAATATTTTTGTGGCGACTCGGGTTCTGGCTTTGGAGTAAGCAGAGGATAGACTTCATCAACATCAGAGTCTTTATCAGACACTAATATGATTTCGACCTTTTCAAAGATAGGTTCGTACTCCACCAAAGCTGACATAGGATCTAAAGGAGCCGTGCCTTCAACCATAGGCTCGTCTTCTAACATTTCTTGAGCCCCATAACTCTGTTCCCCAGACCCTTGCATAATTGCTCCCTTTGCATCTGCTCCCCCTACAATCATCATCAGGTCCTCAGACTGAACTCTTTGACACTTCTCCCCTCATGGCAACCAGGGTCGTCCTGATCGTCATGTTTTCTTCTATGAGAGTTAGCCTGAGGACGGGATTGGAGCTCTATTATTGCAGATTCTAAACAGTCCATTCTTGTGTTGATATGCTCTTGGACTTGTAAAATTAGTCTTGTAAGCGCATCCATCATGTCAGATAACTCCGAAATTTGATCTTGGACTGATCGGGTACCTGGTGGTGGCAGATCCTCGGATGCAACACCCTTACCCTTGATGAATGATAGAAGGGCGGTATGTCGTTCTTCGGCAACCTCCTTTCGGGCGTCCAGGTCAGCCCGGGTGACAACACCAGCAGCACGTAAAGCTGCTGTTAACATCTCGAGATTGATACCGGGATGGCCTGATGTTGACAGCATTTGTGTGGCAACATCAGGTCTTCCTTCCGTCATTTCTGGCTCCACTACAGGATGATCAGATCTGGATGTTTCTGGAGCTGCCACGAAGGCAGCTCGTTCGGGGGTGGACACCACGGAGGCGTCGTGCTGTGTGCGTGGGGGTGGGGCTGGGGAGTGAGCTGTGGTCGATCGAAGGATGGTCACTGGGGGCAACGTGTGACCTGTTTCAACATCACTACTCTCCGAGTGAGAGGGTGATGTAGTATGTGCAATATCCCCGTGGAATGAAGTGATATCCCTTTGAGGAGATACCAAGTGGATGGTGAGGGTTGTTTCGACCATTGGACGGATGGTCTTATGGATGGTTGTCCGGCTTTGGGGGCTAAGATCTCCTCAGATGCCACTTCTTGACCTCTCATTGGACAGAGACGATCCGTTCAGAATCGGCCGCCTCTGCCTCCTCACCTTCATCTCCTTCCCTCGCCTCAGACAACTCCCTCTCACCCAAACCCAGAATATGTTGTACATCCACCTCTGCTCCCTAAGACTCACTCACTCTTGCCTCACCTTCGGACTGGTTAGGCTTAGTCGGTTTTGACTAAACCTCATCCGGATAGAAAGCCCTTATATATTCCTTACCCGCTCGCTTTGAACTGCTTGTTGTAACAACAGCTTGTTGTAACAATGACAGTGGAATTGTCATTACCGGTACACTAGGATTTCCCTTTGGGATGTTTAAACGTTGAAGTGCGGTTGTGACATATACGTCTGCTTCTGGACGTTCATGAATGTCATCATCCTTGTCCATGGCGTACTGGATAAACAATTGCAGGAATCGTTGAAAATGTATGTACTTCGCCCGCGTTTGGTTCTTTTCTCGAGAATAACTCTTTTCAATTCCTCAAAAATGAATGTCGCTTAGTCGTAGTGATGGTCGAACGCATATGCGGCAAACATGGAAAGAACTTGAATTGACGTAGAGTCATGTCCGGAATGTTTCCCAGTGAAACATTTGTTGATTATATCAAACAGAACCCTCCAGTGTGCTTGATGGTTCTTTGTTCTGAAATCAGATGGCTTTGAGAGTGGGCCATCATATCCGAGTGATTTTATTTCATCAAGGGTTTCTAGATGGGAAGGTATTGGTGCACAACGGCATATCTAGAGAGAGAAAAAGCTTCGGCAGGGAGGCGGAGAATGTGGCGGATGGTTGCTTGGGTGGTTTTGACTGGAACGCAGTCTATGGTAGATGTGAAGTGGGGTTCGGCACCAGACACAAAAGTGAGATGATGGCAGAATTGTTGGAGGTATATGGAAGGTATGGATATAACGGTGGCGAGGGAGTAGAAGAGTGGGTGGCCTTTGAGGATATCAAAGGAGATATCCTCGGCTTCACGGCGGAGGGTGGAAATGTCACGTTGCCAATTGTGAGGGGCAAACTCGACAAATTGGGATTGGGGTAGGATGGACTCCTCAAGTAGTTGGGCATTATTATTCGGGAGGGGTGAATGAGGAGCGGTAAGAATGATTTCGGGGTCCATGAGTCCTGTAAACATGCAGCAGTGTTAGAATAGCAGAATTAACATAATAAAACATTGATAATAAGTCTGGGATAAATGTGAGTATGAAACTATCTATTCTGTTTAAACCATTGGGTCTTTATCAGTAGAATGTGAATTCTACATTCTACTTAATAAAGTCCAAAGTCAATCGTTAAGAGACCAATGTTAGAATAGACATTGTCACTCAAACACTGATCCTAACTCTAATCAATGGTGCATAGGACATGAAATATTTTTGGGGTTTATGATTTTGATAAAAATGCAAAAATGGAAAATTTTAAAAAAAATGCAAAGTGTCATCCGAAATTCAGATAAACAGTAATCCGAATTCGGTTCAGTCTGAAATTCGGATGAAAAATTCATGAAAAATCTAAGGATGGGGACCGAATTCGGATGCACAGTGGTGAAAATGGAAATACTTAGAAAAATAATCGAAAAAATGAACAATGCTGATTAGGAGCGAATTTGGATGCACAGTGGCCCGAAGTTGGATGAACAGTGGTCCGAATTCGGATGGGCCAATTAAAGCATGTGAAAATATTCTAAGGGAAGTCATCCGAACTTTGGATGGTCCGAAGTTGGGACTTAGAATATTTTCCATGGTGTTCATGCACATGGAACATGAACAGTTAACAAAATTAATAAAAATGCATGAAAATGTAGATCCTAATATAAAAACATGCAATGAACAATTTATATAACTACACTAAGCTGAATAGAGTAGATTAGAGTAGCTAAAATTACCAAAAACCGAGAGAAAAAACCATAAAAATTCGAAAATTAAAAACACTATATATAAAGTTAGAAACTGAAATAAAGCATGAAATGGGTTACCTGAAGATGCAGATTCTCTAAAATGCAAGAAAAACGAAAGAAAATGGTTGCTTTTGGAGCTTGGTCGGTTGAAAATGGAGGATGCGGCAGTGGTGGTCGACGGTTTGAGAGAGAATAAAGAAGAAGAAGAATGATGCGTAGGGTAGAAGGAATCGTTGACCCGCAACATTTAAATAAAAAAGGTGGGTTGGGTCAAGGATCCGAGCCAGTTTTTAATAGCATGGGCTGGCGGATTTTATTTAAACAAAGTGAGCCAAAATTAACAAAACAAAAAATTTTAACAAAATTAAATTGGAAAAAGGATGAGCCCAATTTAAAAAAAATCTTTTTGTATTTTTCTGATTTTTCATTGAAAAACAAAATTAATTGCAGAATATAATAACTAAATTGAACATAAAGGGAATTAAAAATATTTTTGTGATTTTCTTTATATCTTAAGTTAAGACAAAAGAAAAATAAAAGATAAAAAATAAAAAATATTTTTGGTTTTTTTATATATTTAAAACAAAGAAAACCTTTTTGTGGTTTTCTAACATATAATATTAAGATTAAAATTTAAAAATTTAAACAACCAAAACACTTAAAAATTAAAGAGAAGTTAAAAATGAAAAAAATACATAAACTAACATCCGAAAAAATATACTCCCCCTCAATGAAACACATATCCTTTTTCTTTTTCATTTTAAACTCTTGAACCTTTTAAGACCTTTAAGATACAGAAAAACCTGGATAAATTAGCGTCCCACTCAATGATGAACAATTCATATAGCAATTTGTCAGGATCATTAATTATTAAAAATGTACATAGATAAGGAAATATTGAGGTTCAATTTTGTGACACGACCCTTAAACTTAAATAATAGATATTTTAAAAAATAAAGGAATTTCAAACACGCATGTTTGAAATAGAATTATTTTAGAAAATGTCTGATATTTATCTAGAAGGTGGATTCAACATGCCGATATGTGATACTAAAAACTGAAAACGGGGTTCATTTAGAGCTTTAGTAAAAATATCAGCACGTTGATATTCCGTGCCAACAAAGTATAATTCAATTGTTCCCTTTTCTACGTGATCTTTAATAAAATGGTACCTGATATCTAAATGTTTTGTTCGTGAGTGCTGCATGGGATTGCAAGAAATAGCAATCGCACTTCTGGAATCGCTGTAGATTGGGATGTTGGTGAGCGAGAACCCATATTCACGTAATTGTGTTCTCATCCACAGCACTTGAGAGCAACAGCTTGCCGCTGCTACATACTCAGCTTCAGTTGTGGATGTTGAAACACAATTCTGCTTTTTGGAGGACCAACTCACCGGTCTGTCTCCCAAGAACTATATTCCGCCTGATGTGCTCTTCAACTCTACAACCTGCAAAATCAGCATCTGAAAAGGCAGTAAGAGCAAAATTGGTTCCCTCTGGATACTAGAGACCAATATCGGGTGTACCCTTAAGATAACGAAAAATGCGTTTTACCGAAGTTAGGTGTGATTCTTTTGGGTCTGCCTGAAAACGAGCACAAAGACATGTTGAAAGCATTATATCTGGTCTACTGGCCGTAAGATACAGTAAGGATCCAATCATCCCTCTGTAAGTTGTATTATCTACACTTTTCGTAGAAGGATCAGTGTCTAACTTAGAGTTGGAAGCCATAGGAGTTGCGATACTCATGCAAGAGTCTAACTTATACTTCTTGAGAATGTCAAGAGTATATTTTGACTGGTTCACAAAAATCCCATTTTCAAGTTGTTTGACTTGTAATCCAAGAAAAATACTCATTTTCCCCATCATACTCATCTCGAACCTGGACTCCATTAGAATGAAAAATTCTTACAGAAGTTACTGTCAGTAGATCCAAATATAATGTCGTCGCCATATATTTGGACTAGCATTATGCGCGGGCCTTCCCTTTTTGTGAACAATGTTGTGTCCACCACACCTTTGTTGAAACCAGCAGAGATAAGAAAGTTGGAAAGACTATCATACCATGCACGAGGTGCTTGTTTCAAACCATAGAGGGCTTTGTCTAGCACATAAATATGGTCAGGATTATGTGCATCAACAAATCCTTGTGGTTGTTCAACGTACACCCCTTCGTTAAGTTCACCGTTAAGAAAGGCTGTCTTGACGTCCATCTGGTACATTTGAAGTCTTTGTGTGCCGCGTACGCCAAGAAGATTCTGATACCTTCTATCCGTGCAACTGGAGCGACAAGTCTAGCTTTGTTTCTTACCACAATACCGTTTTCGTCTCGTTTGTACTTATAGATCCACTTTGTTCCGATAATTGTTCGGTCTTTGGGCTTGGGAACTAACCGCCATACTCTGAGCTGTTCAAACTGGTTGAGCTCTTCTTGCATTGCAACAATCCAGTCAGGATCTTTCAAGGCTTCATCCACACGAGCGGGCTCTATCATACTAAGGAATGACGCAAAGAGACATTCATTAGCAGACGCCCTTCGAGTTTGGACACCGGTCGAGAGATCACCAATAATTTGTTCGGTTGGGTGACTCCGGGTCAATTTTGTCTTGTGTGGAAGGGGTGAATGAGATGGAACCTCGGTGGTGAGTGTGGGAATGGATGATGAGTCATGGTTGATGGTTTCGAAAGAAGGTACCACTGGTTCCGGTTCGGGTTCAAGGTGCTCAGATGTAGGATTGATGTTTGGCATTATGTGAGAGGGTATTTATGGAGTAGATTCAACTGGAGATGTATCAGTGGATGAAGTGGATGGATGTGGGTTAAGTGGATGAAGAAGGATCAGATGGAGTTTGTTGCGCAGTTGAATCGTTGGATGTGTTAACTACAGAAGAAGAAACATTAGAAGGATTAGCACTAGGACCAAAAAATTCTACATAAAAAGGATCAAATAAAATAACTAAAGAAGAAGGAGAAAAAGTAGTAGATTGAGAAGAAGAAGAGTCTCCAGGCATTAGTGTAATGCGTGGTCCTGATTGATCAACTTCGGGTGCCACTTCAGCCATTTCATCGAATGTGACATGCACACTCTCATTGACTGTTCTGGTGCAAGTGTTGTATGTGCGATATGCCTTCGAGTTGGATGAGTATCCAATGAAGATCACTTCATCCGCCTTCTCGTTGAATTTCCCGAGGCTCTCTTTGTCATTAAGCACGTAACACCTGCAACCAAATACACGTAGGTACTTGATAAAAGGTGCTTTATTCAAAAATAGTTGATATGGAGTTTTATTGAAACACTTATGGATTATGGAGCGATTATGCGTGTAGCAAGCTGTTGACACGGCTTCGGCCCACAAGAAAGGAGGTAGCTTCGAATATGTCAGCATTGTATGAGCTGCTTCCACAAGGGTACAGTTACGCCTTTCTACGAATCCATTTTGTTGAGGTGTTCTAGCAGCAGAATACTGATGCTGAATACCTTTGGATCGAAGGAAGCCCTCTACTACCGAGTTCTTCAATTCTGTGCCATTGTCAGATCGGATTGATTGAACGGACATCTGCTGTTGGGTTTCGACACTCTTAATAAACTCAATGATCTCTTGAGCTGTCTCATCCTTGGATCGCAAGAATTTAATCCAGGTATATCGTGAATAGTCGTCAACGATAACCAACACATATCGCTTCCCATTTATGCTTTGATTTTTGAGATGATCTTTTCATTTTTCCTTTCTCACATGCTCCACATAGATGGTCTTTTCATAACTCAGTTTTGGGAGCCCTTTCACTAGTTGTTTGCAGCCAGCTTATTGATGTTCTCAAAGTTCAGGTGAGATAGCCTACGATGCCACAACCAAGAGTCTTTTGAAGAGGCTTTTGTCAGAAGGCAAATGTTATCCTTAACCATGAGCTTAGCTACATCGATGGTGTAAAGGTTAGAGTTACGGGAACCGGATAATTTTTTCTTTACCATTCATATTCTTAACACTACAGTTCTTAGCCCTAAATGTAACTTCTAATCCTTTGTCGTAGAGTTGACCTATGCTAAATAGATTGTGTGATAACCTCTCAACATAGTCAACATCCTTGATGACTAGATTATTCAGGATTAAATCCCCGTATCCTTTTATGTGAGCATTGTGATTGTTTCCGATTTTGACTGTCCCACAATATTGTTCTACTATGTTGGACAACAATTCTCTTCTCCCAGTCATATGCTTAGAGCAACCCGAATCCATATACTAGATGGAAGTTTCCTGAAAACAAAGAATACATACAATGAAAAATCTATAAGCATTTAAACAGATCCATCATAAGTTAACATTCAAACTGTGTTCTGAACCGAGATGTTCAGAAAACATGATGATTTTAGACCGAGTCCTGAGCTGTGTGCACAGAAGCCAAACATGTCGGTTTAAGCACAACCGACAAGCAGAAGAACGGGTCCTAGCCTATGATAACTAGAAGCCAATTCAATGAAGTTCGGGTCTTGATCTGAAGTAACCAAGAACTATCTACATTAAAATCACACAACTTTGGGTACCCATATTAAGATGGGTCCTTTTGGGTTAGGTGTTTCAGGTAAATATGGCACGTGTGCAGTCTTAGGAACCCATTTTGCAGTTATGTGTGGACCAAATGTAGTGCCTTTTGGAGTCCATTGATAATTGGATTTAACAGGCTTTGGAACCTTAGGCGATAAAATTACCTTTGGTTTTTGACTTTTTGCGACTTGTTTGACATTTGCTTTGGTTTTGGGCCTAGGCAAAGTACAAGTCTCAGTTTTTGTGGAGGCCTATGATGCAATATTTTTTATTTTCTTTTTTCGAATTATCTTAGCAGGATAATGCACAAAAGCATTCATTTCTGTAACAACCCGTAATTTATTAAATATAAATTACAGCAGCAGACTTTGGATAATAAAGCAATTTTATCCAAATATTAGTAATTAACCGAAAACATGAATCTTAAATAGTTAATTATATTAAGTTATAATTAATTATGAAAAGTTGCCCCAAAATTAGCTGAAATAAAGTTGATAATTAAAATTCAGCTAAATGACAAATTAAAGACTGAAAATGACGAAACGGACTAAAATGAATAAAAATATGACTAAAAGACAATTATAGCAAATCTAGAACTCCTTTACTATAATTTGCATCTGAAATGCAAATCAGATTGATGGGAATAAAAGTTGGTCGATTCCGGAAATTCAGTAGAAAATCTGATTTTTCCCTATTTTCCTATAAATAGAGCACTCCTCCTCATTTCTTGAGTTTGGAAGCTTGAACTCTCTCTCCTTCTCTCTCTAAGACTTGACCTTCTCTCTAGCATTTCTCCTAAACGAACCGTCGGATTCTCGTGATTTATACGCCATCGGTTAGAGATCGTCGAGCTCTACACGAATCTATCATTGCATGTTAGATCTCGTCCGGATTTAAGGTAAAAATCGACCCCTTTTCTGACTTTTAGTTCGGTTTTGTTGAGCAAATTCGAGTTTGCTCATATCCCCTTCATTTGAAGCTGATTTGCTCCCGTTTAGGACTTGTTTTTGCTTGGAAATCATCTATAGTCGAAGGATATAGCTTGGATGAAGGTTAGTATCTATTTTTCCATCATTTATGTTCTTATTTAGATGTTAAAACCTGGAAAATCGTTGATCATGTAGAACAGACTCGAAGAAGCATTGTTTAGACTCGAAATCCCCTAGTTCGAATCTATATGGTTCGAATCTATGAAAGGTTTCGAATCTGTGTATTGCTCATTTCGAATCTGATGTAATTCGACTCTAATTCTGCTATTTCGAATCTATGTGTGTCTCGAATGTGTATGCTAAATTCGAATCTAATCCTTAGAATCTAATAGGAGTGTGCTTCGAATCTAATCTATAGGACCTTCGAATCTATCTCCATAAATTCGAAAGGAGGCTATTCGAATCTGTCCCTCTATATTCAATTCGAATTTGGTTTTGTTCCAAGCCTAAGATTTAATTCCAAAATCAGATTAAGATATTAAACAACTTATTTTAATTGAAAGTGTCCTTGGACTATGATAAAACTCACAAGTTCAAGATGCATAACTATTTTATGCACAAATAAATTAACAGACTCTGTACGAACCCTTAGAATGTGTATGTCCTGTTTCACCTTGCTAAGTAATACGTTTGGCTTTATTTCAAGGCCATATATACATCTGTAATTAGATGGATCGTATTAATCTGACAAGAATAGACTCACCTTGGGACGATAGGAACTACCTCAGACTCGATAACCAGAATTGACAATAACCTGAGTGTGTAACTAGGGTTATATAGATCATGTTACAGACTTGACATTAATATACCAGACTTGAAACTGAACTGCAGGAACCCGCCGATTTGACAGAGTAAACTGAACAGCTTAATTCGTTAAGCATTATCTGACCAAGGACTACTGTGAGTGACAGATTTCATTAATTACTTGCATATGTTTCGATACTTATTGGTGAATGTCATCGACTGTATGGAAACTTCCGATTGTTGCTGCATGTTTCTTTAATACTATATTGTATCTTAGAAACGTACTTTTGACATTACTGAAGCTAGACACTCGAATTGCCTTGATTGCATGTTCACTTTTACATTTTATGTAAATACTTGTCATGCTTACTGCTTACTTGACTGTTGATATACTTGCCGCTGCATACTGCATTATCCGACAGGACCGAATGTGAGATCTCCATTCACAGGAGGGAATTCTGCAGATTCATTTCCTATTTGACTTGTTTCCATACATTTCCCGTAGGGCTTCGGCCTTACACAGGGGAATACAAACTGGGTTGTCTCCCAACCTTTTTGCCGTCTCTGACGTAGTGACTTGCCGACAGGAGCTGATAGTATGTTATATATGTGTGGTAACTAATGGAACTCTGTTTACTCACTAAGCATTGTTAGCTTACTCTGTCATGACAACTCTTTTTCAGGAAAAGCTGATAAGGGCAAGACCATAGCAGGTAGTCCGTCCCAGGCTAAGTGAATCTGGACATTTGATGAATAGCAGACTTTTGGACTTTTGTTGACGCCTATTTTGAAAAGATGATGCGGTCTCGGGTAGCTTGTTCAGTCTTCCGCACTCTGATTGAAGATTTAGAAGCTAGTTTAGACCACCATTTGATCTTTAACTTATTGTTGTAATTAAGTATTCAGGCTGATGGACCTGTGGTATCAAACAATTAGTAATATTTATTACTTAATGAAATGAAATTTTATGACGTGTACTGTTTGTGGTAACTTGGATGTTACAATTTCTGGTACTTGACGTCTAAAACGAGTTGGACATAATTTAAACAAGTCACTAAAAGAATACTTTAAACAAGAAATAGAATCCGATACATCATTACGAACATTGTTTTCTGAGATTACATGCAACCTATCTCTAGAAACAAATTCTTTTGGCATAACAGCCTTCTTCACAAAAAAAAAACTTGAAAAATCTTGCATAGACGTTTTTGGCACTCTTCTCACATGATCTGTAGGAACAAAACAACGAGAGTCTGTACGCATGGAAGACTTAGATTTTGAAGATGTTTCTTTTTCTTGGTGAGTGGGTTTCTTAGAAGACTTGGATTGAATCTGAGTCTTCTTTGAAACCTTAGCTTTGAAAGGTTTTGAGCACTCACTTTTAAAACTAATAGAAGAAATTTCAACCTTAGCTTTACCTTTTTCAGACGACATAAATTGGATTTTGATAGGATGAGAAACTTTTGGCTCTTTTAAACTTTCTGAAACCATGTCAATTTTTTCTTTGTAGACGGTTAATTCTACAGTTTGTTGAAAGCTTTGGTTTACCAATTTTTCCTCACTCTTAAGAAGAGCTTCTTGATAATCAAGAGCTTTCTTTCGAGTTGACTTTAATTCCTTTTCTAAAACTTTGATTTTATGTTGAAGAACTTTTGTAGGAATATAAAGATGAGGGATTGGTTTGACTAGTTCTGCTTTCATTTCAGCCTCTGAATAGTTAGACAAGAAATCTTCCTCTAGAGTAAGTACTCTATAAGGATAACTCTCATTTAGCTCTTCATATTTAAAAGATGTTACTTTTTATTTATTTTCATTTCGTTTCTTATCCTCTTGGGTTAAAATTTCTTCCGATGATTGATATACGAAAGATTTCAACCCAACACCCATATACGTCATGTCATAAAAAATTGGTAAAACTTGTTGAACCTTTTCTAAGTACTTAGGATTTTGAAAACCAATTCTTTGTTTGGAATGATAAAACCTAGTCTTTTTGGGTTGGTTTAAGTGAATAGTTTGTTCTGTTTGACCCCGTTTTAGAAATTCATCATCTAGGGTCTTTATGCGTGAGTACAAACCTATTCTTTCTTCTTCTATCATTTTATATTTTTCTAAACTAGCTATGTTTTCCATACTTGCAGTCTCTAATTGTTTTGAAACATCATATATTTCTTATTTTAAAGAATTCTTTTCATTTGATAGTCTATCCATACAAGATTCAAGATACGTATTCCTGTCCTGAACATCTACCTTTTCAATTAGCATTTGTTTTATCACGTCATGATTAGTTAACCACTTCTTTTGATATAACTCAGATGATTCTTTTAAGGTTTGAGCTAGATGTTCAGCCTTGACACACTTTTCCTTTTCAGCATTTAATCTAGCTTCTAGATCAAGTATTTGTGTGTGTAAGTTACATTCACTTTGTACAGATAAATTATTTACATGCTTTGGAATGTAAAAGGAATGTACATCATGTGCCTCAGAATCTGACGTTGAACATTCGGGATCCTCGGATCTGGCCATCAGACATGCTGGTGGATCTTGCTTTGTCTCCACCTCAGAAGTAGTGTCTGAGTCGGATTCCGATGTTGTAGCATAATTAGCCAGTCCAATACGATCCGCCATGTAGCAATGCTTCCTTTATCGTCCTCTTCGTTAGTATCCGCATTTTCCCAATAATCCTCTTGGGCAACCAAAGCCATAGCATCAGATCTTTTTTTAGCGGCCTCTAGCTTCTGCTCATAATATCCAACGTCTCTTTCAAACTGGTTTTTGCATTCCCGAGCAAAGTGGCCTGGTTTTCCACATTTGTAGCACAGACGTTCATCATTCCCTTTCGGCTCATTGATACGAGTGTCGTTACCTCGCCAAAAATAACCACTAAATACCTTAGAAGCTAGGGTAATTAGGGATCGTATCCACAGAGAGCGAGAGGTTAATTTCACGTATTCGAGCGACTAGCGTTGTAATTTAATTACTTGGAAAAGGTGATTGGTTGAAAAGGATTATCGTTTGCTTTGTAAAGTTAACTACTTGCGCGATTTGTAAAAAGAAAACTTAATTAAGTTGTTTGATTAAATATATTAACGAAGATAACCATTCCCGGATTCCACACTTAGCTTTATATTCAAATTCATAAACGAAGTGAAGATTACATAGACATAATCTTTTCTTTATAATTATTATTAGAATTGTTATGTGATCTTGGGCATAGCGCGTGACACGTTGATTGCTCGTCTTCATTAAACATGTAACTCAACACGAATAATAAAATATTAACGAACTATCTTGCGAAAAAAAATTAAACAAATAACAATCATTCGTTCACAATCAAAACATAAGCAATAAAACCATGCAAACATAAGAAATCGTTCATAGAAAATAAACACTTAGCGTTGTGCTTCCTCCGAGAATGATTAATGTGAGATTAGTCGGACATCATTGGTGTAATACTCCAGAGTTGTGTATCCATCGATATCTTCATAGCAATGTCGTAGCTTGACTCGTATGCTCTTCGTACTCGTATTCGCTCAAACGGGACCTTTTTCTAAGCTTTTCTCTCTTCAAAACGCGACCTCTCTTCTTCCTCTGACTTTGTATTTAATGGGTTGGACGCAGGCGCCGTAGGTGCAGGCCTGCGCCCCCCTGCGCCTGGCTCCAAAAATCGTCTTTTGGCAGCTTAATTCTTTTGGTTGAGTACGTGGTTGGGGAGCAGGGCTGCGCCCCCCTCTGCGCTTGACTCTCTAAAAAGTTTTCTGATTTTTCTCATTTTTTGCCAATTTAGACTGAAATTTATTTACCTGCACAAGCACTGAATTTAATCAATAGTAGCACATTCTACGACATTTGCTTATTAAAAACAGCTCTTTTACGCTTTGAGAACATATATAATTATAACCCGATCAAACTTCCCCAACTTAATCCTTGGTCGTCCCGAGCAAATAACGAAAATCAGACTTTTAAACATCGGGTTTATCAAGCGTGAAAGATACAACAAACTTATTTAAACAAACACTAGCCTTCATGAACACACTAATATTCAAAGACACAAACTATATTATTTTCAGATATATCATGACGTTTCTAGGACAGTTGTTCAACAATTCTTCACCACTATTATCCTTTTAGCTCAAGGTTACGGAATTGAATTCACATGGGTCACTGGACTGTCTTTTTCCTTGATACATGACTTTTAGCTACTAATCTTTCTTTGCTTTTCGTTCTACTCTTTTCCATGCAATGTCTCTATTTTTCATTCAAGTTTAACGTGGCTTTCTAGATGATCCGTGTAGTAGGATTTGGGTCAGCCACTCCCAGACCAGTTGACAATAGGGGGCTAGGCATGATGGTACCCTTCAGATGTAATTTCCTGAATCAACTAGGCCATACTTGAATTGAGGCTTATATTCATGTTCGCTTCCTCCTTATTGCATGAATTAATAGCGGCTATTGGAAATTTTTGTTATTTATCTCTCGTTACGACACATTATATCATACTTTCAATTCAGTTCACTTCTTTGAAATCAAGCATTTATGACTCTTTGTGTTCTATTTAAACTCATTTAATTCTATCTCACTGCTTGACACCGACATAACTAACATCATCATGTTTAAGCCGCAAGCTCAAACAACAAGGGATTATAGGGGATTTTAATCGAATTATTTATTGACTTGATTCTCACTTAGATAATGCTCAAAAAGAAACACACTTATTTGATAATGGAAATGACACACAAAGCTGTAAATAAACTAACTCAAGAAGGGGAACGAAAGAACCTGAATATTGCGGCGACGGTGGTCCGAATATGCCCGCAAAGAATTCACCGAAGGGGTTTCGGTATTCTTGCATCAATGGTGCCGGTGGGTACGTGTTTGCTAGGTGCACCAGCTGTCCCCTTGGGTAGTCGTCGGGATTCGGCCATAGGCGGGGAAATATTGAGGTGTTCACTCCTCAATGTTCAGCCTCTCAAAGTTCTGCCACCGGTAGTCCTGATACTGCTGATGTGGTAAGCCGGCATTATAATTCATGTGATCTCTCACTGCATTTGTATACGCCCAGTGCTGCTAATTATAGAAGACATTTTGAAATGTCGTAGCTCACACACCCGTGTAGATTTTGTCGATACGGCTCGTTTGAGTTTCCAGCTTGTGTTGGAACTCGTTTATGCGTCCGACCACATCCTCCTGAAAGTTCCCTAAATGCAAATTCATTGCGTCCAGTCGGGCAATAACTTGGGTCATATCGTTGCCTCCCCCGGCTGCATGTAACCGTTTGGCTTGATGCTGGTGGTATGCTTCGGCTTCCTCGATGCCGTATGGCTCCCTATGTGTATTTCCCGTGTCCGAATCAAAGATTTCAAACCCTTGGTCTGTTTGGCGCAAGGTGATGCTCTGGATCATGGCGGCGGTGATAACGGCGCCTGAAACTGCTATTGGAATAGAGATGGGCGATATAGCAGCTTGTGCTCTCAGAAACTCTAATATAATCCATCCATGAGGAATGATTTTCCTCTCTCTTGTATCATACATCGACCAGAGGTCGTTCATCACAATCCACGCAAATGAGAGACTCGGCTCTCCCGTCATCATTGCATACAAAATTGTCACTTCCTTGTGTCTAATCTTCGTCAAGTCACTGTCTCTTGGAAGTACGTTGTTGGTGACAATTTTGTGTAATACCTTCGCCATCGGGCTCAGATCGCGCCTAGCATAAGCTGTATATCCTGCGGCGGCATTATAGTCAATGTTTAAAATTTTCGCTAGTTGCGTTGTCCACTCCCCTTCCCATGTTCGATCTGTGAATGCTAACTGTGCATATGTCTTGTACTCATAGTTGAAAACTTGTGCTTCATCCATTCCTACCCCGATGTCGACTCCGAAAATGTCCCTTATGGCTCGTGCTGTCATCGGGAACTTGTGTCCATTGACACGGCCTATCAATGTAAAATCTCCCAATAATCGACCTTCTTCCATTTTCAATGTGGACATCCATTCCACGACCTCCTCATAGTAGATATGTTCTCCTCCTAAATCCAAAGCAGCTTCCCATCCCAATCAATCAAAACACCGCGCCACCCCATAGTTCTCGAATTCGTCTTTCTTTACCCTCTTTTCGACTAGAACTTTCCCTGAGAATTTCTTGGTCATGAACAGTTGTTGTCGGATGTTGGCCGGATGTTGTGATAGGTAGAAATATGGGTTCCATTCTACCCTCGGTCGGGTAGATGAACCGGAACCCTCTCCAACTCGTTGCCTAGTTCGTCGAGACATCTGCAATTACGACCACTTAAGTATATAATTATAGAACTTTTTCATATCGTTCTAGTTTTCAAAGAAAGAGAACACAAGTTGTATTCCAAGCATTAACAATCTCATATGCAACATATATGTGTATATCTTTGACATATTATTCAAACTAAGCATATCATCATTTTGATCTTTTAAGCAAAAATGCATAGAATAGCAACGAACTTTTACGTGACTTGATTAGCATGACTTTTTCAATTTTGACCATGATTTTACCTTGTATATACTTTGCAACATATAATCAATGGCTAAATTTCACTTAATTGTTCATACAAAAAGTCAACCAAAAAGTCAAAATTTGATCCAAAAACTCCATTAAAGCTAACCTTCATTCTTTCATGGAAATTTCAAAGAACTCATACCTTGTTTGGTGAGAATGAGGAAGAAACTTTGGTTTAGCTTAGAAATGGATGGGATCCTAACTCGGCTCTTTCTTCCCCAACTTGAGTTGAAAACTCAAGTTCCTTGCCCAATCTTGCTTATAATGGAGTTCTAGCTTTCTTCCAAGGATTATTACAAGCAAAAATGGAGATTTTTGTGTGAAAATTGGGTTAATAAGAGGGTGGAACCGTAATGGGGCCGCAATGTAGGGTTTTTACAAAAGATTTTCTTATTTAATTAGGAGAGAGTTCGGGCGGGCGCACCCCCGGGCGCAGGCCTGCGCCGGCGGCTGCGCTTGGGGGGCCTGTTCGGTTCAAAAAAATTTTGTTTTTTTTTTTTTCAGCTTGTTTGGGTGCATGCTTGGCTCGGAAAATTATGATTTTTCACTGTAAAATTATAATTGGCAAGCCTATTCCGTGACATACTAACACATAATTGTGTTTCCCCCTTCCCCAACTTAAAAGAAAGTGTCGTCCTCGACACTAAATCAAGGTTAAAACTGAAGCAACGCATATTGAAAACACAATTAAAGCAAGCATTCTCGGTTTAGAATTAAGATGCATGATATGAGAGTTAAATTGCTGCTACAAACGTCGGTGCCAACACGAACACCGGGATTAAAATTGTCTTAGGCTCGAGGCCAATTACGCAACCAAAAGTAAATTGTTTTGGACACATGAGGTGAAATTGTTTGTTAGAGGTGAAGTCGTGAATGATGGGTATAAAATTCGTCTAGAGAGGTCATGTGGGATGTGCGGGCGGAGTTTGCTTGGGAGCTTCGGCGGCGGACAACCCGTTCTAGCTCGTCCACCCGAGAGTGGAGACTAGAGAGCCAACGGGAGTGAGCTCCCACCGAAATTCCATGAACATTAAAATCTTGCTTAAGCTTCTCCACTTCCATGAGCACTGCCTTGTTTGCGGCTAGAAGCCCTTCCACTGCGTCCTTTACAGCTTGTAGCCTAACCTCCGAAACCGCGTTATCCGAAGGCTGTTGAGTTGACGGTCCTCCCACATCAGTCTTGTCTTCCACGAGGCGAGTCTTTCCCTTACCGGTGTCTTTCTCATAGATGTAAAACAACCTCGCAGATGGTATTATCGAAACTGTCTCGTGCGCAGGGTCGCGGATTAAGAAAGTATCTAAGACTTGTTCAAAAACTGAACCGACCATCGTATGCCGAGTAAACCAATCATCATTGGGCCCCAAGAGACGTGGGCTCGAACCCTCCGAAATAATTCCAATATTGATAAACAACTCACTGAGCATCCATGCTAGGGGATTTCGATTGGAGTCTTCGTTAAAGTGGCCTCCCAAAGGGTTTGCATAATGATGTATGCCAGTGAAATAGCGGGTTTTCCGGTTAGAAGAGCGTGGATTAGCATAACCTCTCGAGTGCGCACAGAAGTTGTATTTGATGATCGGGGTAAAATATTGAACACATTTATCTTCCACAACACCTTGGCCCACGACCTCAAATCACCTCAATAGTACTAGTACTTTGTGTACACCCTAGCTTGCTCGATTGTGAGGTTAAAAACCTCGGAAAGCTTCCTCGCCCAACCTTCTGAGTGCCTTAATACGCCACTAGATAGATCACGTCCCGTCCAAAATTCACGGGTTGTAGGGTTGTCCGTGTCAAAATCAAAACAGTCACAGAGATCGGTTCTTGAAACCACTACTTCTTTTCCATTGATTGTCCCTCGGAGTTCAAAATCATGTTCCACTTCGGCGTCCCTTCGGATTAGCAAGCGCATCCATTGACGGATTTCAAACTCATGAACATAGGGTGTTTCCAACCGTAATGCACCCGACCATCCTATGCGATCAAAACTCTTAATAATTCCAAAGTTTTTGAAGTCCGTTTCCTTAAGCGTCTTTTCTATATAGAAGTGAGTCGGCGTTTCCAAAATGGGGGACGACCGAGGAGGTGATGGGTATTCAATATTGATGGGAATTGGCATATGCACCCTCATGCGGGGCGTACGCGTAATTCAGCGACGAGAGTTGCCCGTGAATTGATGTGCCATCGATATACATATAAAAAATAGCAAGAATTGATTTAGAACGAAACAATGCACAAGTAGGACCGCATGTATGCAAATCTCACCTCCGGTGAATCCGATGAGACAATCATGAGATGAATGACCTATCTCGAATAACGCCTTGGATGACTAACTTAGACATTTATCAATGCTAGAATGAGAAGTATCCTACCATGGACTCGGCTTTTTGTTTCATATGCATGATGCATGGATGGTGAAAGTAAGTAGCTTGGCAAGTTCTCTATATGGGAGAATGAAACTTTACGAAAATATCATGAACTTTCTTGAATTTCTTGGAAGAGTGAGCGCTTACAAGTGCGAACCATGCGATTTATGCTACAAAAGTATGCATAATAAATCTAACAAGATTTTTGTGAAACCTAGGGCATGGCAAGACTACTAAAGTTATGAACATGTCACAGTGAGGAAATCCCAAAATCACACTTAGCATAATGGAAATGCAATTCATGTGTTACCTATATTCTAGGAGATTTCACTCATATAGTAGCATAACGCTCTTATTGATGATCTAAACATTTCTCAACAAGTGCAAAATTGGAATTAGGGCAGAAAGTATTTCTATGAACTTACTAGCATTTCTTGACTTGAAAGAAGAAGATTAGGAGAAAAAACAACTTACATTGGGGAGATGTACACAAGGAGAGAAGAGAATGGAAGGAATGTTTCTGATTTTGGAGTATCCTCAAGCTAAAAGTAGCCTAAATTCGTGAGTTTTGGGAGAGAAATGGGTGAAATGATGTGAAAAGGGGTTAAAAGTTCGCTGATGTTCATCGGGGCGCAGGCGCAGGCGCACCCCTGCGCTGGCCGGTACGCCTGGGGCGCAGCGCGGGGCGCAGGCCTGCGCTGGCCGGTGTGCTGCTCTCGCTGCTAGGTGATTTTTGTGTGTGCTTTTGTGGTGTTTGGTCCCCCTAATACTAATGATTTAATGTACGTAACACAGATTTCTTCTCTGAATTTGGCCGTCTTTTTTCGTGATTCTCCGTCTTTGGAAGTATCCTAATAATGTACAATCTTTCCCCAACTTAATTGGAAGCTATGTGTGACATTTTGTAGCAGGATAAAACTTTCATGCGGCTAAGTGTTTTTAAAGAGCGATTTATGAATTACTAACAATAATAATAAAATCTAACTGAGTAAATGAAATTAAAGCACACTTTCGTGGTAAAAAACAATTGCACTTAGCATGTGCAACAAGCCTTTAAACCCCTCAGTAGCCTGAGTGGACGAGTTGTAGTCTCGTGAGGGTTTCTTTGGAACACACCCACAAAGTTCGCTGGATTGCCTTCCAGAAAGCGCTAAGTTTAATGTCTTCAGCCAGACATTTTGGTGCTTCTAATATTTAAGTGATATCTTCAAAGACCATTGTCTCAGAGGATATGATTTCATTATCAGCCCATTGTACGAACAATTTCAACCGATGTCCGTTTACCTTAAACGGTTCACCACCTTCTTTATCTATTATTTCAACTACACCGTGGGGGTAGACGTTAGTTACTGTGTATGGGCCTGACCACTTACTTTTTAATTTGCCTGGGAAGAGCCGTAGGCATGTGTTGAATTACCACACTTTTTCACCTTTATTAAACACCTTTCGTTTAAGTAGTCGATCGTGGAAAGCTTTTGTTTTCTCTTTGTATATTTTAGCACTTTCATAAGCTTCCGTACGTATTTTTCTAATTCATTTAATTGGTGTTTTTGGTTGATACCGACATCTGTAAAATTGGGATTTATATTTTAATTGCCCATAGAGCTCGGTGTTCTAGCTCAACCGGAAGATGACATAGTTTCCTATCGGGTCGTACTGTTTTCTCTAATATGCGCTTAATTTCCCTATTGGACACTTCTACCTGTCCACTAGTTTGTGGGTGGTATGGGGTTGCGATATTATGAGTTACTCCATAGTGCTTAAGTAGTTTGCTGAAGTACATATCCTTGAAATGGGAACCCCCATCACTAATTATGGCTTTAGGAATTCCATGACGAGAAAATATATTCCGTTTAACAAATTGGCAGACTACCTTATGGTCATTAGTTCTTGTGGCTTCGGCTTCTACCCACTTAGAGACGTAATCTACTGCCACTAAAATATATTTGAAACCGTACGACTTAGGGAAGGGTCCCATAAAGTCTATGCCCCACACATCAAATATTTCTATTATAAGAATTGGTGTCATAGCCATTTGGTCTCGTTTTGAAATTCCTCCTATTTGTTGGCATCGTAGGCATGACTTAACAAACTCATAGGAATCCTTAGAAATAGTCGGCCAAAAGAATCCACATTGTAAGATTCGATGGCCTGTTTTTTTGGCACTAAAGTGACCTCCGCATGCGTATGAATGGCAGTGATTTAGGATGTCGTAATGCTCATTGTCTGGCATACATCGCCGGATAATTTGATCTACTCCTATTTTGAATAAATCCGGCTCTTCCCAAATGTATTATTTAGTTTGGGAGAAGAAATACTTTCTTTGATGTGAGTTCCAGTGGCCTGGGATTTTCCCTGTGACAAAGTAGTTCACTAAATTAGCAAACCAATGCACTTTTGCGATGAACAGTAATTGTTCATCTGGGAAGTTATCCCTAATGGAATCCAGCATATCGGTGGTGACTGCTGGCAATCTCGACAGATGATCCGCTACTACATTTTCTGAGCCCTTTTTATCTCAAATTTATAAATCAAACTCTTGTAATAGTAATATCATTCGAATGAGCCGTGGTTTAGCGTCTTTCTTAGCGAGGAGGTGTCGTAAGGCACTATGGTCGGAATACACAAATACCTTAGCTCCCCAGACATAAGATCTGAACTTATCTAGCACATAAACTACTGCAAGTAATTCCTTTTCAGTTGTTAACTTATTTGAGCTTCAGAGAATGTTTTGCTTGCATAGTATATTACCACAGGCTTTTTGTCCACTCTTTGGCCAAGGACAGCACCTACTGCATGACCACTTGTGTCGCACATGATCTCAAAGGGCTGAGACCAATCGGGTGATTGCATGATTGGTGCTTCCGTGAGCTTAGCTTTTAATGTGTCAAACGCCTCTATACATCCCTTATCGAAGTTAAATGGTGCGTCCTTAAGCCAAAGGTTACATAAGGGCTTAGTTATGGCACTAAAGCCTTTTATAAACCTTCGATGGAACCCTGCATGTCCTAAGAAGGAACTAATTCCTTTGATATTAGTCGGTGGTGGTAAGGATGAAATCAGTTGAATTTTAGCTCGATCAACCTCCATTCCTCTTTCAGACACTATATGTCCTAAGACTACTCCCTCTTTGACCATAAAATGACTCTTTTCCCAGCTTAATACCAAATTGGTTTCGGTACACCACTTGAGAACTTTTTCTAAACGAGAGAGACACCCTTCAAACGACTTATCAAATATAGAAAAGTCATCCATGAAGATTTCAAGAGACCCTCCAACCATGTCTGAAAATATAGCCATCATGCATCGCTGGAATGTGGCCGGAGCGTTACATAATCCAAATGGCATTCTTCGGTAGGCGAATGTGCCATACGGACATGTAAAGGTCTTCTTATCTTGGTCTTCTGGGTGTATCGGGATTTGATTATACCCCGAATAGCCATCTAAGAAGCAATAGACTTTTTGTCCTGCTAATTTCTCTACTATTTGGTCAATGAATGGCAAAGGGAAATGATCCTAAGAGGTTGCGGCTTTCAGTTTTCTGTAGTCGATACATACTCTCCACCCCGTTACAGGGCGAGTTGTAATTTTTTCTTCTTCTGGAGTATCGACAACAGTGATTTCCGATTTCTTTGGAACCGTTTATGTGGGACTAACCCATTAGCTATCTGATATAGGATAAATTATTCCAGCATCTAGCTATTTCAGTACTTCTGTCTTCACTACTTCTCTAAGGTTGGGATTTAGCCTTCGCTGAGCATCTCTGCTCGGCTTAGCTGTTGGATCAGTGATAATCCTATGCATGCACACTGTTGGGCTAATCACCTTAAGGTTTGCTGTAGTCAAACCTACCGCTTCCTTGTGTCTTGATAATACTTCTAATAATGCATTTTCTTGTGCAGCTGTAAGATCTGTCGCAATGATTACAGGCAATGTGCTCTCAGGGCCAAGAAAAGCATATTTGAGATGAGATGGAAGTGGTTTCAATTCCAATTTAGGTGGTTGCTCTAGAGATGGTTTTGCTGATGGTGGTAGATTAGTAGGAAGTTTCTCGATCTTATGTGTCCATGGTGGTTGAGTAGAGTCCACTGACTGAACACGTTCAAGTTCGAACTCCTTTCCTTCAGGCATATTATCTAACTTATGCTCACTATAACATAGGAGCTGTTCCACTGGATCTTTACATGTTATTGTTGATAATTGTTGTTGTATTAAATCATCAACTAAGTCGATCATATAGCACTTTGAATCCAATGGTGCATTGGGTACATTATTAAAGACATTAAGTCGGATTTTGCGGTTTCCGAATGCTATGTCTAAAGCACCTATTCTGCAATTGATCTGAGCATTGATTGTAGCTAAGAAGGGACGTCCTAAGATGATTGCCAGTTGGCTTTCTTTATAAGTATTGTCCGAGCCCAACACTAAGAAATCTACTGGATAATAGAGACCTTAACAATTACATCAGCTAACATCCCCATGGTACTTTGGTGGACCTATCCACTAATTGTAAGACTACATCTGTTGTGTGTAAGGTGCCTTGATCATGTTGGTCAAATAAATTACCAGGTAAAATATTAGCACTTGCCCCTAAGTCTAGAAGTGATTTTTTTATCTGAACATCGCCGATAGTCACCGGGATCAAGGGTGATCCTGGGTCCTTTAGTTTAGGCGGTAGTGAGCTAGTGATAACTGCACTGACTTGTTCAGTGAAGTTGATTTGTTTAGGAAGAGATATTTTGAATTTACATTTGAGTACAAAGGTCTTTTAGGAATTTAGCATAAGAAGGGACTTGTTGTATAGCTTTAACTAAGGGAATATTAATTTTAACTTGATTAAAAATGTCCCATAACTCTTCATTTTTGGGTCCTTTCTTACCATAAGGAAATGACGCCGGATTTTCTAAGGCCGTTGGGTAAGGAGCAATTTTCGTGTTTGAACCGCCTTCCCCAACTTTAGTCTCAACTAGTTTCTTGGCTTCTGAATCCTTAAAGGTTACTTTCTTAATCTTTGATTCTACCTTTGACTCCGATTTAGGTGGTTCCTCTTCATAAACAATTTCTACCTCATCGTCTGTCTCACTTTCCTTAGGTATTTCTATCTTATTATCTACTTTCTTTCCACTCCTAAGGGTAGTGACTTTGGCTACTTCATAAACATCATTTATTTCGTACTTCTTCTCCTTGCCATGGTGGTGCGATGGGTTAACCGTGGTGTTACTTGGAAGCTTCCCTTTTTCTCGTTTAGTAAGGGACTCTGCAATTTGTCCCATTTGTCTACCAAGCATCTCCATAGTCTTTGCTTGTACCATGGTCTGTTGTTTCATGAATTCCATAAATTCAGAAAACTCTTTCGAATTCCCCGACACTGGTCGTGACTCATGCTCTTCTTTAAGGTCTTGACGTTTATAATATCGATCGTCCTTCGTAGCTGAGATTGATTCCGTATTGGAATTCTCGGTTTTATTAACGAGGTTGCTCATATCTTGGCTTCGTGGTAGCATCGTTGTCTTGATTGTCCCTCCAACTAAAGTTCGGGTGTTTTCTCCATCCTGGATTGTAGGTTTCTGAGTATGGGTTCTCCCGTTCTCTTCGTTGCCGATAGCCAAAAGCTTTATTCACATACTCCTCGTGGGCGAAGGTATGTGGACAATTCTCGAATTGATGGGAAGGGTCTCCACATGTGACACAGCAGACCTGTGCAATTGTAGCCTTTCCCATTCCCTTCATCAACAGATCCATCTTTTTTGCTTAGTTCGGAGATATCGAATTTAACTTCTTTTTTCTGTGCATTGTCTATGCCCATGACTTGGACACCTACACTACTCTCCGAACCCGCTTGGACTTTTAAACCTTTGCTTAACTGGGTTAATAACTCCCAGGCTTCGTCATCTTCTTTGGCTAAAAAGGTTCCGCCTGAAGCGGCGGTGATCATATTCCTACTTTCCTGACTAATTCCATCGAAGAAGGTTTTGATTAACATCCATTTAGGAATCTCATGGTGAGGGCATGTCCTTAGTAATTCATTTAACCTATTAAATGCTTCGTGAAATTGTTCTCCAATTTTCTGTTTAAATCCAGTTATTTCTTTACGTTTTTTCTGTAGTTTTGCTAATTGGGTAATATTCGGTTAAAAATTCTTTTTCATTTCATCCCAACTAGTTATACTATCAGTGGGAAGTGACACAAACCAGTTTTTCGCTCTTTCCTTCAAGGAGAAAGGAAATAGTCTAAGTTTGAGTGCGTCTACGGTCATTCCTCCAACGTGATTGGCCTTACATATAGCAGTGAATTCAGCTAAGTGCTCGTACGGTTCTTCGCTTGGTGCTCCACGAAAAACTGGTAAGATGCTAAATAGCTGAGGCCTAATTTCAGGTTCATTCTCTGTGATTAGATAGAGAATGGGTGATGGATCAGGGATATCATCCGGCCTATAATGAGATTCTACGGTTCTACGGTCTCCCTTTGGTCTTTGCTTTTGTTGGACTTCGACAAGGATGTTGTCGACCTTCTCGTCTTCTGAACTAACTACTTCTTCTTCCACGTCTACCTCAGGAGCAATGTTTTTATTTTCGTTTTCTTGAGTTGTAGCTCGCCTATTAGATCTAGTTGTTTTTTCTATTTCTGGATCAAACTTCAAGGGTGAAATTCTTCCAGAATAACATGTGTGCATAAACCTATGAGGACTAGATGAAGAACTAGAGGCTTTCTTTTTGGTGAGAATCGATGCTTGCACCACGATTCCCTTTTTCTTAATAAAACTAAGACAATAATTAAAGCTTAAAACGAAATGACTAGAAAATAGCAAATAAGCAATTTAAAAACTTAATAAGCAACTTAAAGCAAATAAGCAAATAACTTGAAATAAACTAAATTAATCTAGAAAAACTAATTAACTAAACTAAAGCTAATTACTAAAATACGTGACTTTTAAGCGCAACCGCTCCCCGACAATGGCGCCAAAATTGATACGAGTGTCGTTACCTCGCCAAAAATAACCACTAAATACCTTAGAAGCTAGGGTAAGTAGGGATCGTATCCACAGAAAGCGAGAGGTTAATTTCACGTATTCGAGCGACTAGCGTTGTAATTTAATACTTGGAAAAGGTGATTGGTTGAAAAGGATTATCGTTTGCTTTGTAAAGTTAACTAGTTGCGCGATTTGTAAAAAGAAAACTTAATTGAGTTGTTTGATTAAATATATTAACGAAGATAACCATTCCCGGATTCCACACATAGCTTTATATTCAAATTCATAAACGAAGTGAAGATTACATAGACATAATCTTTTCTTTCTAATTATTATTAGAATCGTTAACGTGATCACGAGCATAGCGCGTGACACATTAATTACTCGTCTTAATTAAACATGTAACTCGGCACGAATAATCAAATATCAACGAACTATCTTGCGAAATGCAAATAAACAAATAACAATCATTCGTTCACAATCAAAACATAAGCAATAAAACCATGCAAACATAAAAGATCATTCATAGAAACTAAACACTTAGCATTGTGCTTCCTCCGAGAATGATTAATGTGAGATTAGCCGGACATCATTGGTGTAATACTCCAGAGTTGAGTATCCATCTTCATAGCAATGTCGTAGCTTGACTCGTATGCTCTTCGTACTCGTATTCGCTTAAACGGGACCTTTTTCTAAGCTTTTCTCTCTTTCAAAACGCGACCTCTCTTCTTCCTTTGACGTTGTATTTATAGAGAAGTGCTGGAAACCCTAAAAATGGCTGAAAAATTAATTTAATGGGTTGGGCGCAGTCGTAGGCCCAGGCCTGCGCCCCCCCCCCCCCCCCCCCGGCGCCTGGCTCTAAAAATCTTCTTTTGGTATCTTTATTCTTTCTGTTGAGTACGTGGTTGGGGAGCAGGGCTGCGCCCCCCTCTGCGCTTGACTCTCTAAAAAGTTTTCTGAATTTTTCTCAATTTTTGCCAATTTAGACTGAAATTTATTTACCTGCACAAGCACTGAATTTAATCAATAGTAGCACATTCTACGACATTTTCTTATTAAAAACAACTCTTTTACGCTTTGAGAACATATATAATTCTAACCCGATCACTCATCAGCTCTGGGCCTTTCATCCCTCCTTTCAATCGGCCTCTTGTCGGCACGGCGAGATTCGCGGCTGTCATCTCTCCTGTTGTCTTTACGATCATATTCCCTGCGATCGTCTCGCCTCTCATCCCTTCGATCATCACGACGATTATCCCAATGATTATAGTCTCGTCTATCATCTCTGCGATCATCCCTTCTATCGTCTCGCCTTTCATAACGACAGTCATCTCGATAGTCCCTCCGGTCATCATATCTCCGGTCGTCTCTATCATCTCGTCTATAGTCATCCCTCCAATCATCTCTTTGGTATTCATCCTTCCTATCATCTCTCCTGTCATCCTTGTCTTTCTTAATGTGCAGTTTGTTTAACTCATTCAGAACATCACAGATGCTGGTGAAGGTGGCCTGTAAAGACTCCCCGTCTTTGGCTCTGAACTCAATGAACTTTGCCTTAGCCTCCTCAATCTTAGCTCGGTCATCCAAATCAGCCCCCAGCATTTGAACTTCGATTTCATCCCACATGTCTTTGGCAGACATCTTGCTGTCCACCCCAACAAGGATATCAGTGGGAAGGGCTTGGTAGATCAGATACTCTGCCCTTTTGTCTGCATGCTGTCTGTCTCTCTCTGCCTTATTTGCAGGTTCACGTTCAACTTTAGATGCGAGAACATGTGGGTCGGCTTTAGGCTTGGCAGCTATTTCCTGATAATAGATGACTGGGCCTTCGGTAATGGATTGAAGCATAAGATTTCCATTGGGTTGTATACCGATGAATTTAAAAAATCTGGACTTCCACTACCCGTATTCATCAGGATATAGAACAGGTGGTGTGTTCCCAGATCCTAGGACAAGTTCCTCTCGAGACATGATTTATAGTGTTGAGTAGAAAGAATGAGATTTTGAAGGTGGAAACTGAAATTCGGATAATCAGAAGTTCGGATGAACAGTAATTCGGATGAATAGTGTTTCGGTTAATATGAATTCAGATGAAATGTGGAAAATTCGGATGGTCTGAACTTCAGATGAACAATTGACTTCCGATGGCGAAGTTCGGATGAACAGTTGGTAAGGTGATGGACCGAATGATTAAAGAAACTCGGATGAGCAAAAGTTCGGATGGACCGAATCTCGGATGAACAGTGTAAGGTTCGGATGGACACTTAAAAAATATTCAACTTAAATGACCGAATTCGGATAAGATCCGAAGTTCGGATGGTTCGAGATGGAAATTGAAAATGAAGCACAAGTAATTTTAAGTGTTTTATGAGTCCGAAATAAGGTCCGAAAGTTGGTAAAATTTGGTCTGAAATGTATAGACTATGATCCGAAGAGGATCCAAATAAGGTTCGAGGTGGTCCGAGATGGGATCCGAAGTACAACAGTTATGATTTTCCAGAATTTTCACAGAATTTAAAATAAGCAGTTTTTGGCCTAAAAATTATTTCTAGATGATTGGAAAAATATTTTAAACACTTGTAGGTATTTAAAACACACCAAAACACTTAAAAATCTATAAAAATTAGACTAAAACCGAACTGAAACCCATGAGTTTTTTATGACAATAATCAGATTTTTAAAGACAAAAACACGAAATTATTGACCCTAAACAGCTCGAAATCACTATATGATAAATACTAGATGATTATAGGATGAATAAACACTAAAAACAGAAATATTAAGAAGAAATATGGATCAAACCGTGGGTTTTGAAGGAAGAACACGAAGAACAGCAGAAACTCCGAAGGATTTTCAGTTGAAATCCACCTCCTGTGCTCTGATACCAATTGTTGTATTTATTTCCCAGTAATATTTCAGCACTCGTGTATATTAATCACACTAATATTCAAGGAAAACAGAATAAGAACTCAATGATTGCTAGAATGATGATGAAATTGTCAGAGAATGTTTTCTCTCAATATGTGGCGGCTGTAAAAGTGATAAATCGTATTCCTGATTGTGAAACCCTAGGCAACCTACTTTTACAATGGAATAAAAGCAAGTTTCCAACTATTACATAAAAGCCGCCTTTACTTGTAAAATAAAAAAAAACTAAACAAAGTCTTGAATTAAATTACAAGTAAATAAACTAAATATATTTATTACAAAAGAAATCCACAAGATCGAAATTAAATATCTAACAGTTGCTGACGCTCGACTTTCGCTTACCGACAGGTCCGACATCTTTCAACATACTGACTGATATCCTTCTTCAATCCGGGCCACCAAAAGTCTGCTTTTAGTTCATTGTACATCTTTGTGCTCCCGGGATGTACATAAGATCGACTGATGTGCTTCCTCGATAATCACTTTCCTCAAACCACCAAACTTTAGCACCCAAATTCTCCCATAAATTCCTTTCAAACCAGATTCACTTTTTTCCGTATTCTTTATATGTACCCGTATATCCTCAGCACCAACATTTTCTTCCTTCAAAGCTTCCACTTGAGCAGCTTTAACATCATCAATAATTGTGGAAGTTAACATAGTTGAGGTCATCATGTAGCAGCAGTATTTAGAATATGTTTTATGGCTTAAAGCATCGGCTACAACATTAGCCTTACCAGGATGGTAAAGGATCTCACAGTCGTAATCCTTTATAAGTTCCATCGAGCGTCTTTGCCTTATGTTGAGCTCTTTCTGACTAAATATGTACTTTAAACTCTTGTGGTCCGTATAGAGTTGACCTTAGTTCCATACAGATAGTGTCTCCACAACTTCAATGCAAAAGTAACAGCTGTCAACTCCAAATCATGAGTTAAATAATCTTTCTCGTGTTGTTTAAGCTGTCTCGATGCGTATGCAATAACTTTCTCACGCTGCATCAGTATAGCGCCTAACCCCAATCTAGATGCGTCTGTGTAAACCACAAAGTCCTCATTGCCCTCCGGTAAAGCAAGTATCAGTGCTTCACTTAATGTCTTCTTCAAACCCTCAAATGCGTCACGTTGTTCATTCTCCCATACAGATGGCGCATTCTTCTTTGTTAATGCAGTCAGAGGCACTGCAATTTTTGAGAAATCTTTAATAAACCTCCGATAATATCCCGCCAATCCAAGAAAACTTCTTATCTCAGTAGCAGATCGAGGCGGTTTCCAGTTCTTTATCGCTTCAACTTTAGCTGGATCTACAGAAACCCCAGCTCCCGAAATTACATGTCCCAAAAACTGAATCTGTTACAACTAAAACTCACACTTAGAGAATTTGGCATTCAACTTCTCCTTTCTCAACAGTTCCAACAATTCCCTTAGATAGACAGCATGTTCGGCCTCAGTCTTAGAGTAAACCAGAATGTCATCAATAAACACGATCACTGACTTGTCAAACATTGGTCTACATACTCTGTTCATGAGATCCATAAAGACTGTCGGTGCATTAGTTAATCCAAAAGGCATAACCAGAAACTCGTAATGCCCATACCGAGTCCTGAACACTGTCTTTAGTACATCTTCCTCTCTAACCTTCAACTGATGGTATCCCGATCGTAAGTCAATCTTAGAAGATACACTCGCCCCATGTAATTGATCAAACAAATCATCAATCCTCGGCAGTGGATACTTATTCTTGATGGTCAACTTGTTCAGCTCACGGTAGTCAATGCACATTCTCATGGTGTCATCCTTCTTCTTCATAAATAAAACGAGGGCTCCCCACGGAGATGAAATCGGTTGAATGAAGCCTTTGTCTAACAACTCTTGAAGTTGTTTCATCATTTCTTTCATCTCGTTAGGCGCAAGGCAATAAGGAGAATGAGCTATCGGAGCAGCTCTAGGGATCAAGTCGATTCTAAATTCCACTTGTCTCTCAGGTGGCACACCAGACAAGTCTCTAGAAAACACATCCGGGAATTGTGATACAACAGGCACATCAGCCACAGTCTTCTTTTCAACCTTGGCATCAATAGCATACGCCAAGTAGGACTCACAACCCTTAGCAACAAGCTTTCGGGCTTTTGCAATTGTCAGTAAACACAGATCCCCGCTTCTCCGATCCCCGTATATAGAGATCTCATGCTCCTCCGGAGTAGTTATCTTTATCATACGTTTCTTACAAACTATGTGGGCTTTGTTTTTGATCAACCAGTCCATTCTGACTATTATATCAAACTCATTGATTTCTATTGGAATTAAGTCCAAATTGAAGACTACATCTTCAATCACTAAGGTGCAGTTACTGTATACGTGATCTACTTTGACTAACGTGTTACTGGTAGTTTCAATGTCTAACACAGCAGATAACTTAGACAATGGCATGACAAGTTGTTGAGCAAAAACAGTAGACACAAAAGATTGGTTGGCACCTGAATCAAACAGCACTCGTGCAGGCAGAGAATTAACGATAAACATACCCGTGACCACCTCCGGGTTTTCCTTGGCCTCCTCCGCTGTTATCTGAAAAGCACGAGTCGGTGCCCTTTGTGGCTGGTTCCGATGGTTGACTGAACCACCACTTGATCCCCCAGAAGATCATGTCGAAGTTGGAGCAGCAGCTGGAGCATTCTTTCGACAGTTCCTACTATAGTGCCCCTGTACACCACATTTATGGCAGGCGTCAGCTTTCCGTGGGCACTCATTCTGGTAGTGGCCCAATTCACCACAACAAAAACATGCACGCCCGTTAGTGCACTTGTCGAAGTGTTCCAAATGGTATTTGTTACAATATTGTGGCTCGGTGTTGATGGAATACGCACGAGCCCGATTGGACGAACCAGATGGTCGACGGTAGGATTGCTGTGCGATGATCAAGAAGAACCAGAGTAGCCTCCCTCGCGTTGACGCTTCGGTGATGACAGTTGAGTTGGGTTAGTAAAAGCAGCAACAGACCCCATAACATACCCGGACATAATCAAAATTTGTTTCACATTTCTGGCGGCTTCTAGTAGGCCAGCAAATGTGGGGTAGCGAACATTGCTCATCACTCTTCTTATTTCCAGATCAAGACCAGCCTCAAATCTGGACACTTTTCTTTCCTCGGTATCAACTTGATGAGGTGTGAACAAGCTTATCCTCGTGAATTCTATGGCATATTGGGACACAGACTTAGTCCCCTGAATCAATGTCATGAACTTAGCGTCTAGTCTTCGGCGCTCATCAGTCGGGCAGTATTGTTGAGTGAAGACTTCAGTAAACTCAGCCCATGTCATCACAAAACCTTCTCTAGAGTTAGCGCATTTACCATCGAATTCCACCACATTACCGCATCTTTAGTGAACATGGCGGTAGCAAATCGGACCGTATCCTTCTCAGCACAAACGCTGATTTGGAATGTCCGTTAGGTTGCTGTTATCCATTCCAGTGCGGCAACTGCATCTCCCAGTCCATTAAAGTCAACAGCTCCATTCCCTTTAACGTCTTTAAACCAACAACCCTTGGTCTTATTAGGTGACCCAGTGTTGCCATCTTGGTTGTCATCATTATTCTCTTTTTCTTTGTTCTTTCTCTTGTCCTCTCTTCTTTTGGCTTCGGCCTCATCTCGAGCCCGAAACTGTTCTTGTATCATTTTGTTTTGCTCAGCCATCATGGCTAGCATCATCTCCCTTGTTTCTTGAGGTCTCATTCCTTCTCCAGACATATTCTAAAATTTAAAACATATAACTTGTTTAGTAAACATGTCATTTATTTAAAGACACCACCCATTGTCCCGTATGAAAGTCAATTTCCTATTATTACTAGATCATAACCTATCTTAGTTCAGATAATTACTTAATATCACTACATATCATCACTTAATGTTTGAGACCAAGACCTCACGGACACTTGAATCTCAAACTACTACTCTGATATCATAGCCCATGAGACCCTTGCATAGTAACCATAATCATAACACCCAGGATTAATCACCATACACATTAATACATAATGATCTGAATGCTTAATAAAAATGCGGAAGCATTAAAATACATAATTAAAGTACAATTGTCAAACACCCTATGGTGCTACATCGATCCAGTCTAAGTCTACATACTCAATAAATTATTACAACATCCCAATTATTACAAAATTATTCCCATGTTTTCATTTGTCGGATGAGTAGTAGAGAATCTTCCAAAAACTTCAATAAAGACCTACCTAGAAGGTCCAACAGCGGATTTCCCTTTACCTGTAAAAAGTAAACAACTGAGGGGTAAGCAAAGCTTAATGAGTACAGAGATTTACACATTCTACAAGTCTTTATGATGCCACCCAAGAGTAACACCGGAAACGCATGTCGTATACTCTCTACGTACTCAAAGTACGGAACCCGAGCCGCAGCTCCTTCGAGACGACGCTCTGCATAAAAACCAACCATCTGAGGCAGAAAGTCATGGGAGATGTTACAATGCTCTTCAGGACCTCACTCCGAGGTCATATAGCCTTAGTAACACCAGATCACAGATGCGATCCGCATGTCCATCAAAGAGATGCACAACCAAGAAACGGATATGCAACAAGCAACAATGTGCATCAATCATATAAGCAAGTTAGTAGAGTGTCAAACGAAAGTGAATCAACATGCCTCAGCAGACATAGCAAACATAAAGCAAATGCACACATGTGAAAATCATAGGTACTCATAGTGGGTGCGTTTATTAACTTGAAATTATATTATCTCTCTTCAGAATTGCAACCGGATTCACAAACTACCCCATTGTGGGTTAAACAACACCACAAGGGACCTGTTACATTTTCATAAAATAAACATATCATCATTATATGTTCGCTGGCAATATGCTTCAATTCTTTACAATTAAAGTGTTACAACATTCGGAACCGACATCCGAAACTCATGTTTAAAACCCATTATTTGGTGTATTATTAGTCCTAAGTAACCCTTCATTATATGCCTTAATATAATACAAAAGGTATCCCAAAAGTGTATTTAATATACAAGAAATTCGGATCCTATAGTCCCCACCCAAAATTCGCATGTACTGTGGCCGACGCGCCAAGTCGGTCCAGGTGACTCGCCGACTCGAGGTCCGAATTTCGGATCCTCAACCGGATTTTGTATGCATCCGAATATATCTTGACCCGAGATTGACCCAACCGAGTTCGGATCTTCATCCGAGTTCGGGTCCCATCCGAGTTCGGATCCAACACTTGGCAATTTTTATCGATTTGTTCATGTGTTATTGGCGACTCGCCGAGTCGACCAACAGGTCTGCACTCGTGACTTACGGATTTGTATCAAAATCTTGCCAATTTCATTTTTAGTTACATGCAATCCATGAAAATGTTTTATTAACATATTTTGAGTGTTTCTAACTCAATTTCCCCATCCAAAATGTGCTAATCAATCCAGATTTAACCAAAATATGGTTATTTTCTCAAGAACACAAAAATGCACAAAAGTTCATATTTCTTACCTTTCTGTTCGATTCAATTGACGATTATTGTTCCTGAGGCTTCAGTGATATTCAAAAGATGATTTCCAGCTGATTTAACAAACATGCAATAAAAAATTCTCAGATTTTAAATCCGATTTTGAACTTTAAACTCTCAAAATAAAGCCTCAAACTTAAAGACTATATTCTTACCTTAAAATCCACTTGAATCTTGTTAATCACCAGCTTAAATCCACGAATTTACTTCACAATTTCGATTTCCAGTAGATTGTAGTGAGAGAGATTGAGAGTTTAAATATGAAGAGGTGATAATGAAGATATGAAAGACTCCGTGTCTTTTAAATCATAACTTTCGGCTATTTGCACAATTAGCTCTTCTCCTTATCTGATTTCATTAAATACTGATTTCCATTTTTATTTTATCATCAATAATAATTTAAAATCAT
The DNA here is from genome assembly GCA_020465985.1 of Centrapalus pauciflorus. Classification (NCBI taxonomy): domain Eukaryota; kingdom Viridiplantae; phylum Streptophyta; class Magnoliopsida; order Asterales; family Asteraceae; genus Centrapalus; species Centrapalus pauciflorus. The sequence goes on along the minus strand of JAANYP010005469.1, from coordinate 188,843 downwards.
CATACTTAATAATAATAATTCAAAACTCTAAAATTTCTTAATTTCTTAAAATAACAATCAACTTTAATTCTCCCAAATACATACGTATCATTCATAATCTAACTTGATTTCATAAATTACAAAATTTTAACCAATTAACCTCAATTACAACAATTTAAATTCTGAGGATGTTACACCCATAAATATTAAATTCATGTTTGAAGGGTTTACAAACTATACCCCTCAACTTCTAAATACAAGAATTAACTTACAACAGAAAGAAATAAGATTACATGGAAATAATATTAAACTAACTATTATAAAATAAACTCCACAGGATTGAAATTTAAAATGTAACATCTGAGACTTAATAGTCTCAGATCTTTTATTCTTAACACCACACACTTAGTTATATGAATGTTGAGGTGGCTTCTAGTACTACTTTGATTACATACATCCGAGACTTGCACCAGAAATGGCGAGTCTCGGAACTTCCATGTTCATGCAAAACACTTATACAACTCACGCACACATCACAACTTCCTTTTTCCTTATGTTTTTCTTTAACTTTCAGCAGCAAATCAGTAGAATTAAAGGGTAATTCATGCTTCTATCTAATGTACAAACACACACATATATGAATATAATCCATGGCCGAAGGCCAATGGCCTTTTTGGCCTTCTTTTTCACGGTTAAAATAGAAATGGACAGCAGGAACAAAACTCCATTTAAGTTTCTTTTTTTATTTTCAAAACATGCAATTAATCACTAAATATGCTTACATCATCAATCAAACATGTAACAAGAACATGCATATGCTTTAATCCAAATTTTCAACATTAATCATGTCTTGTTTTTTATGTTTTGAAGATCAATTGAGTTCATTTAAATCCTAGAAGTTGTAGGCTTCATTATGAACAAAAGAACAAGTCTAAGATGACAAATTACCTTGAATCTTGTAAGGTTTGGGTTCTTTGATGCTTGCTTGTTGATTTCTTCTTGATTTACACTTGATTGTTGCTTTTGTTTGCAAGAATTTAATGATCTTGATGAAGTTGAGATGAAACTGTGAATTTAGAGAGAGAGCAGAGAGAACTTTTGTTTTATTTGTCAGGTGAAGTGAGCAGTGAAACAAATTTTGGGTATTTATATTTTCATAAGTTTCATCTTTTCCATTTTGACCACAAAAGTTGTGTTTGTTTCATTCTTTTAAACTTGGTCTTATAAATAATTTATAACACATATCTAGCTTAATTATGTAATTTTCATTAACTTAAATAAAATTACAAGACAAATAATATAATTAAATTACATTATAAAGTCAAATATTTTAATGAGTTTTCATAATCTTACTGCTAACAGTTGCATTCTCACCAGCTTTAGCTGATGGTGTGTTTTTAACGTGTGTATCTCAGGTGATCAGAGTTCTAGTAGGTGTGCTGGAACCAAGTAGGTTTACATCTGCAGAGTTCGAGGAGTTAGCTACCTTTCTCAGTGGTAGTGATATTTTGGGGATTGTATATGTGTACTTCGGATAGTGTGTAATTTAACCAGGGATTTCTGTGACTTATTATGTAACTTAAAGTTTCAAATTATCAGGGTTTTCATGTGTTTATATTGCAAATGTCTAGGGATTACTATATTATATTTCTGTTGACGTGTTATTTACGTGGCATTGGGGAGTAGTTAGAGGGTGTTACACTTAGAACATGAATGGATTTTAACTTTTTTTCGTTTGGAAATGTTAATAACTTTTTTCAAGGTCCGAAATTTTTTGGTTTGAATAACTATAAAATAAAATAGTTTGTATTTTTTTATTCAAAAAAATTGAAAAAGATTATAGATTCTAACTTAGTACAATTATTTGTAATAAAATAAATAAATAAATAAGTTTGTAATTTATATTAAAAATATACTAAAATATAGGAACTTAATAAATAAATAAATTAATATGTAGAAAGTTAAAGTAATAATAATAATAAATGATCATATGGGTCCAATTCAGTATATTAATATGGGCAGCTTAAGGCCCATAAATTTTCCTTCCAAGATGGACTAAGCCCGGGTCTGAACCCATAACTCCGTCTTACCCAAAGAGACAAAAGGGGAGACATAAAAGGCGCTGCTTCAGAAGATCTTGTCGGGTGCAGTCACCACCTGAACGTGAGCGCACAAGGGTCATTCCTCATTGGTCCATCAGAGGTCAAGGAAAAGGGAATCCGCGCAAGACCTTGTCATCCAATAGGAATCCTCCCGCGGAGGCTCCCTCGTTCCCCTGAGAGACTTATAAATAGGAAACTCCTAGCCAGGTGTAAGACTAATGCTCATTTCTCACTTATACTCTCACAATTGAGTACTCATCATGAATGCTTACTTAGGCATCAGAGCGTCAATGCAGGGCACTCCCCTGCATTGTCACTAACCGTAGCTTTTTTCTTTTCTTTGTTCTAGGCGCTGGAAACCACCCGGAGATCACCTGCAAGCATTCTAAGATCCTATCTATGTCTTAACCCTTTATCATTGCTTGTTAGACGTACAAACAATTGGCGCCATCCGTGGGACACGACTGGTTGTGACAGTGTGGACCTTGATTTAAGGAGTTCAAAATGGAAAACCCAGATGTAGAAGAAACGGGTCCCCAGGATCCTCTAGGCGTTGAACAGACCCCTTCCCAAGCGGGTCCCAAGACGTCCTCTGTAGTCGCAGACTCCTCCACCTCTATTGACGCATCACCTACTGCTTTCGTATCTGATCCCTTACCACCGGCGATCAACCGTCAATTTTTCACGACAAACTTTGAACAGCTGCAGTCTCTCATGAGAGAAAACTCTTATTCTGTTGAGGTGCAACCTCTGGACTGGAGCAATGAGGTAATGATGGAGTACGAAGACTCGGAGGAGGTGGATGAGCATATATACACTCAGGAGTTGGAGATGAATGAAGGGACGACCCGAATGCGAGGGGGAAGCCCATGGGTCGAAGGCCAAAATGTCAGTAGGAGAAGATATAGAACAAAGACCGCAGAGTTCAGTTAGGCGGACAGTGCAAGGCGCGGGAACTCATCCCGTTATACCGCCTACCCTTATGTCACGAAGGGAGAACACCTTGCAGGGTAAGACACCGGAAGTTTCAAAAGGTGTAAGGAGAAGAGAACGGATAGAATCAGCACCCCAAGTCAGATTTACAGAGCACGGGGGTCGAAATACCAGGGAAGGGCTCGTCCAGGTCAAAACAAAAACCTCACAGGGCCTGACCCGCAGGGAATTTTAAAGAAAGACCAACCCTATTAACCTGGAGTCTCACTTCCAGTAGGCTTACATGGAGGACACTTCTCCATTTGCGGGATGGATCGAAGACTACCCACTACCAGAAGGTTTGAAATTGCCTTCGAATGTAGGCGTGTATTATGGAACATGAGATCCAGACATTGGCGTCTATTTGCAGGCGCGATGAAGATATCCAAATGGTTTCCCCCAGTTGCATGCCACATGTTCTCAATGACGTTAAAGGGTATAGCTCGCTTGTGGCTGGAGTCGCTACCTCTAGGCGGTATCAACAGTCTTGGAGTTGAGGGAGAAGTTCCGCTCTAACTTCATGTAACAATAACGATATACTAAAACCCATGTGGAGTTACACAACATCAAACAAACAGAAATGGAAGGCTTACGAGCTTTCGTGGAAAGGTACAACCTAGAAAGCTAGCAAATAAGAGGCCTGGGGGATGACGTAAAGGTGTCTAGGCTCATACATGGGCTCAAACACAGATTGCTTGTTGAATTTCTATCCCAAGACCTCCCAGCATCCTATCAGGAATGCCTGGAGAAGACTTACACTTACATCCAGTCTAAGGAGTTGTCCACCCAGAATCAACCCCCTAGGAAAACATACCAGGAAAGGAGTCACAAACTTTTTTTTCGGGTAAAGAACACGACGCTTCATTCAGGGGTTCTAGAGACAGAGAAGACACCCATATGGGCGTAGAGAAGACATATGGGCATGGAGAAGACAGGTACAAGAGGAGTGATACTCTCCTCTCCCTTACCAAAACCCCAAGGGAAATCCTAGCGACGGAGACGCTGGCCTCGTCGTTTAAACCCCCACCTCGCATGCAAGGTGATCCCAAAAAAAGAAATCAGGCGGAATATTGTGAGTTCTACGAAGACAATGGGCATCATACCAATGATTTCATCGAGTTGCGCAAATGCATAAAAGGGGCTGTTAAAGCCGGAAAGTTCTCACACTTGGTCAGGGACATAAAGGCAAGTCTCAATCCAAGGAGCAAGGCTAGAGGAAGCGATATGCCTGGCAGAAAGGAAAAGCCCTTGAAGGTTTGATGTTAAGGGAGCCTGTAACGGAAATCCTCACGGTGATGACACTTAGCGACGAAAGCCCCTTTAAACAAAGCAAAAAGTCCTCATTAAAAGGTACGGAGATTAGCTTTCCACCTGGGGGAATGACTCATTGTGGTCCGGTGGTGATAAAGTCATCATTGAAGATGTTCGGGTCTGGAGAGTGTATTTGGACAGAGCGAGTGCGTGTGACATCCTCTACGAGGATTGCTTCTTGCGAATGCCAGACCTTGTATGAAAGAAGCTTCAACCTGCCTCTACGCCCCTGTTAGGGTTCTCGGGAGAAATATCCTGGCCACTGGACAGCTTAGCTTACGGGTGTCTCTACGTCAGGATCAGGTGGAAAGGGAGGAGCAGGTGACCTTCTTGGTGGTGCATTTTAAATCATCTTACAATGCGATTCTGGGACACCCCTCGCTGGGAAAGCTACAGGCAATTGTGTCCACAGGGCACGGGATGGTAAAATTTCCCACACCTAGTGGTATTGCTACTATACTAACGGAGAGGCTAGAGCATCTGGAGGAATGCTTGCATGTGCAGAAAGCTGTGGTGGTTAAAACGAAGGCTCAATGGGGGTTACCAATCACGGTGGATGTAGTGGTCAATCGGGATTACCCTGACCAGCCGATGTCTATAGGAGCTAACCTCTCTAAAGCAACGAGGAGTGAAGTAGAAAGCTTCTTGAAGAGCAACAAAGATGTCTTTGCCTGGACCCCAGGTGATATGACGGGGATCCCACGGAAACTGCAGATAGAAGAAGGAAACGTTATCCAAATGACCCACTCATTAAATGTGGCGGCTAAGAAAGATCAGTGGCGGTATTGAAAGAAAGATCAGTGGCAGCTAAGTATGTTATGGAAATCCAGGAGGAAAACCCCACCTGGATGACACCTATTTATGAGTACGTCGTATGTGGAGCATTGCCTGGGGACGAAAGGGAGGCTCGGAGTATAAGGGTCAAAGCGCCTCGCTTCACAATTAAAGACAACACCATGTATCGCAGATCGTACCTGGGGCCCTGGTTTCGGTGTGTTGGACCAAACCAGGGCAGGAACATTGTCCAGGAGTCACACGAGGGATCATGTTGTATTCATTTAGGCGCAAGGGAAATCGTAGCTAGGATACTCCGAATGGGTTAATACTGGCCCTCCATGCGCAAATATGTGGTAGAAGAGATCAAGAAATGTCCATCTTGCCAAATACATGCCCCGATGGCCAGACAGCCGCAACACAAGTTGATCCCCATCACTTCGTCGTGGCCATTTGCAAAGTGGGGAATTGATATTGTGGGCCCTTTCCCTGGAGCCCCTGGACGTGTAAAATTCCTCTTGGTGGCAGTGAATTACTTCACTAAATGAATAGAGGCCAAGCGTTTGGCAACAGTACCGGGAAAGCGTGTGCGGAATTTCGTATGGGAACATATTGTGTGTCGCTTTGGCATACCCAGAATTATGGTAAGTGACAACGGCAAACAATTCGCTGAAGAACCTTTCAAATCATGGTGTGAGGAATTAGGAGTAGAACGACACTTCACGTCGGTTGTACATCCGCAAGCCAATGGTCAGGCGGAAGGAGCCAATCGAGAAGTTCTGAAGGGGCTGAAAACACATCTGGGCAACTACAGAACTGGGTGCGTCGAAGAACTTCCCAATATCTTATGGGGACTTCGCACCACGCCAAAGGTCAACACAGGCGAAACCCCTTTTAGCCTTGTTTATGGGTTAGAGGCGGTACTACCTGCGGAAATCAGTGTTCCTTCACCAATAGTGGTGACTTTCACCGAGAAAGGAAACCAAGTGCAAAGGCGTTTGGACTTGGAATTACTGAAGGAAAAAAAGAGAGTTAGCCCAAGTGAAGCAAGCTGCAGTGAAGGCCAAGATGAAACGGTACTATGACAGAAGGGTCAACCACAAGACACTCCTGCCAGCCGACCTTATTCTACGCAATAATGAAGAAAGTAGGTCGGGTCCCACTAGTAGGCTCTCACCCAGATGGGAAGGCCCTTATCGTGTGGAACAAGTACTGGGGTGAGGTGCACATCTGTTGGAACACCTAGACCGAACGAAGATCCCAAGAACATGACACATCACGAAATTGAGGAAATATTTCGTGTAGCTAAATGGCATCTGATGTTTGTACTTTCCTCTTTTGCTTTCCATCAAGGCTCAAAGCCGTAATGAAACTCTTCCCGCACAAGCCAAGGGCTAATGTAACAACAACCCTTGTCTCAGCGAAGTTATGAAATTTATTTTCCTTTAATCATTACGTGTATCTTGATTACAGTCCATTCACGTTCATGTCACAAGTGATGCGAACATTCTAGGTTAAGGGGACTCCCAAAAAACAGCCAAAGATACAATGTATCCCTTATGACAAATATCATCTCAACACAACGTGTATTAAATACATACATTTCAAAGTTGACTTGCCACAAATCAGTCATGCCACACTAAGCTAGCATCAGGTGTGGAGCAGAGGTTGAGTTATCGCCTCAATTGCATAAAGGTTGAGTTAATGCCTTGTCCAATCCAAAGGCTGTGCTATCGCCTTATGCAACATAAAGGATGAGTTGTCGCCTTGTGTAATCCAAAGGCTAAGTTGTTGCCTTACACAACGTGAAGGTTGTGTTCTCACCTTACACAAATTTAAGACCTGGTTTGCAGCGCTGATGAAGGCTGTGCTGCCAACTCACATCATTTAAAGGCCAAGGTGATCGTCTCGTCCAAAGTGGAAAGAACGAGAGATTTGAAACACCAGGCTAGATGTCTAGAAGCCCCAAATAACTACCTCATGGGCAACAATGTGCAAGTAAATAGACCAAGGGTAAAAACAAAATGCACAACCCACACGCAAATGTACATTCAAATACATAACATTTCCAACATGGCGAGACACCCAAAACATGATCCAAAGCAAAAATTTGTTTCAAAGCATTAAATTGTTTAAAGATGATACGCGTCATCATCACCCAACATACTGGGTGCCAAATAAAACACAAGTCAAAAAATTTGATAAATTGTTCAGAGGGAACTTACGCATGGGTTGAAGCAGAGGTAGACCCATGACCTGCCTCTGGATCAGCCGGAGTGAGTACCAGGATATCCTCCAAAGAACGGTTGGGATGCGCCTTGATGTCCTCCACATAAGTAGGAACCATGTGTTCAGCAGCAATAGCTAGGTCATGTAGTCTAGCACGAGCGTCTGGGTCGTAGCCAGCCAGCTTCTCCACCTCAACGCCTGGGGATAAATGAGGGTTAATCTTCATAAGGCCTGAATGATGTCAATAATGAACCGCAGCTCATTGGACCAGGCCCCATGGCTTCAAGAATTGTCGGCTATGCAATAACTTCCCAATCACTGATACGAGTGTCGTTACCTCACCAAAAATAACCGCTAAATACCTTAGAAGCTAGGGTAAGTAGGGATCGTATCCACAGAGAGCGAGAGGTTAAATTCACGTATTCGAGCGACTGGCGTTGCAAACTAAATACTTGGAAAAAGTGAATGATTAAAAAAGATTGTTGCTTGCTTTATAAAACTAATTACGTGCGCAATTGCAAAAGAAACCTTGATTGATTTGTTGGATTAAATATGTTAATGAAGGTAACCATTCCCGGATTCCATACTTAGCTTCGTATTTACTTTTATGAACAATGTAAGGATTACAAAGACATAACCCTTTTATAATCGTTATTATTATTGTTACGTGATCTAGGGTATAGCACGTTTTATTTTGATTACTCGTCTTAATTAACATATAACTCGGCTTGAATAATAAAATATCGACGAACTATCTTACGAAACCCAACCAAATAAATAACAATCATTTGTTTACAATCAAACCATAAATAATATAAACCATTCAAACACAAGAAATCGTTCGTAAAAATAAACACTTAGCATGATGCTTCCTCCGAGAATGATTAGTGCGAGCTTAGCCGGACATTGTTGGTGTAATGCTCCAGAGTTGTGAGTTCATCTTTGTAGCAATGCCGTAGCTTGGCTTGTGTGTTCTTCATACTCATATTCGCTCAAACGGGACCTTTTCTAATCTCTTCTCTATTAAAAACGCGACCTTTTTTTTCGTCTCCACTTCTTAGTATTTATAGAAAACCTCAAAAACCCTAAAAACGGCGCATAATTATTTTCACGGGTAAGGCGCAACCGCGGGCGCAGGTCTGCGCCCCCCTGCGTCTGACTCTACGCTCCTCTTCTTTTGTAAGCTATAACGTTCTGTTGAGTACGCGGTTGGAGAGAAGGGCTCCCCCCCCCCCCACGCCTGACCTTCTATAATTGTTTCTGATTTCGCTCAGTTTTTGCCAGACTTAGACTTAAATTGTTCGCCTACACAAGCAATGAAATTAATAAATAGTTGCACATTCTACGGCTCATTTCTATTAAAAATAACTCTTTTATACATTAAATACATAGATAAATACGACCCAATAAAACTTCCCCAACTTAACCTTTTATCGTCCCGAGCAAGCAACGAAAAACGGAGTTTCAAATGTATCGGGTTTATCAAGAATGAAAGACATAACAACTCATTAAGACAGACACTAGCCTTCATAAACGCATTAATATCCAAAGACACGAACTATATTATTTTCAGATATAATGTGACGGCTCTCGGATAATTGATCAAAAATTCCTCACCACTATCATCCTTTTAGCTAAAGGTTACAGAATTGAATTCACGTTGGTCACTGGACCATCTTTTTCCTCGATGCATGATTTTAACTACTAATTTTTCTTTTCTTTTCGTTTTAATATTTTTAATGCAATGTCTATATTTTTCATTCAAGCTTTAAACATGGCTTTCTAGCTGATTCGTGTAACAGGATTTGGGTCAGCCACTCCCAGACCAGTCGACCTTAGGGGACTAGGCATGACGGTACCCTTCAGACTTAAGTTCCTGAATCAACTACGCCACACCTGAATTGAGGCTTTATTCGTGTTCGCTTCCTCCCCCTTATTGCATGAATTAATGGCGGCTATTGGAACTTTTGTTATTTATCACTCGTTACTACACATTATATCCAACTTTTAAACTAGTTCACTTCTTTGAAATCAAGCGCTTATGACTCTTGGTGCTCTGTCTACACTCATTCAATTACATATTTTTACTTTAAACCGACCTAACTAACATCATCATTTTTAAGTCGCAAGCTCGACAACAAGGATAATTTGTAGGGGAAATCAATCAAGTTCTCTATTATCGCTTTTCTCACTTAATCAATATCACAAAAGAAGCATACTTTATTCCATAAAAAATGACACACAACACGGCAACTTAAAATTATTTATAAAAGGAGCGAGGGTACCTGATTACCGTGGCGTAGGTGGCTAGAAGATGCTCGAGAAGAACTCGCCAAAAGGATCGCGGTCTTCTTGCATTAGCGGCGGTAGTGGATACGTGTTTGTCGGATGCACTACACTCTCTCCTTGAGTCGTCGTAGGGATTCGGCCGTACGCGGGAAAGTATTGGGGCTTTCTCTCCTCGATATTCAATCTCTCAAAATCCTGCCACTGATAATCAAGATATTGTTGGTGGGACAGGCCCGCGTTGTAGTTCATATGTCCCGTACGACGTCCGTGTATGCCCAATGTTGTTGATTGTAGAAGGCATTTTGGAAAGTCGTGGCCCAAACTCTAGTCTAAGTCTCGTCGATGCGTCCCGTCTGAGTTTCCAACTCGTGTTGGAACTCATCCATCCGACCAACCACATCCTCTTGAAAGCTCACTATACGCAGATTCATTACATCCAACCGTGCAATGACTTGGGACATGTCATTTCCACCCCCGGCAGCATTTATCCGCTCGGCCTTGTTTTGATGAAAAGCCTCCGCCTCTTCTATGTTGTAGACCTCCCGATGTACTTTCCCCGTCTCTGAATCAAAAATCTCGAACCCTTGATCGGTCCGTCGTAACACTATGCTTTGGATCATGGCTACTGTGATGACAGTGCCTGAGACAGCTCTTGGAACGGAGACAGGGGATAATGCTGCTTGAGCTCGCAGAAACTCAGAAATAAACCACCTGTGAGGAATGATCTTCGTCTCTCTCGTGTCGTACATCGACCACAGGTCGTTCATTACTATCCACGCAAATGAGAGACTTGGCTCTCCCGTCATCAATGCATACAAATTTATTACCTCTTTATGTCATATCTTTGTCAGATCGCTATCTCTTCGAAGTACGTTGTTGGTGACGATCTTGTGCAACACCTTGGCCATAGGGCTTAAATCCCTCCTTGCGTAAGCTGTGTAGGCTGCAGCGGCATTGTAGTCAATTTTTGATATCTCAGACAACTGTGTCGTGCACTCCCCCTCCCATGTCTTGCCGGTGAATGCCAATTGTGCGTCTGTCTTATGCCATAGCTAAATAATCGGGCGTCGTCCATGCCCACTCTTATGTCCACACCAAAAATCTCTCGTATGGCACGTGCCGTCATCGGGAATTTGTGTCCATTGACACGACCTATCAACGTCAAATCCCCAATATACCGACCCTGCTCTCTTCTCAGCGTCGACATCCATTCAATCACCTCCTCTTGGCAAATATGCTCCCCTCCCAAGTCTAAAACCGCTTTCCATCCCATATGATCAAAGTTTCGAATCACCCCGTAGTCTTCAAATTCGTCCTTCTTCACTCTTTTTTCGACTAAAACCTTTCCCGAAAAATTCTACGTCAGAAATAGTTGCTGTCGGATATTGGTCGGGTGTTGGGACAGTGAAAAGTCTGGGTTCCATTCTACTCTCGGTCGAGTAGACGAACTGGCGCCCTCCCCCACAGGTTGTCGAGTTCTTCGCGACATCTGCAATTACGACTATTTTAGTATATAATTGTACCAATTTCTCACAATTTGATTTCGCGAAATAGACCACAATTCACATTCTATGCATTAATAACTATATATATAGTGCACATTTGTCGTTGAATTAACCACATGAGCACACCATTGTATTAACAATTATGAAAAAAATACATAGAATGTCAACCAACTTTTACGTGACCATGCTAGCATGATTTTTTTCTAATTTAACCAAGATTTCTACTTTCTACTTAACTTTTCAAACAAAGATCCATGGCTAAATTCCTACATTACAACTAATGTAAAAGTCAAACTCAAAAGTCAAAATTGGTCCAAAGACTCCATTGAAGCTCACCTTCACTAATTCAAAGAAGGATTAACAAAAATTCATACCTTTGAGAGTGAATGTGATGAAAATGCTTTGGTTTAGCTTGGTGATTGCTTGGATCCTACTTTGACAATCCTTCCCCAACTTGAATTGAAAACTCATGTTTTTGCCCAAGATTACCTCCAAGTGTTGTTCTAGATCTCTCCTAGAGAAGTTTTTGAGCAAAAAACAAGGATTTTTAGTGAAAATGATAAAATGGGTGCAGCCACAATGGGGGCGTAGAGGGTGCTCTAATAGGATTTGAATGAGCAACTTTTCTATTTAAATCGACTAAAGACGGCCGGGCGCAGCCCTGCGCCGACGCCTGCACTGGGGTGCTGCGTTCGGCTAAATTTTTTTTCGTTTTTTTTAGCTTTTGGGGGTATGCTCAGTTCGTTAAAAATGCTAATTTGTTCGTAAAAATTATTTTTAGTTCTACTTCATAATGCATATGTGCGTTTCCCCTTCCCCAACTTAAAGCAATCTGTCGTCCCCGACACCAAATTAAAGCTGAAAAAAGAGAAACTCGTGATTATATAATTTTTCGAAAAACGCATTTAAAGCATATCATCATTGGAATCATAAAGCTTAGCATAGAAATGGAAATACAACCAAGTACCACCAGTGCCAACATAAACACCGAAAACAAATTGTTTTTGTGCCCAAAGGCCAACCACACAAGGAAATGTAAATTGTTCAATCACGCAGCGGGAATAAAGTGTTTGTTACTACGGGAGGATCAGTCATGGGCTCTAAAATTCATCAGGAGACGTGATATGGGAAGTGCGAGCAGAGTTTGGTGGGGATTCTCGGCGGCCGGCTATCCGTTCAAGGGCCTCCACTCTCGTGAGCCAACGGGAGTGAGCTCCCACCGAGATCCCTTGCAGCTGAAAATCTTGCTTGACTTTCTCCACCTCATGAAGCACAACTTTGTTGGCCACAAGAAGTCCCTAAACTACAGTTTTGATTGCATCCAGGCGGGCCTCAAGAACTGTATAGTCTGATTGTGGACGACATGAAGAACTTGTAGTCTCGCCACGTTCCTCTACCAACCTTGCCTTCCCTTTCCCGGTTTCCTTATCATAGATGTAGAAAAATATCCTTGGCGGGATTATAGATGTAGTCACGTGGTTGGGGTCCCGGATCATGTGTGCATCAGTGGTTTGTTCAAAAAATAATTCGGCTATCGTGTCCCTTGTAAACCAAATCTCATTTGGCCGCAACAACTGCGGGCTTGCTCCCTCCGGGATAACACCCATATTGATGAATAACTCACTTAACATTCGAGCATATGGTATCTCTCTTCGAGTACGGATGAGTGTGGTGTCCCATAACGTTTGTATCATGATATAGGCGAGGGAAATCATGGGTTTCCCGGTCATAAGGTCATGGATAACCATCACTTCTCTAGCCCTAATAGCAGTGGTGTTTGCGGACCTAGGAAAGATATTGAAAACCACTAGCTTCCATAAAACTTTCGCCCATGGCCTTAAGTCACCTTGATAGTACTTTGTGTAGGACCGGGCTTGCTCGATCGTCAGATTAAACACCTCGCTTAACTTCCTTGCCCACCCTTTAGAATGGCGCAAAATTCCCCCAGATAGGTCGGCCTCAGTCCAAAACTCTCTAGCCACTGGGATCCGAGTATCAAATTCGAAATAATCACACAATTATGTTTGAGACACTACCACCTCTTTACCATGAATTTTCCCTCGGAGCTCAAAATCATGCTCTACTTCAGCTTCTCTTGCGGACCAAGGTGCTAAACCATTCTTTCAATTCTTCATCATGGGTAAACGGCGTTTCCAATCTTAATGCCCCTGACCATCCTAAGTGTCCAAAACTTTCCAGAATACCAAATCCCTTGAAGTCTGATTCCTTAACAGTTCTCTCGATAAGAAAAACAATTGGGAAGTCCGTAGAGGATGGAGAGTGAGGCGGTGATGGATACTCAATATTGATAGGAATAGGCATATGTACGCTCATACGTGGCGTCCTAGTGTGTCGATGCCTTGGTCGGGAAGTATATTGGCTTGCCATCTATTTATAAAGAAAGATATGGAATTAATCATGGTCGTGATAAATATATAGTATGACTAGAGCGTGGATATGCACTTCTCGTGGGACTCCTATGAGTCCGATGAGATTGTCATGAGTCGAATGAATATTCCTAGTGATTAATTCGGATAAGCAATGCATGGTATGAAAACTCGAGAATGACATTCCATCCGAAAATACGAGCATGAAGTCTACCTTGTTCTACGTGCATGATCAATGAATGCATGGTGATATATGAGTACGTAGCATGACAATTGGATTATGTAGGACGACTAAATTGACTTAAATGCCCCTGGATTGTTTTGGACCCTCGACATTTATAACTCTTTTTAGAGCGAACTACGAAGTTCATGCTTCTTAATTATTCACAATGTATCCAGAATATTCTCTATGTCATTTATAGCATTTTAGTGAATTTTTGAAGCCATGGTAAACCTCACATCGACTAAATTCCTAAAATCAAGAGCATGAAAGTATGAATGTGTAACATGAAATTCCTACATTCTTGGAGACATAAATCTCACCGTGGAATACATTCCTAACCGTGACCTAGATCTACCTTGAACATATGAATGACGAAATTTTGGGCAAAATTGTGCCTTTGTGAATATAAGCATGCTTACATTCTTGAAAGCTTGATGAGAGGAGATGGAGGAAATGGAAACTTACAGTAAGATGAGTTGCAAAGATGATGAGGAGAGTGAGGATGAACAAGTCTGGTGCAACAAGCTCCACAAACAAAAGAAAGCACAAATTTCTTGTGATTTTTTGGAAGAAATGGGTGAAATGAGAGAGTACAGCCTTAAAAGTTCGCTAGTGTTCGTCAGGGCGCAGGCGCGCGTGCACCCCTGCGCTGGCCGGTGCGTGGCTCTGCTTCCAGGTGATTTTTGTGTGTGCTGCTTTTGGTCCCCTCATGCTAATCATTATTTTGTTCGAGATAAAGCTTCACATATCCTAATTTAAGTACCCTTTCTTGATTCTCTCCTTTCTCAATGGTCCCAAATATGTACAGTATGTCCCCAACTTAGTTGGTTGCTATGTGTGACATTCATAATGGAATCAAGCTTAAATGCAGCTAAGTATATAAAGGAAGATTTAGGAATTACTAAAAATAAGAAACTAAATATAACTAATTAAAACTAATTTAAAACACACTTAAGTGGTGAAAACGATTGCACTTAGCATGTGCAACAAGCCTTTAAACCCCTCGGTAGCCCGAGTGGATGAGTTATAGTCTCGTGAGGGTTTCTATTGAACACACCCACAAATTTCACTGGATTGCCTTCCAGTAAGCGCTAAGTTTAATGTCTTCAGCCAAACATTTGGTTCCCTAATATTCAGGTGACATCCTCTAAGACCATTGTCTCAGATGATATAATTTCTTTATCAGCCCATTGTACAAATAATTTAAGTCGATGCCCATTTACCTTAAACGGTTCACCACCTTTTTGGTCTATTATTTCTACCGCACCGTGGGGGTAAACGTTAGTTACAGTGTACGGACCCGACCACTTACTTTTTATTTTGCCTGGGAAGAGCCGCAAACGTGCATTGAATAACCAAACCTAATCACCTTTGTTAAACACCTTTCTTTTAATTAAACGATCATGGAAAGCTTTTGTCTTTTCTTTGTATACTTTAGCGCTTTCATAAGCTTTCCTACGTATTTCTTCTAGTTCATTCAATCGGTGTTTTCAGTTGAGACCAGCATCTGTGAAATTGTGATTCGTATTTTTGATAGCCCATAATGCACGGTGTTCGAGTTCAACCGGGAGATGATTATAGCTATAGGAATTTCATGACGCGAGAATATGTTCATCTTAACGAATTGGCAAACTACCTTGTGGTCATTACTCCTTCTTGCCTCGGCTTCTACCCACTTAGAGACATAATCAACTGCCACTAGGATATATTCGAAACCATACGACTTAGGGAAGGGTCCCATAAAGTCTATGCCCCACACATCAAATATCTCTACAATCAAAATCGGTGTCATAGGCATTTCGTCTCGTTTCGAAATTCCACCTATTTGTTGACATCGTAAGCATGATTTGACAAATTCATACGAGTCCTTAATGATAGTAGGTCAAAAGAATCCACATTGTAAGATTCGATGGTCTGTCTTTTTGGCACTAAAGTGACCTCCGCATGCATACGAATAACAGTGATTTAGAATATCGTAATGCTCGATGTCTGGAACACATCGCCGGATAATTTGATCTACTTCAATTTTGAATAGATCCAGCTCCTCCCAAATACATTGTATAGTTTGAGAGAAGAAGTATTTTCTTTGATGTGAGTTCCAGTGGCTTGGGATTTTCCCTGTGACGAAATAGTTTACTAAACTAGCAAACCATGGCACTTTTGCAATGAACAATAGTTGTTCATCTGGAAAGTTATCCCGAATGGAGTCCAGCATATCAGTGGTGATTGCTAGCAATCTCGAAAGATGATCAGCTACTACATTTTCTGAGCCTTTTTTATCTCGAATTTCTAGATCGAACTCTTGTAATAGCAATATCCAACGAATTAGACGTGATTTTGTGTCTTTCTTAGCCAAGAGGTGTCGTAAGGCACTGTGATCGGAATACACAATTACCTTTGCTCCCCAGACATAAGATCTGAACATTTCTAGTGCGTAGACTACTGCAAGCAACTCTTTTTCAGTTGTAGTATAATTTATTTGAGCTTCTGAAAATGTTTTACTTGCATAATATATGACCACAGGCTTTTTGTCCACTCTTTGGCCAAGGACGACACCTACTGCATGATCACTTGCGTCACACATGATCTCGAACGGTTGAGACTAATCGGGTGATTTCTAGATCGGTGCCTCCGTGAGCTTAGCTTTTAATGTGTTGAATGCCTCTATACATCCCTTATCAAAGTTATTTTGGTGTGTCCTTAAGCAGTAGGTTACATAGAGGCTTGATTATGGCACTAAAGTCCTTTATAAATCTTCGGTAGAATCCTGCATGACCTAGGAAGGAACGTACCCCTTTGATATTGGTAGGTGGTGGTAAGGATGAAATCAATTGTATCTTTGCTCGATCAACCTCCATTCCTTTTTCAGACAATATATGTCCTAGAACCACCCCCTCTTTGACCATGAAATGACTTTTTTCCCAACTTAATACCAGATTGGTTTCAAGACATCGCTTGAGAACATTTTCTAAATGAGAGAGACACCCTTCGAATGACTTATCAAATATGGAAAAGTCATCCATGAAGATTTCAAGATAATCTTTGACCATATCTGAGAATATAGCCATCATACATTGCTGGAATGTGGCCGGAGCATTACACAATCCAAATGGCATTCTTCGGTAGGCGAATGTGTCATACGGACATGTAAAGGTGGGTTTATCTTGATCTTCTTGGTGTATCGGGATTTGATTATACCCCAAATAGCCGTCCAAAAAGCAGTAGAACTTCTGTCCTACTAATTTCTCTACAATTTGGTCTATAAACGGTAGAGGGAAGTGTTCTTTAGAGGTTGCAGCATTTAGCTTTCTGTAGTCGATACATACTCTCCACCCCGTGACAGAGCGAGTTGCAATCTTTTCTCCTTCTGGAGTATCAACTATAGTGATTCCTGATTTCTTGGGAACTGTTTGTGTGGGACTAACCCATTGGTAGGGGTGAGCATGGGTCGGTTTCATGCCCAAACTGTTTATTTCGGTTTTTGGGTTTTAGAAACCGTTCGGTTTCGGTTTCTTCCGGGTTCGGGTTTTTGGTTTCTCGGATTTTCGGGTTGAACCCATGGTTTATGGGTTTTCAGTTTTCATGGGTACGGTTCGGTTTTTGGGTTTAAAACCATTCTTTTTGGTTGATTTTTTATCTTAAAATGGTTATTTTAACTAGTATTTACTATTCCTCATTTAGACTATATAGTAGTTTTCATTTGTAATTACTAACTAGCAACTTATTTAGAAACATAATACTTAATAATTTACTAGAAAACCAATACCTACTATCAACTTAAAAAATATTTTAAAAAATTAAATTAATTATTAATTTTCGGTTCGGTTTCGGTTTTTCGGTTCGGTTTTGAGACGCAATCCTAACCCAAACCATTTGAAACGGTTTTTTCGGTTTTCGGTTTTTCGGTTTTTGGTTTTCCGGTTTTACGGTTTTTTGGGTTCGGTTTTTATGGTTTTTTCGATTTTTTGGTTTCCGGTTCGGTTTCTGCACACCCCTACCCATTGGCTACCAGATATAGGATAAATAAGTCCATCATCTAGCCATTTCAGTACTTCTTTCTTCACCACTTTTCTAAGGTTGGGATTCAACCTTCGTTGAGCATCTCTGCTTGGCTTAGCTATTGGATCAGTGATAGTACTATGCATGCACACTGTTGGGCTAATCCCCTTAAGATCTGCTATGGTCCAACCTACCGCTTCCTTATGTCTCGATAAGACTTCTAGCAATGCCTTTCCTTGTGCATCAATAAGGTCAGTTGCAATAATTACAGGCAATGTGCTATCAGGGCCAAGAAAAGCGTACTTAAGATGAGAAGGAAGTGGTTTTAGCTCCAGTTTTGGTGGTTGTTCAAGAGAAGGTTTCGCTGATGGTGGTAAATCGGTAGGGAGTTTTTCAATCTTGTGTGTCCATTGTGGTTGTTTAGAATCCACTGATTGAACACATTCAAGTTTGAATTCCCTGCATTGTGACATATTATTTAGTTTATGCTCATTATAATACAGAAGCGGTTCCACTGGATCCTTACATGTGCTTGTTGATAATTGCTGTTGTATTAAATCATCAACTAAATAGATCATGTAGCACTCTGAATCCAACGGTGCATTAGGTACATTGTTAAAGACATTGAGTCGGAGTTTGCCCGGTTTCCGAATGCCATGTCTAAAGTACCTGTTCTGCAGTTTATTTGAGCATTGATCGTGGCTAGGAAAGGACGTCCTAGAATGATTGCCGGTTGGCTTTCTTTATAAGTATTGTCTGAGTCCAACACTAAGAAATCTATTGGATAATAAAAGGCCTCAACTTTGACATTTACATCAGATAACATCCCCTGTGGTACTTTGGCGGATCTATCTGCTAATTGTAAGATGACATCTGTTGTTTGCAAAGTGCCTAGATCATGTTGGTCAAATAAATTTCCGGGTAGGATATTTACACTCGCCCCTAGGTCTAGAAGTGCTTTCTTAATCTGAACATCACCAATTGTTACCGGAATCAAGGGTGATCCTGGGTCCTTTAATTTTGGCGGTAGTGAGCTTGTAATAACTGCACTAACTTGTTCAGTGAAATTTATTTGTTTAGGAATAGAGATTTTGAATTTACGCTTCTGAGTACAGAGGTCTTTTAAGAATTTAGCATAAGAAGGGACTTGTTGTGTAGCTTTGATTAAGGGAATATTGATTTTAACTTGATTAAAAATGTCCCATAAATCTTCAGTTTTAGGTCCTCTCTTACTATAAAGAAATGACGCCGGATTTTCTAAGGCCGATGGGTAAGGGGCAGTTTCGGTGTCTGAACCGCCGTCCCAAACTTTGGTCTCTACTGGTTTCTTGGCTTCTAATTCCTTAAAGGTTACTTTCTTAAGTTTTGATTCTATCTTTGACTCTGATTTAGGTGGTTCCTCTTCATAAACATATTCTATCTCTTCGTCTGTCTCACTCTCCTTAGGCATTTCTATTTTATCATCAACTTTCTTTCCACTCCTAAGGGTAGTGATTTTGGCTACTTCATTAACCTCCTTAACTTCATATTTCTTTTCCTTACCATGGTGATGCGATGGGTTAACTGTGGTGTTACTTGGAAGCTTCCTTCTTCTCGTTTAGTTAGAGACTCTGCAATTTGTCCTATTTGCCTTCCAAGCATCTCCATCGATTTCGCTTGTACCATGGTCTGTTGCTTCATGAACACCATGAATTCAGAGAAATCTTTTGAATTCCCGGATACTGGTCATGTTTCATGTTCTTCTTTAGGGTCTTGACGTTTATAATATAGATCATTCTTCATGGCTGAGGTTGATCCATATTGGAATTCTCGATTTTGATGACGAGGTTATTCATATTTTAGCTTCGCAGGAGCTTCAATATCTTGATTATCCCTCCAACTAAAGTTCGGGTGTTTTCTCCATTACGGATTGTAGGTATCCGAATATGGGTTTTCCCATTCGCTTCGTTGCCGAAAGCCAAAAGCTTCGTTCACATACTCCTCGTGGGCGAAGGTATGTGGGCAAACTCGGATTGATGGGAAGGATCTCCACATGTGACACAACAGACTTGTGCCACTGTAGTCTTTCCCATTTCCTTCATCAACAAGTCCATCTTTTTGCTTAGTTCGAAAATATCAGATTTGACTTTTCTCTTCCTTGCATTGTCTATGCCCATGACTTGGACACCAATACTATTTTCCGAGCCCACTTGGACTTTCAAACCTTTACTCAACTGGGTTACAACTCCCATGCTTCGTCATCCTCTTTAGCCAAAAAGGTTCCGCCCCAGAAGCGGCCTTGATCATATTCCTACTTTCTTGACTAACCCCATCAAATAAGTTTTTAATTAACATCCATTTAGAAATTTCATGATGTGGGCATGTTCTTAATAATATATTTAACCTATCAAACGCTTCGTGAAATTGTTCTCCAGGCCTTTGTTTAAATCCAGTTATTTCTTTACGTTTTTCGGTAGTTTTACTAATTGGATAATATTCAGTTAAAAATTCTTTTTCATCTCATCCCAACTAGTTATACTATCAGTAGGCAATGACACGAACCAGTTTTTCGCTTTTTTCTTTAAGGAGAAAGGAAATAGTCTAAGCTTAAGTGCGTCTACGGTCATTCCCCTAATCAAAATTCTAGGGTGAAGTTTTACCGGAATAGCGTGTGTGCATAAACCTATGAGGACTAGGTGAAGAACTAGAATTTTTCTTTTTGGTGAGAATCGATGTTTGCGCCATGATTCCCTTTTCTTAATAATACTAAAGGAAATAATAAAACTAAATATTAAACAAATAGAAGAATAGCAAATAAACAATTAATAAAATAACTAAATAAGCAATTAAAGCAAATAAGCTAAATTAAACTAATGAACTAAAGTAAAGCTAATTACCAAAATACGTGACTTCAAGCACAACTGCTTCCCGACAACGGCGCCAAAATTTGATACGAGTGTCGTTGCGCAGCCCTACTCCCCAACCGCGTACTCAACAGAATGTTTTAGCCTACAAAAGAAGAGCAGCACAGATTCAGACGCAGACCCAGGCGCAGGGGGGCGCAGGCCTGCGCCCGCGGCCGTACTTAACCCGTGAAAATAATTTATGTGTCGTTTTTAGGGTTTTTGAGGTTGTCTGTAAATACTAAGTAGTGGAGACGAAAAAAATATCGCGTTTTTAATAGAGAAGAGCTTAGAAAAGGTCACGTTTGAGCGAATACAAATACAAAGAACACGCGAGCCAAGCTACAGCATTGCTACAAAGATGAACTCACAACTCACAACTCTGGAGCATTACACCAACAATGTCCGGCTAAGCTCGCGCTAATCATTCCCAGAGGAAGCATCACGCTAAGTGTTTATTTTTACGAACGATTTCTTATGTTTGCATGGTTTTTATTATTTATGGTTTGATTGGAAACAAATGATTGTTATTTATTTGGTTGAGTTTCGTAGTTCGTCGATATTTTATTATTCGTGCCGAGTTACATGTTAATTAAGACGAGTAATCAAAATAACACGTGTTATACCCAAGATCACGTAACGATAATAATAACGATTATAAAAGGGTTATGTCTATGTAATCCTTACATTGTTCATAAAAGTAAATACGAAGCTAAGTCTGTTGCTTCATGAACTCCATGAATTCAGAGAACTCTTTTAAATTCCCAGATACTAGTCTTGTTTCATGTTCTTCTTTAGGGTCTTGACGTTTATAATATAGATCATCCTTCATGGCTGAGGTTGATCTATATTGGAATTCTCGGTTTTGTTGACGAGGTTGTTCATATCTTGGCTTCGCAGGAGCTTCAATATCTTGATTATCCCTCCAACTAAAGTTCGGGTGTTTTCTCCATTCCGGATTGTAGGTATCCGAATATGGGTTTTCCCAATCTTTTCGTTGCCGAAAGCCAAAAGTTTCGTTCACATACTCCTCGTGGGCGAAGGTATGTGGGCAACCTCGGATTGATGGGAAGGATCTCCACATGTGACACAACAGACTTGTGCCACTTTAGTCTTTCCCATTCCCTTCATCAACAAGTCCATCTTTTTGCTTAGTTCGGAAATATCATATTTGACTTTCTCTTCCTTGCGTTGTCTATGCCCATGACTCGGACACCAATACTATTTTCCGAGCCCACTTGGACTTTCAAACCTTTACTCAACTGGGTTACAACTCCCATGCTTCGTCATCCTCTTTAGCCAAAAAAAGTTCCGCCAAAAGCGGCCGTGATCATATTCCTACTTTCTTGACTAACCCCATCAAATAAGTTTTTAATTAACATCCATTTAGAAATTTCATGATGTGGGCATGTTCTTAATAATTCATTTAACCTATCAAACGCTTCGTGAAATTGTTCTCCAGGCCTTTGTTTAAATCCAGTTATTTCTTTACGTTTTTCGGTAGTTTTACTAATTGGATAATATTCAGTTAAAAATTCTTTTTTCATCTCATCCCAACTAGTTATACTATTAGTAGGCAATGACACGAACCAGTTTTTCGCTTTTTCCTTTAAGGAAAAAGGAAATAGTCTAAGCTTAAGCGCGTCTACGGTCATTCCCCTAACATGGTTGGCCTTGCATATGGCAGTGAATTCAACTAATGCTCATATGGTTCTTCGCTTGGTGCTCAGCGGAAAACCGGTATGATGCTAAATAGTTGAGACCTAAATTCAGGCTCATTTTCCGTGCTTGGATAAAGGATGGGTGCTGGATCAGGATTATCACCCAGCCTATAATGGGATTCTACAGTTCGTCGCTCTCCCATTGGTCTTTGGTTTTGTTGGACTTCGATAAGAGTGTTATCTATCTTCTCGTCTTCCGAACTAGATGATTCTTCAGTGCCTCTCTCAGGAACAGCGTTCTTACTTTCGTTAGCTTGTTTCGTGGCTCGTCTATTAGATCTAGCAGTTTTTTCAATTTCCGAATCAAAATTCAAGGGTGAAATTCTAACGGAATAGCGTGTGTGCATAAACCTATGAGGACTAGATGAAGAACTAGAATTTTTCTTTTTGGTGAGAATAGATGTTTGCGCCACAATTCCCTTTTCTTAATAATACTGAAGGAAATAATAAAACTAAATATTAAACAAATAGAAGAGCAGCAAATAAACAATTAATAAAATAACTAACTAAGCAATTAAAGCAAATAAGCAAATAAAATGAAATAAGCTAAATTAAACTAATGAACTAAACTAAAGCTAATTACCAAAATACGTGACTTTAAGCGCTACTGCTCCCCGACAACGGCGCCAAAATTTGATATGAGTGTCGTTCCCTCGCCAAAAATAACCGCTAAATACCTTAGAAGCTAGGATAAGTAGGGATCGTATCCATAGAGAGCGAGAGGTTAAATTCACATATTCGAGCGACTAGCCTTGCAAACTAATTACTTGGAAAAAGTGAATGATTGAGAAAGATTGTTGATTGATTTAAAAAACTAACTACGTGTGCAATTGCAAAAGAAAGCTTGATTGATTCGTTTGATTAAATATGGTAACGAAGGTAACCATTCCCGGATTTCACACTTAGCTTCGTATTTACTTTTATGAACAATGTAAGGATTACATAGACATAACCCCTTTATAATCGTTATTATTATCGTTACGTGATCTTGGGTATAGCACATGTTATTTAGATTACTCGTCTTAATTAACATATAACTCGACACGAATAATAAAATATCGACGAACTATCTTACGAAACGCAACCAAAAAAATAACAATCATTTGTTTCCAATCAAACCATAAATAATAAAAACCATCCAAACATAAGAAATCGTTCGTAAAAATAAACACTTAGCGTGATGCTTCCTCTGGGAATGATTAGTGCGAGCTTAGCCGGACATTGTTGGTGTAATGCTCCAAAGATGTGAGTTCATCTTTGTAGCAATGTCGTAGCTTGGCTCGCGTGTTCTTCATACTTGTATTCGCTCAAACGGGACCTTTTCTAAGCCCTTCTCTATTAAAAACGCGACCTTTTTTTCGTCTCCACTGCTTAGTATTTATAGACAACCTCAAAAACCCTAAATATGGTGCATAAATTATTTTGGGTTGAGCGCAGCCACGGGCGCAGACCTGCGCCCCCCCCCCCCCCCCCTGCGCCTGGGCTGCGTCTGACTCTGCACTCCTCTTTTTTGTAGGCTAAAACGTTCTGTTGAGTACGCGGTTGGGGAGCAGGACTGCGCCTCCCCCCCCCCCCCCCCCCCCCGGTGCGCCTGACCTTCTAAAATTGTTTTTGATTTCGCTCAGTTTTTGCCAGACTTAGACTTAAATTGTTCGCCTACACAAGCAATGAAATTAATCAATAGTTGCACATTCTACGGCACATTTCTATTAAAAATCAACTCTTTTATACTTTAAATACATTAATAAATATGACCCGATCAATCACGTGAAGGATAACCTCAGAAACAAACTTATCTCTCTCTTCGGTCAGACGACCGATGACCTCTACAGCCTCATCTCTTTCCTTTTTCAGTCCTTGCTCTTTACTACCAAACTGGCTCATTCGAAGGCTCAACGCAATGCGTTTCTTATTCTCCTCTTCCAACTAACTTCAACCTCTCAACCTCGGCCTTATGCTCAGACCCCAAACGATGCAACTTCTCAACTAACACACAATTTTCATCAGCTTGATATTTCAAACCCTGCATACGGGTCTTCATATCTTTAATGACTGCAACATTGGCTTTGTCTTTCTCACAAGGATTTTGTAGTTCTTCCTGTGCCTTATGGAAGCGATGCTCAGCAAAAGTCACCCTTGCCTTGACCTCGGGTAGGAAAGTGTTAAAATTTACCACGACTGAACCTAGAGAATCGAAAACGAGGGCGTTTGTGGCATGCTTCACCATCTCGACGTGGGCAGAGGACATACGGTTGTACAAGAATTCCCATTGGGCAGAAGCGGTCTCTAACAAACCCCCCCTTTTAACCTTCCAACCAGGAATGTATTCTTCCTCACGGTTTTAATCAATCAGGTTAGGCCTAAAAGGGGCTAAAGGTGTCCCTATCCCGACTGAGGGGAAGGAGGGTGGAGAGCATAAGGAGATTTTGTGGTAGCATCCCTTGAGATGGGATCAACAATGGCTTTGTGTGACACCCTTGCCACAATAACCACCATTTACAATACACCCGGGATTAATCACCCACATACGATTACATAATGATCCGATAACTTAATTGAAGTGCGGAAGCATTAAAGTACATAAATTTAAAATAATACAAATTTGTCAAACACCCTACGGTGCTACAAGGTTACATGTCTAAGTCTACATACTCAACAGTATTACATCATCCCAAATTTAATACAACAATTATCCCCATAGATTTGTTACCAAGATACACAGTAGATTTTCTCAATCACTTGAACAAACGACCTAGCTAGATGGTCCCGCAGCAGATTTCCCTTTTCCTGTAAAAGTCAACAACTGAGGGGTAAGCGAATGCTTAGTGAATACCAAATGATTTTACACATTCTGCAAATCCTTATGATGCCACCCAGAGTAACCGCAATAACACATACCGTATACTCCACACATGTATTCAAAGTACGCAAACCCGAGCCGCAGCTCCTTCGAGTTGACACTCGGCATAAAGAAAACCAACCATCTGAGGCAGACATAACATCGGGGATGACTTACTGTCTATCCTGACCACAGAGGTGTCAAACTCTTGGTCATATAGCACAGTAACATCAAAGTACAGATGCGACCACGCAGGTCCATCAATAGGATGCACAACAAATGAACGGACATGCAACAAGTATGAATGTGCATCAACATATACGCAAGTTAGTAGAGTGCAAAACGAAAATGAAACAACATGCCTCAGCAGGCAAAACAAACATAAAGCAGATGCAGACATGTTAAAATCAAAGGTGCTCACAGTGGGTGCGTTATTAAGCTTCAAGTTAATTTTATTTCTCTTCGGGCTTTCAACCGGAACACAAAGTACCCCACTGTGGGTTAAACAACACCACAAGGGACCTGTTACATTTCCATATGGAAAACATATCACATACGTGTTCGAGCATCGATTTGTTCAATAAAAAGTGTTACAACAATCGGAACCGTCATCCGAATCTCACGTTATAAACCATCATTCGAGGTGTTATTATTCCCAATTAACCCTCCATTATATGCATTAATGTAGTACCAAAGATATCCCAAAAGTGTGATTATTTGACTATCAATTCGGGTCCTTAATAACCCATCCGAATCACACCTAAATTGCAGGCGACTCGCCGAGTCGGCCTAGTTGACTCGCCGAGTCGAGGTCCGAATTACGGATCCTCGGCCGGATTTCGAATCCATCCGAATCAAGTTGACCCATCCGAATTCGGGTCCATCCGAGTTCGGTTCTTATTTGTTTTCGGTCCAATTCAATTTCGGGTCTCATCCGAATTCGGATCCAACACTTATGCATTTTTGAAGATTTCATTCACATTGTTCTTGGTGACTCGCCGAGTCGACCATCAGAAACTCAGGTCGCAGCTACGGGTTTTACATGGAAATTGCTAAACATTCGTGTTTAAACACATGCAATCCATAGAAAAGTTATATTTACATATTTGGATCATTTCTAAACTATTTTCCCCATGTATATCATAGTAATTTATCCAGATTTGTCCAAAATATGGATATTTTCTCAAGAACACAAATTTTTACAAAAACTTAGATTTCTCACCTTTTTGGTTGATTCAACGGTTGATTCTTGTTTCCAAACCTTCAGAGATCCTCAATTGATGATTTCCAACTATTATCACACACATGCAAACACTGATTTTCAGATTAAAAATCCGATTTTTGCATCTTTGTTCTTAAAAATAAAACCTCAAACTTTGAAACTAATTTCCTTACCTTTATTCCTTTTGATTCTTGAAGATTTCCAGATTTGATTTACGAATTTTGTCTCAAATTAATTGATTTTCAGCAGAGATTCTAGAGAGTGTTTGAATTTTAGAGAGAGAGTAGTGAGAGGAGTAAAATGGTTGAAATGAAAGACTTAATGTCTTTTTATTTTCCATTTTCGGCTATTGACACAACTACCCCCTCAACTTATCTAGATTTTCCTAATACTGATTTTATTTTAGCTTTATCATCACCAACATTTATAAATCATCATACTCCAATATAATAATTCAAAATTCTCAAATTTATTAATTTCTTAAAATAGCAACCAACTTTTTAAATATACGGATACATAGTCAATCTTTCATAATCCAACTTAATTATATTCATTACGAAATTTAAACTAGATATCCTCAAATTACGATAATAAAATTTTAGGATGTTACACTTTGGGAGAGTCGGATAGTGCCACTCTTTTCCCTTTGGAGGAAGAACGCTTTACAGATATCTTTATATTCTGGGACAAGGGAACTTCATCATCATCTCGGCTGGATACTAGGATCAGAGAATCGCTACGTAGGGAAGCACTAGTTGTCTTCCTCTTCAGACGGGTACGAGCAAAAGGACAGGTGGAGGGGTCCAAAGGTGGTTGATCGAAGGTGACAACAACACTATCTCCTTTTCTTGAGGAGGACCATGCGGAGAGATGGCCCAAAGGGGTCAATGACCCCTCGAGAACAACGTTACCATGTCTCAAGCTTTCGACAACAGATCGATTCACGTTAGTCACTTCCATCCCCTCCAAATCATCCGAGGACAAATTTTCTAGCACGCTCATCACTGTAAAAAACGCAAGGAGATAAAGCAAGGAAAGTCAGCAAACCCAAAAGCCAAACAACAAAGCAATATAACATAAGATCGAAACCCTAGCGAGACCTCCCTTAGACAACACAGGAGCGGAGCCAGACCCGCCCCAGCGGGAGTTCATTTGAAGCAAAGCAAGGACGGGGTTAGGGTAGGTTCTTATTCTAAAGCTTTGTCGAGCTAACAAGGCAAGCAAATCAACATCCAAATCTCTCATCTCGGGAGGGCTTGTTAACGAATGGGGGCAAGCCCCCGCTTTCTGCACAATAAGTTCTTTGTAACTTGAAGAGACAATAGTATCATCTTCCCAGAAGAAAGAGCCTCGCCATTCACGCAACCCCTCAGGAGGGCCAAAAACACTACAGGCACTGATGTTTTTCTTCTTTTGAAATTAAACCAGTCTTTCAAGCAGATAAGCTTGAAAAAATATCAGATAGAGGGATAGAAGGAGCTCCCTCGAGGGCTTTACAAGCAGACTAAAAAACAGTTACTCGCATGACTGCTAAGGGAGACATTTGGCCAGGATGGATGCTAATGCTTAAGCAGGGCCATATAGAAAGAAGAAAAAGGTAATCTTAAATTACCAACAGAAAACAGTTTAGTATATAAGGTTATTTTGTCGGCGGGGGGATTAAGCGCCATCGCTCTGCGGCTGGGAAGTTGATGGTGAAATTCCCCTAGGTACCCATACTCAGAGAGAAAAACCCTAAACTCCGAGGCTGATAGGGTACAGGGTACCATATTAGCCGATGGGGCAGTCGGCATGACAATGTAAAGATAGGACAGAAGGAAGGAAGGAGCCTAACCTGAGGAAAGGAGGGTCACCGGAAAAAAGACCAGAGGAGATACGTCGGGAAAAAGATGAAAAGGCGATAAGGAAGAGGGAGAGTGAATAGTAAAGAGTGAATTTCAAATTTATTGTCTCAGGGGACAGTTTAGGAAAATACGGGAAGGGCATGAACGGTTCAAGACACGTGTCATCACCCTACCCGCACGACCCGAAACCGAAGGCGATGTGACAGCAGTATATGCGCCCTGCGCGCGTGACATACTGTGCTATCATAACCCTCTTTAATTAACGCTGACATCAGCCTCTGCATCAGTCTAATCAGCCGTCACTTTTCGCATAAAATTGAATTGAGGATTATCTTATCTGCTGAAGTGATTTGACAAAGTGTGCTTTGAAGTTTGCAATAACGAAGCGATTCCTACAAAGGGTTAGGAACTATTTACTCTTTCTCACCGCCTTGCCTAGCAACTTCCAGGCGTCAGGTTACCTTGTCGTCTCTCCATACTGACAAAGGGTATCGGGGCTCACAGAATGTCCCTACTTTCAGTCGTGCCTTGGGGGATTTCCTCAGGCCTTACGTAACTCATTTGTCCGGGAAAATGCTATTCTCACAAGTTCAAGTGAAAAGACATGTCTTTTCACTAGAACTTGGGGGACTTGATCATATGGGTCCAATTCGGTATATTAATATGGGCAGCTAAGGCCTATATAGTTTCCTTCCAAGATGGTCCAAGCCCCGGTCCAAGCCCATAAGTGCGTCTGACCCAAAAAGATAAAAGGGGAGACACAAAAGGCGCTGCTTCAGAAGATCTTGTCGGGTGCAGTCACCACCTGAACGGGAGCGCACAAGGGTCATTCATCATTGGTCCATCAGATGTTAGGGAAAAGGAAGTCCGCGCACGACATTGTTATCCAATAGGAATCCTCCCGCGGAGGCTCCCTCGTTTCCCTGATAGACTTATAAATAGGAAACTCCTCGCCTAGTGTAAGACTAATGCTCTTTTATCTCTTATACTCTCACAATTGACTACTCATCATGAATGCTTACTTAGGCATCGGAGTGTCAATGCAGGACACTCCCCTGCATTCTCACTGACCGTAGTTCTTTTCTTTTCTTTGTTCTAGGCGTTGGAAACCACCCGGAGATCACCTGGAAGCATCCTGAGATCCTATCATTGTCTTAACCCTTTATCATTGCTTGTTAAACGTACAAATAATAATAATACTATTAATGATAATAGAGTTAAATAAAAAAATTTACTTGAGAGACTAAAACTAAAATGAACTATAAACTTGAGGGACCAAAATTTAATAGAGAAAATGGTAAAATGGTCATTATAAAATATTTAACCATTTGATTGTTAAAGTTAGTAGTTGGACCATTTTTGCAAGTAAACAGTGAAAATAATGACAGTTTATGCATGGAGATTGTATCCAAAATTTTATCCAAATTCTCAGGACCATTTTTGTAATTTACTCTAAAAATTATGTTTCTTTTATACATAATTTTAAAATTGCGTTACTTAAAATATAACCTATGTAAAGTACGTTGCCTTTCTTTATGATTTTACTACCTTATGGATATAATCATCAATTTGTATATTAGATGATTATTGATTGATCAATAATAGTAAGGTATGGCCGCATGAGTAATGTATATTAAGAAAAAGAAAGTCATCACACTTCATTATAAAAAACCATCAAGAATTCAAGATTTCTATATATAGCAAGTCATCAGTGACGTCCACACTTCCTTACTAACCCATAAAACACTTCATCTTCACCGATCAAAATATAAAAAAACAAAAAACTCTAGAAATTTCCCATTTTTGCCTACTCATATCTCAATTTCAAAAAAGAACAGGGTCCAAGGTTTGTGGGTTTTTTGAATGATTTGAGTTTCTTGATTGAATTTTAGGGCAGACATGGAACGATATGAACTTGTTAAAGAAATCGGGTCGGGAAATTTTGGGGTAGCAAAGCTTGTTAGAGATAAAGGGACCAGAGAGCTGTTTGCTGTCAAGTTTATTGAAAGGGGCCAAAAGGTTTGCTTGTCTCTCTTTTCCTAGATAAAATTTGGGGTTTTTAGAAACAAATGTTAATTTTTTGATTATTGCAAAATAAATTCTGGGTTTGATCAAAGTTTTGAACTTTTGGCAGATTGATGAACATGTGCAGAGGGAAATCATGAATCATAGGTCTTTAAGGCATCCAAATATTATCAGATTCAAAGAGGTTATCAATTTATTTAATTATTTAATCATATTTATTTGGAGGGTATATATACACATAGATACATGTGCTTGTGTCTGTGAATCTGTCTGTGTTTTTGTGTTTTTCGATGTATATGTCGGTCTGTTTCAATGGTATTGAAGTGATTTTAGTTCTGTGTTTGATAAGAAAACCGCTACTGGTACCAATTAAGCAGAGGTTTATCTAAATTTGCTAATTGCATCTACTAAGTACTAATTACATTGCTACTTAATCTAGAAAGTAAAAAATATTTGACTTTGAAGATTCAGAATTTCACATAGATTTTGTAAGTAGTCGAAAAAAGAAATAAAAGTGTGTTTATTTTGACACTTTATTTGGTTATGTTCTTGATGATGACTTGTTTACGTTGTTGAATTTTGCTAATTGCATTTACTAATTACATTGCTAACTTAATCGATAAAGTCAAAATTTGACTTTAAAGATTCGAGATTATACATGGACTTTGTAACTTATTGAACATATAGTATATTTGTTTAGGCACTTCATTTTGGTTATGTTCTTGATGAGTACTTGTTTATGGTATTAAATTTTGCTAATTGCATCTACTAATTACATGCTACTTAATCCCGAAAGTCAAGGGTTGACTATAAAGATTCAAAATCTTACATGGATTGTGTAATTTATTGAAATAAGAACAGAAAGTATGTATGTTTTGGCACTTTATATGTTTATGTTCTTGATGATTGCTTGTTTATGTTGTTAATCATTTCCAATTACATTGCTACTTAAACCCAGAAAGTCAAAATTGGACTTTAAAGATTCACAAATTTTAAATCTCACACGGATTTTGTACTTTTTTGATGAAAGAACAGAGAGCATCTATGTTTTGGCACTTTATTGTGCTTGTATTCTTGATGAACTTGTTTTATGTTATTTAATTATGATAATTGCATCTACTAATTCTACTGTTATCACCATGTTAGTCCAAAAAGTCAACTTTTGATACGTAATTTCTAAAGGTAAAACTAAGCCATCTTTAAAATTCAAATTGACATAGAATTTCCAGGTTATTTTTCTCCGACACTCAATGGTTATTAGCTTTTGTTTAGTTAACTGTAGATATCAATTTTATCTCCATAAAGCCGATAAATTCATGTTAAGACATTTGGCATTGTACTACTGAAGTTTATGTGTCTTGGTTTGTTTTTCTCTACTTTGTTTGTTGGTCCCATTTGGATATACGTTCATGGGACCCACAAATGACACTCGAATGATAAGAGCTATAATAAAATAAAGAGTTAATATTGTATAATAGTTGTGTACTTTTATGAATGTTTTGATTTAGGTAAGTTTACTTATTTTTTAACACATTTAGCAATCACATTTTTAAAACTAATACAATTTGGTAGTTGAGCGTTCTAGTAATCGGCAACAATATTTCCTCCAATATTTCCTCCATCGCCACCTTCTTTCGTATTGTTCTTACGTCACTTTCTGATCACAAACACGTTACTGCAACCCCTTCTTCCACCGCCACCTACCTCCATTCAAACTGTAATGACATCACCACTGTCAATAACTTTGTCTCTCAACTCCGTAAAGTGATGTCAGAGAGATTGGAGAGGAAGGCAGCAATGGAGGAAACATTGTGACTGGTTACCAAGTTGCGTAACTATCAAATTGGAGCAAATTTGAAAGTATGATTACCAAATATGTACAAAAGTGTACACTACTTAAATCGAAACATTAATAATTTACATAGTTATTATGTGCCATTAACCGTAAAATTGTTGTCTTATAAATCACAATATGTGTTAAGCTACAAGAATACAAAAAAAAAAAAAAAAAAATTCATAAGCCACTTGATTAAAGTAGTTGTTATTTATTTGAGATGAGTCTTGAGTTTGCATCTCGTACTTGATCATTGCACTATAAAATTATCGGATGCATTTGTACATGTTTTGCGACCTATATTTTTCAGGTTTTGCTAACACCAACTCATCTAGCGATAGTTATGGAGTATGCTGCCGGAGGAGAGCTTTTTGAGAGGATATGCAATGCTGGAAAATTTAGTGAGAACGAGGCAAGTTGTCTACACACACCCTCCGATTCTTGAATTAATATAGTTCAACTTTTACATCTCGACTAATCCCTGCAAGACACACGTCAACCTACATTTAGATTCCGTGTTACCTAAGTGGCGGACCCAAG
The DNA here is from genome assembly GCA_020465985.1 of Centrapalus pauciflorus. Taxonomy (NCBI): domain Eukaryota; kingdom Viridiplantae; phylum Streptophyta; class Magnoliopsida; order Asterales; family Asteraceae; genus Centrapalus; species Centrapalus pauciflorus. Next base: position 156,166 of record JAANYP010005469.1, on the reverse strand, counting down.
ATTTTCGGTCGCCTGTGGCACAAATTTAAGTCGTGTTTCCGATTTTACAAATTTATCAATTAGATTGGTCGGGTCGGGTACAGTCGATAATATTAATTGAAATTTCATAAGATTTGGGATTGAATACGATTAATGGTATTGAGTTTGATGAAATGAACCAAAATAATAAATAATAATGACTTATTTGATATTTAATTTTCAGTGTTATATTATTAATTCATTGTTTTTTTATTTGTTACATTAAATTACAAAAAATTATACTACAATTTTATTTATTTGATCGAAGATTATAAAAACTTTTGATTAATTTATTCTATTTACGTCTTAATATTTAAAAAGCACAGTTGCACGTTCAAAAAACCACCGGTTGCACATACAAAAAACGGTAAAGAATTACATTACGTAATAAAGTTATTGGCAGAAGGACCGGTGGCACGTGCCACCCCCCAACTCCACTTAGGTCCGCCCTTGCCTTCGTCAAGTAGCAGAGCTCGAAAATCTGAGAAAGGGTAAAGTTTACAAACTAAGTACAACTCTTTTAGCAACTTTAATTTTTAACGTAGCAATATAACATGTATGTTTCAACTTTATTAACTTTGAGGTTTAGTTATAGCAACGTAAATTTTCATTTGTCTTGTTTAGGTGATTGTACTTATTTTCATACTCATTAGGTTGTCTATATTCAAAATCTGTCTGATTTTGGTCATATGGAAATTTTGTGACCCTTTTACCCTTAGGGGGCGTTTGGTATATGGAATTGTAGAGAATGAAATTGCTCAGGCTTACAAGCTTTTATTAAGCAATGACAGTTACACATAACTAAAGATTGACATAGTAAATGAATGAAAAACTATAACTAAAGATTGAATTTAGTATATTTTTCATTGTGACACTTTTTTCATCTTATGCACCAGGCGCGATTTTTCTTTCAACAACTTATATCCGGAGTTAGCTACTGTCATTCGATGGTATAAACTCCATTCTTGGGTTTTCTTATTATCCACAAATATTTTTCCACAAGTCTTTGTTATTAACATTTGATGCGTTTCAGGAAATTTGTCACAGGGATCTTAAGCTCGAAAACACGCTGCTAGATGGAAGCATGGCTCCTCGTGTTAAAATATGTGATTTTGGATACTCGAAGGTGATAATTTTATCCAGTTTTCTTCTCCATTTTGTGGGCTTGGGTGCCCTTCCCTTTTTCTCTATCTTAGAGAAATGAAATGAAATCGAGAATTAGAAGTTTTGGTTGTCAAATTTTGACATTTTGCACTTCAGTCATCAGTTCTGCATTCTCAACCGAAGTCAGCTGTCGGGACACCAGCTTACATTGCACCTGAAGTTCTCTCGAGAAAAGAATATGATGGAAAGGTGCTTTCTTTGTGGTTTTAGTCATTTAATTGATGGGTGATTGGCTTTTCCCAACAATTGTACTTGCCTATTCTCTAAAAACACCGACTTTGCGGTTTTTGGCATATTTTGAAAATACGAATGGAAAAACATGTTATTTACTTGCTAGCTTTGTGATATTTGATTAATTGGTATAAGGATAGTGTTCTTTTTAACAAATGTCCAAGTGCGATGATTTGAAAAGCCGACAACTCTTTCATGTATTCGGATTTCCTATTTTAACCCTTGGAACATTGTAGCTTGCAGATGTTTGGTCATGTGGGGTCACGCTGTATGTGATGCTCGTTGGGGCATATCCGTTTGGAGATCCAGACGATCCAAGGAACTTCCGAACAACTATTTGCGTGAGTAATTAATATCTTAAGATTTGAGGACTTAAGTTATGTCATTTTTAAGGAGCTTGATTAATACTTAGTTTAATATATGACAGCGGATACTCAGTGTCCAATACTCGATACCGGAATCTGTAGAAATTTCATTGGAATGTAGACATCTTCTTTATCGAATATTCGTTGCAAACCCGGAGAAGGTAAGATTCATTACACATGTATAATAGTTGGGAGTGATAACTTTGACCCATGGTAAATGGGCCGATTCGGGTTACTCTTTATCTTTAATGGGTCAAGGGTGGGGACTAAAGATCGATGGGGCCACCCAAACTGGTTATCCGAATTTTTGCAAAAATTATCCGAAACCTGATTCTTTTGTAACCGGATAGTATAACCGATTTTTTTTGCGTAGGGTATACCAGATCTTTTACTGGATAAAAAAAACCGGTTTTATCCAAGAAAAATCAGAGTTTTTTTAGTAATGTGAAATTTTCCAAATATTTTGATACCCTAGTAGCCTTTTGGCTTTTAATCAAACATTTTTCTTGACTTTAATTTGTACAATGAAAACAATACAAAACCGGACATGATTAGAACCGATCCAGAACAGAAATATTAGAAAAACTGTAACCGGGAACTTGAACTATTTGTTACTGGTTCCTGTATGATTTTGTTGGTTTCACAGTCGTTTTCGGAGTTCTGCATAACCCTAGCTGTACTTGATTAGTTTTTCCAACAATGCACAATCACTTTGCAAATACTTTATTGTCGTCACCCGTCACCCGACCAAGGGCAAACATGTAATTTTATCGATGCAACAAAAATACAAAATGTTGCAACTTTCGTGGTCCGTTGCTGGGTAGAGAGGGTATGTTATATATTTACTAACAGATTGTAACATGTCCTTATTTTTCGGGTTTTGTGAAGAGAATAACCATTCCAGAAATCCAAATGCACCCATGGTTTCTAAAGAACTTGCCTACGGATTTGATGACCGGAGGAAGCTCTCTCAACACAAATCCAAACGATACAAATCAAAGCATTGATGAAATATTGTCGATAATACAAGAGGCTAGAACTCATCCTGAGATGCTTAATGATGGATCGGCACAGCCTCTTGGTGACAGCATGGACTTTGATGACTTGGATGATTCTGATATTGAAGACATCGACATAAGTGATGATTATGGTTGCTCGTTGTGAAAAAATGTGTTTCTTGGTTGACATCTCCTTCGACCATCGTAGAAGATGACTCGTGAGTTCGTATATGAATTGTTATCGGATTTTTAGTTTTAATGTTCTAATAAGACCCTGTTAGCTGTTTTTCTCTAATTTGAAAAAAAGACTTCATGCAGTGAAGAAAATGAATGTATCAATAGTATATGATATATACATCATATTCTTCTTTAGTTATAGAAATCTTGATCCTTTCGTTTTTAACCTTTTTTTTTTTTTTTTTAACTTGATGGTGTCAAGAAATTAAGAATCGAGTTTAACGATGAAGCCAGAAATGATGTCAATAATCCTAACAATCGTCATTAATTATAAGAGGCTCATTTTTTAAAAGGGGAAATTACGCAAAAAAACCTCTAAGTTGGATCATTTTTGCGATTAAAACCGCCAACCATTTTTCATTGCACAAAAAACCTCCAACCGGTTAAAACTTTGTAAAATTGGGTTTTTTTCAAAAGCCGGTTGCAACTTGATGACGTGTAAAATTTTTAAATAGATTTTTGCGTAAAAAACCTCCAACTTGTTAAGTTTTTTCAATTAAAACCCCAAATCATTTTTCATTTGATAAAAAACCTCCAACCAACAAAGATATTTAAAATTGAGTTTTCACTGATTGCATTTTGATGACATGGATATATATATTAAAATTTTATTTATTAAACAAATAATTCGTTTCCCAATGAAACCTCCACCCTCTGGGCTAGCGAAACTCACTGCTATTCTGAAGCTAAAATGAAACATAAATAAACGAAATTGAACATAACCTAAAAATGCAACTCGTGAACACAAAATGAAATCGATTCCATCGGCACAATTGAAGTTAAAATACAAGATTAAACGACAAAAGTTAATCGAACATACATAAACAAACAGCACTGGACATAAAGAGGGGATAGAGTAATCGGAGTTGCCGGAGGTAAAGAAGAAGAGAAAAGGTAAATATTATTGTTGGTTAGAGGTGAGAAAAATATAGTTAAGAGTTTTAATTGAAAAAATCACCAATTTCGGGGTTTTTTATGCAAAAATTCAGTTTAAGAATTATACATGTAGTGCCACGTAGACGCCACGTAAGTCGGGTTTGCCATGTGGATGTCACGTGTGTGCCATGTAAGCGTAGCAACCTATTATAACAGGTCAAGTCCTAATTTCATAAGATTTTACCAGTTAGAGGTTTTTTGTGCAACAAAAAATGGTTAGGGGTTTTAATAACAAAAATGGTCCAACTTTAAGGTTTTTTACGCAGTTATCTCTTTTAAAAAATATATTATATACACAAGTTTGTTAACAATTAAATAAGGTTATTAACTTAAAAAGTTTTTAGTTATATCCACTAAAGTATATTGGTTGGGTTGAGCTAAGAAATAAATATTTGTAATTTAAAATTGTAACATATAACTAAAAGGGATAATTGTTGTGATTAAAACCCCAAACCATTTTTCGTTGCATAGAAAACCCCGAACTAACTAAAATCAGTAAATCTAGGTTTTATCAATGGGTAAATCCTACGTGGACCGGTAAATAACCTACGTGGAATAAATTTTAATTGTTGAAACCAGTTGCCAAGTATTACAAGACATCATTTAGATCCCCGATGATAATTTTTAATTGTAATTTTTAAACGAGATTACATCATCAAGGGGGTTTAAATGATGTGTAATATTTGACAACCGATTTCAACGATTAAAAATTATTCCACGTAGGTTATTAATTGGTCCACGTAGGATTAATAACTGGTTACCCATTGATAAAACCTTGATTTTACTGATTTTTAGCTAGTTCAGGATTTTCTATGCAACGAAAAATGTTTTGAGGTTTTAATCACAAAAAACTGACAAGTTTGGAGTTTTTTTTGCACAATTATCCCAATCTAAAATCATCTTTAGTTAGCTTGATAATTTAAAATTTGTGGTCTACCGGAATGATCTCAAAGAAGATCGTGCATGTCAATTGTAATTGGGTTGAAGAATTTGAAAGTTATCATAGTGTATGTGGTTGTGTGATGTTGTCGGATTCGTTAAAATCATTTAATTTAACTTTTAAAGATTGACCTTCATCACTATCACCTTCAAATAACTTCATTTTGAAAATTTTATCCATCCATAGGTATTATAAATCATGCGATTAGCAATTAATAATTAAAGAGTAATTAAAATAAATAAATACAAACTTTCTAGTTTCTAATATCATCGAGTTTTGGTTTAATTCGGGCTAAAAATATTATTGAGTTTAATTTTGGATTAAAGTATTTGGTTTATTTTTATTACTTATCTAGTTATTTAGAAATTAAACTTTTAATATTTTATTTTATTTGAGGTATACATTTTTTAAATCAAGTTGCACACTTAGATTTTTTATTTTTTTTTTTGATAATATAAGTTGCACAATTAAATTTTCGACGGTTGCAGACATAAAGTTTAAAAAAATTACACTACGAAATGCGATTATTGGAAAAGGGACCGGTTGCACGGGCTACCCCTCCCATACACATAGGTCCGCGCCTATGGTTTTAACATTATATAATTATATGATTTTTTGTTGTTACTTTATCATTTTTACTTAAATTTTCACATATTTGGAATATATATATATATATAGGGGTGGGTTCAAAGGAAAACCTATATGCATCAGAAAACCCGGGAACAACTTTATAGTCATTGGATCAGGTGATGCATCACGCAGAAAGTCGATGCATCACGCGGGAATTTGATGCATCACGCGGGGAATTTGATGCATCACGCGGGAATTGTGATGCATTTGTGGTGGTGCATGGAGGTTTTCCAAGGTTTTCCGATGCATGTGGTTTCCAAGGAACCTCTCTCTCTTTCTATCTCACACACACACACATGTATATATATATATATATATATATATATATATATATATATATATATATATATATATATATATATATATATATATATACATATATATATATATAGAATAAAGTTTCTCAGTGTATCAACCAAAAATCCTGCGTATCCAACGTACCCCTCACATGCAAGAGTATTTTCGTCATAACAATCATCATTCACATCACTTATAAAATGATCATTCACATCATCTAATTGATTATTCACAATACTTAATTGATTATTCACAACACTTATCTGATCATTCACAAAAGTTATTTGACTATTTACAATTATTTTACACTTATTTGATCATTCACAATATTTATTTGAACATTCACAATGATTATTTGACTATTTACACTTTTCTACACTTATTTGATCATTCACAACACTTATTTGATCATTCACATTACTTAATTGATCATTCACAATATTTATTTGATCATTCACAACACTTAATTGACCATTCACATTACTTAATTGACCATTCACATTACTTCATTCACAATATTTATTTGAACATTCACAATGATTATTTGACTATTTACACTTTTCTACACTTATTTGATCATTCACAACACTTATTTGATCATTCACATTACTTAATTGACCATTCACAATATTTATTTGATCATTCACATTACTTAATTGACCATTCACATTACTTAATTGATCATTCACAACACTTATTTGATCATTCACAAAAATTATTTAACTATTATAATTCTTTCTACACTTATTTGATCATTCACAACACTTATTTGATCATTCATAATTTTTCAACACTTATTTGATCGTTCACAACACTTATTTGATCATTCACAAGAATTATTTGATCATTCACAGTATTTATTTGATCATTCACATGAATTATTTGACCATTCACAGTATTTATTTCATCATTCACAATAATTATTTGACTATTTACACTTCTTCTACACTTATTTGATCACTCACAACACTTATTTGATCATTCACAAGAATTATATGACCATTCACACTTCTTCTACACTTATTTGATCATTCACAACACTTATTTGACTATTTACACTTCTTCTGCACTTATTTGATCGTTGACAACACTTATTTGATCATTCACAAGAATTATTTCACCATTCACAACTCTTATTTGATCAATTAAATGTTGTGAATGATCATTTTATAAGTATTATGAATAGTCAAATAATTCACGTGAATGATCAAATAAGTGTTGTAAATGATCAAAAAAATATTATGAATGAATCGATCATTCTAATAAATGTTGTGTGAATGATCAAATTAGTGTAGAAGAGGTGTAAATAGTCAAATAATTCTTGTGAATGATCAAATAAATACTGTGAATGGTAAAATAATTTTTGTGAATGATCAAATAAGTGTTGTTAATGCTCAAATAAGTGAAACAAAGAGTAAATAGTCAAATACTTAATGTGAATGATGAAATAAATACTTTGAATGGTCAAATAATTAATGTGAATGATCAAATATGTGTTGTGAATGATCAAATAAATATTGTGAATGGTCAAATATCTTGTGAATGATCAAATAAGTGTTGTGATTGATCAAATAAGTGTAGAAGACTTGTGAATGATCAAATAAGTGTAGAAGAAGTGTGGATGGTCAAATAATTTTTGTGAATGATCAAGTAAGTGTTGTGAATGATCAAATAAGTGTAGAAGAAGTGTAAATAGTCAAATAAGTTAACTGGCTTTGAACCTTTTTGTTGGTACACCCTGTGTGACGATAGCAGTCTAAGTGAACTAGCATCTTGGTTTAAGTAATACTGCAAAACATTGAATATTAACGAGTATTTGATATAACTGTTTACATATGTTTGATAGTTATTGATTGTATGGTTGAACTTGATGTAATGAATTACAGGAAGTTCAAACATAAAGATCAAAGATAAAATCAAACATAAGTTAAAAACATAAGTTTCAAATATAGGTTTAATGTGTGAAAGTCGAATTTAGAATAAATTCGAATTCACAAGTTAATGGGATTCGCTATAGCAGATTCGAATGTACATCAAGAGGCAGATTCGAGAATGTCAAGGGGACAAACTCGAATGGGCCTTGGGCCTGATTCGAGTTTGGCCCACGGCAAACTCGAATGAGCCTCTATAATTAGGGATTAACTCGAATCATTAGGAGACTTTTGTAGAATTCGTGAGGGATTAAGCAAATAGGCGATCTCGAGTTTATCAACTAATTGAGTGTTGTTTCGGAGAGAATCTTCCAGTAGGTACGTTTGTGTTCATCCGTACAGCTCGTTGATAGTCTCCGTGTTCCGTGTGAGAGTTGTCTCCGTCAACCCGTTAACGAGGATTCCGCACTCGTTGACGGTCTCACGTCTAGATAGATCCGTAGTGTGTAGACCTTACAAGTGGTATCAGAGCCAGGTTAAGCCTTCAACAAGTGTGGCGAGCACTAGTGGTTCTCTAAAGTACCGAGAAAACTGTGCAGGCTGCACCAAAACAAGTTGTGAAAAAAATACCGGTAAAAGGTGGACCAAAAGAAGTGGTTAGGACTAATTCACCAAATCGAGTCGTTAATCAATCTAGGTCTGGACCTCAACAACCATATAGGAGCACAACACCTAGCAGAGCATACACTCCAGTTAGGTCACACACTCCTGTTAGACATCACACACCGGTTAGAGCTCAGGGATCTCAATCTGAAATGAAATATAATCGGAATTATTCAAGAGCTCCACAACAAATGCCTACTCAAAGGCAAAGAGTGAATTTACATCACTCGGCACCACAACAAACTCCTGTTCAACGACCCAAGTCACCTGAAAGGCGAGATGGGTATTTGAAAGAGTTTAAGTATGTGGACGAGAATGGTATAACCAAGTCAGTTATGGCTTGGGTTCCCCGTGATAACTAACCTATTTTCTTTCATGTGCAGGAGATCACCACAGGTCCAAACAACAAATGGTTTGTTGGTACATCCCGTGTGACGATAGCAGTCTAAGTTGTCTTACATTGTGATTTTGCATATGTTTGGTATATATATATTATATATGATTGATGTTTATCAGTGTTTGTATGTTTGAACTTGATGTAACGTATTACAAGAAGTTCAAACATAAAACTCAAAGATAAAATCAATCATAAGGTAATGTTATAAGTTTCATCACTTAAGTGTTTAAGTGTAAAAGGCTAGATTCGAATTTCTTAAGGGGATACATTCGAATCTGAGATAGATTCGAATGAGTCCATAGATTCGAATATAGGTTAGATTCGAATCTGTCAGATGGACAGATTCGAATGGGGCCTTAGGCCAGATTCGAGGTTGGCCCACAACAGACTCGAATCAGGGTCTATAATTAGGGATAGACTCGAATGATTAGCAGACCTTTGGCAGAATTCGTGAGGAATTAAGCAATAGGCGATCTCGAGTTTATCAGCTAGGTGAGTCCCGTTTCGGAGAGAATTAGTACGTAGGATCGTTCGTGTGTCGTTCGTTCAGCGTCTAATAGTCTCCGTGTTTCCGTTGGTTGAGAGTTGTCCGTCTAACCGTCAACGAGGATTCTGCACTCGTTAACGGATCCGCGTCTAGATAGATCTTGAAGTGGTAGACCTTACAAGTGGTATCAGAGCCTACGGAGTGTTCGTGGTGTTCTTCGTGTTCATCAGAAACATTCTAGGTTTCTTGACGCTAGTTGGACGGTTTTTCTCTCAAAAACGTGTTTTTGAGCTTAGCAAATTCATATTCGGGAAACACTTTGTCGTTTTTCACGTTTTTGGTCGAAATCATTATTTTCCGTTTGAAAAATAGTGATTTAATCCGTAAAACGTCAAAAAAATCAAAGTGTTAGCCGTTTTTCGAGTTTGCGGCGCTCGAATCTATAGGGGTAATTAGGGTTTTACTTTATTTTCGAGTCTAACCAAAATACGCTCCTTTCGAGTCAATTTCAGTCAGTTTCGAGTCTGTGGTGTTTCGAATCTGTTAATACATTCGAATTGGATCTCGAGTCTATATTCTTTCGAGTTTGTTTCGAGTTTGTTACTGTTTCGATTCTGTGCTTCGATTCTGCTGAATTTCGATTCTATTGTGCCTTCGATTCTAAGGGTCTTCGAATCTATAGAGTCCTTCAAATCTGTCATAACTTCGAATCTAGGGAGTTCCTCGAATCTGACATTCTTTCGAATCTACTTGACTTTTAAGACTTAATCGAATTTAATTTCAAAAGATTAAATATTAATTAGTTTCGAATCTATCTAGATTCGAATAAGTTAATTTAAATCAGTTTCTAATTAAATTAATTAAGTTCAAATTCAAATTTTTTCAGAAAAGATGTCAAACCTTCAGAAATTCCTTGAGATGGATCACGAAGTTGGGAAGGCCAATGCACCACCTAAGCTGATGAAAGTTGAGGATTACTACTGGTGGAAGGATAGATTCACGGATTTTGTACGATTCAACGACATGCGCATGTGGGTGTGCATTGATGAAGGGTACATTCCACCAGTATCTGAGGTTGAAGGCCGTCAAAAGGTTCTGTCATACCAGATGATGAAAGAGGATGACAAGAAACTATTTGAAGCTGAAAACAAGGCTTTCTCTATTATCCGAATGGCGTTACCTCAAGATATCTTGCACACATTTCGGACTCAAAGGACGTCGAAAGAACTTTGGGAGTCTCTTCAGAAAAGGTGTGAGGGTAATCCACGGGTACGTAGAAAGCGTACAGAGCTGTTGACCCAACAGTTTGCAATTTTCAAGGCTCTTAAGGATGAACAGTTGGATGATATTATCACACGATTTTATCATCTGATAACAGAGCTTGAAAGTCATGGTATTGAGTATTCTGACACAGACAAGAACAATAAGCTTCTTGATGCCCTACCGGCCAAATGGGCTATGTACGTGGCTATGATTAAGCTGAATGAAGATAAATACTATGCTCAATCGCTGGATGACATCGTGGGAACGTTGAGGGCATATCACTTCGAAATGATAAAGGCTGAGACTGATTACGAGCAAGTCCAAAATCCGGCGATGTATTTTGGAAAGACATCAAAATCATCAGTGACAGCTGATCAGAAGAGTGCTACAGCGTTTTTCACCGGAGAAACGTCATCACCACCAGAGTCCGAAGACTCACTAAATCGCGCGTTCTTAGGGTTAGGAAGATCGGAAGAACCGCAACCTCAAGTCCAACAGGCATCGACCAGTCAGAACTATTCTAAGATGCCAATGAGCGCAAAGTCGGCGGAAGAACATCTGAATCTGCTTGCTTCGTTTGTGGCCGCATACGGAAATTGCGTTCAAGGGAAGATTAATGATCCGGCTCTTTGGGATGAAGATTACGATCAGGTCGACCCTGATGACTTAGAGGAGATGGATCTGAAATGGCAACTGGCCATGGTAACCCAGAGGGTTAAGAGATTCATAAAGAGAACTGGGAGGAATCTCCAGATGAATAACAAGGGGATAGGATTTGATAAGTCCAAGGTCAAATGCTACAACTGTCAGGGATTGGGACATTTCGCGAGGGAGTGTCAAAGACCGAAGGTAGAATCATACCAAGGACAGAGTCAGCATCAAGGACAGTACCAAAGTCAGTCCCAACAGAGATATCTTCCGAGTTCTTCATCTGGTCAAGCCAATCTAGCGGGTCTGATATCCAATGTCACTTCTGACAGACAGCTAGATGGATCCTATGACTGGAGTTCACATCCTGAGTCCAACGCTAGAGCTTTTATGGCTGAAGTTACGGAGAATGGTTGTGATGAGGATGAGCAGACCACAAGGGACAGTAGTCCGATGTGCGTAGAGAAAGCGAATGATCAGACCGTGCTGGAGTTTGCTGCTCAGATGGCCAACGTGGAATCTGATAACTCTAAGGTTAGTCTTTCTAATTCTCTATTTCGTGATTTATGTGCTTTATGTGTTAGTTCTAACGATAGGTTAAATCTAGTTTTAGACTCACATAAGACCATAGCTGCTCAAAATGAAAACTTAAAAATAGAAAATGCTAGCCTAAATGACATAAAACAAGATTTAAAAGAAAAGCTTAAGGCTGATGCTCAAGATGTAATCGTTCTAAAAGACAAACTGAGTGAGCAGTGTGTTAGGATAGAACTTATGTATGAGCACGTAGAGGCCTTGACCAAAAGTCTGAAAGACAAGGACATAGAGCTAGCCGAGACCAAGGTTAAGGTAGCAGAGGCAAATAGCAAGCTGGAAAAGTTTAGGAATTCGAGCCTAAACCTAGGGAAAGTCTTAGATGCCCAAAGACAGTCTAAGAAGCCTGTAGGTCTAGGTTTTCACGAAATTCCTCCACCTTTCAATGATAACTATGTGCCTCAGCCTCAGGAGAAAACTGACAAGTCAGTAGTTTTAGAGGACCTACCTGAACCTACACCTGAGCCTAAAGTTGAAAATACACCTAAGGTGACTGACTCAACCGTCAAGGTCAAGAAAGTGAAATTTGTGTCTTCCTCCAGTGAAACACCTGCAGGAAAACAGAAGATTTCATGGGCTGACCAGGTCGAAGAGTCAGACACAATAGATGTACCAAAGGAAGTAGACACTAGTGAGACACCTAGATCTAAGGGACCAACCAAAAAGTCCATGGATAAGATGTCTTGCTTTAGATGTCACGAGAAAGGGCACGTTGCTTCTCACTGTCCAAATAGGAAAGCTGATGTTACACCTAAGACAGTGAACCCAACACCTGTTAAGCCCTCACCAAGTGTGGCGAGCACGAGTAGTTCTCAGAGTACCGAGAAAACTGTGCAGGCCGCACCAAAACCTGTTGTGAAACAAACACCGGTTAAGGTTGGACCAAAAGAAGTGGTTAGGACAAATTCACCGAATCGTGTCATTAATCAATCTAGGTCAGCACCTCAACAAGTCTATAGGAGCACAACACCTAGCAGGTCACACACTCCAGTTAGGTCACATACTCCTGTTAGACAATATGTTCCGGTAAAAGCTCAGGGATCACAGTCTGAAATGCATTATAATAAGACTTATTCTAGAGCACCACAACAAATGCCTACTCAAAGGCAAAGAGTGAATCTAAATCACTCGGCACCACAACAGAATTCAGTTCAAAGGCCCAAGTCACCTGAAAGGCGAGATGGGTACTTGAAAGAGTTCAAGTATGTGGACGAGAATGGTATTACCAAGTCAGTCATGGCTTGGGTTCCCCGTGATAACTAACCTATTTTCTTTCATGTGCAGGAGATAACTACCGGTCCAAACAACAAGTGGTTCGTCGACAGTGGTTGCTCCAGGCATATGACGGGGGAAAGAAGTCTTCTCACAGACTTCAAGGGGGGTAATAGGGGATTTGTATCATTCGCGGGCAACAAAGGAGGAAATATCACTGGAACTGGAGAAGTCACTAATGGGACGATTACATTGGATCAAGTTTATCACGTTGATAAACTGGTTCATAATCTCATTAGTGTATCTCAAATCTGTGATAAGAAGAACTCGGTGTTATTTACTGACACTGAGGCGTTAGTGCTCAAGCCGGGATTCAAGATACCTGAAGATTGGATATTGATGCGGGCTCCAAGGAAGAATGACTTGTACATGCTCGACATGAACAAGCCAGATAATTCGATGGGTCCGATCTGCTTACTATCAAAAGCTTCGGAGACGGAATCGGTTTTGTGGCACAGACGCATGGCTCACTTGCACCTAAGGAAAATGAACTACATAACGAAGAATGGTTTGGTGCAAGGTGTGCCTCTGAAGAGCTTTCAATTTGAAGACAAGTGTCTACCGTGCATGAAGGGCAAGCAACATAAAAAGACACACAAGTCCAAGAAGCTGAATTCCATAACCTCGACATTCGATTTGTTGCATATGGACCTTTTCGGCCCAATCAACAAAAGGAGTATTGGAGGTAGTTGGTTTTGCTTAGTTATCACCGACGATTACTCACGGTTTTCTTGGGTTTTCTTTTTAGGTACGAAGGACGAGACGGCTACAAAGCTCATCGGGTTCTTAGACCAAGTGGAGAATTCCTACGGAACAAGGGTTAAAAATATACGTAGTGATAATGGGACTGAATTTAAAAACTCTGTAATTGGTGTATATTGCCTATCAAAGGGCATCGTGCATCAATTCAGTGCACCATATGAACCACAACAGAATGGGGTGGCCGAACGTAAAAACAGAACATTGATTGAGGCTGCAAGGACTATGCTTTCGGATTCAAAGCTTCCTACCATGTTTTGGGGGGAGGCAGTGAATACCGCGTGCCACATTTTAAATAGAGTCCTTACAGTCAAATCATTGAACAAAACATGTTATGAAATTTTGAATAAACGGCCACCTAACTTAACTGGATTCGAACCGTTTGGAGTACCATGTACACTTTTAAGAACAAAACATCAACCGAAGTTTGGTGAAAAGGCTGACGAAGGATACTTCCTAGGTTATGTGCCAAACTCACCAAACAAACGGGTTTTTAACAAAAGGAGTGGTACTGTGGAGATTGTGTATAATATTGAAGTCACAAGTTATACACATGAACCCCAAACTGGTCCGGAATGGATATTTGACTATGATAAGTTATTTGAGTCATTTAACATTCCTTTGGATGATACTGCAGGTACAATCGATAAAGACATGGCGACGTTGCACCTAAATGACGATGGCCATATTTTTCCAAGGACCACGTTCGAATCTACGTCCGAGCCTACTGCGACTGTAGATGGGTCTCCAGAAGTTGCTAATCCAGAAGAACCTAACACTGAGAATCAGACTCAAGCATCAAGTTCTGCCTCTGAGGAAAACGTCCGTGAGGAAGAGAATGTGGAAGCTGAGCCTGTTCCCCCTTTAGGTGAAATAGGATCCAACTTAGGAGATAATCTAAGGGTAGACGAAATAGAGACCTCTAGGATTAACAAGAACCATCCTATAGATAGCATCATAGGAAATCCTAACGAGGGTGTGAGGACTCGGAGTAGTGTAAATAACAACACTGTGTTGTTGTCGATGATAAACGACTCCGAGGCATATCATACATGTCTATATTCGTGTTTCATATCGCAAGTAGAGCCCAAAAATGTGCAAATGGCACTTAAGGACAACTCCTGGGTTGAAGCGATGCAGGAAGAACTGTCACAATTTAGGAAACTAGAAGTGTGGGAGTTAGTTCCGTTACCTCGAGGGGAGATTGCAATAGGAACCAAATGGGTTTTTAAGTGCAAGCGAGACGATCGGGGTATAGTCACGCGCAACAAGGCAAGATTAGTTGTAAAGGGTTTCAACCAAGAGGAGGGAATCGATTACAATGAAGTGTTTGCACCTGTAGCAAGGTTAGAAGCAATTAGGTTGTTTTTAGCTTTTGCCTCCTTCAAGGGATTTAAAGTATATCAACTGGACGTTAAGAGTGCTTTCCTGTATGGGAAAGTGAAGGAGTTGGTGTATGTAGAACAACCGCCCGGGTTTACAGATCCTAAATATCCTGATAGAGTATATCGATTAGATAAGGCTCTTTATGGATTACATCAGGCACCTAGGGCATGGTATGAGACTCTATCCAACCATCTTTTAGAAAATGGCTTTGAGAGGGGTAGGATAGATAGTACTCTATTTGTGAAGAGAAAGGGAGATCATTTTATCTTGGTACAAGTGTACGTAGATGATATCATTTTTGGATCATCAGACGAACAGATGTGCAAAGATTTCGAGAAGGTTATGAAGTCTAAGTTCGAGATGAGTGCTATGGGGGAGTTGAATTTCTTTTTGGGGTTACAAGTTGACCAGAAGAAGGAAGGCATGTTTATCCATCAGACCAAGTATGTCTATGACATATTGGAACGGTTTGGGATGGAAGGAACAAAGTTGACTGCCCATTTCAGCACGCCGATTCAAGTGAATCACAATCTCGGGCCGGGTACTGATGGTGATACCGATGTGGATCCGACTTTATATCGGGCCATGATTGGGTCACTTATGTATTTAACTGCTTCAAGACCTGATATTATGTTTGCTGTTTGTATTTGTGCTAGGTTTCAAGCGAATCCGAAGGAGATGCATATGAAAGCTGTGAAGCGGATTCTACGATACCTCAAGTCGAAACCGAAGCTGGGACTTTGGTATCACGCGGAGGGAGATCTAGAGTTGGAGGCCTTCACGGATTCAGACTACGGAGGATGCAGCTTGACGCGCAAATCAACGACTGGAGGTTGTCAGTTCCTCGGAGGGAGACTGGTGTCCTGGCAATGCAAGAAACAAACATCGGTAGCCGTGTCAACGTGCGAGGCCGAGTATGTTGCTGCTGGTAGTTGCTGTTCACAGGTTCTGTGGATACAACAACAATTGCGGGATTACGGTTTGGCTTATACTCAAACTCCAATTAGGATAGACAATCAATCTACTATTGCGATAACAAATAATCCAGTTAAACACAGTAAAACAAAGCACATAGACATAAGGCATCATTTTATTCGTGATTGTGCTGAAAAGAATTTGATCAAACTGGTAAAGGTGGCAACTGAAGATAATAATGCTGATTTATTTACCAAAGCGTTTGATAAGTCACGATTTGAGTATTTAATTCAACTTAATGGAATGCGCAACCCAGAGTAAATTGACCTTAGTAGTATTTTATTTCCTTTTATAGTTGTTATATTTCTTTCTTTTTCAGTAGTCTGCTAATTTAGGAAAGTTTCTAATTTAGGAAAGTTTCTATTTTTAGTAAGTTTCTATTTTTAGTAAGTTAGTAGATTAGCTTAGTTTAATGCGTTTTGCTATGAAAAACAAAAGAAAAAAGAGAGAAAATTACAAAAATACAAAAAAAGAGAATATCAGAAAAGGAGTTAAGTCTTAGATACATAGGTTCAAAGTGACGAAAATTAGCACCGTCGTTACAGACTCTAAGTGTTTAGGCTTTCACACATAATGCAACTAAATCCTAAGTGTTATACTTTATTTAGTTTGATGTGTTGGTAGGCATAATACATATAGGGAATCTCAAGGCTAATAAAATATTCTAGAAAAAGTCAAGCGTGTCACTAACTTAGATGTACGACCAATCGGTCTTAATTTTTATGTACAAGACATACAAACATTGAGTCTAAATGAGGTATGCAAACTTTCTGGGGATGTATGGCAACATCAAATACGTCTGAAAATGGAAAGAATAGAAATATCATGAAAAACTGAGAGTCGAAAACATGCAACTCTGTTGTACGTAAGTACAGACCTGTTGTCTCTGTTTAGATTCGGGTTAGCAGACATGTCGCTTTGTTGTACGTCAGTACAGACCTGTCACCGCTATCTGCTAACTTTAAAAATTAAACCTTAAGTCGAACTAAGACACTTTGTTGTATGAGAATACAGACCTGTGTCCGATGTTTGTCTTTTAAAGAAAGTTTGCAAATACCAACAAGTTAGAATTTTGTCTGTGTGCCTTGATCATAAAAGTATGTCTATGTCTGAGTCACGTAAGATAATTTCCTGATAAATAAAAAGGCCAAGGGATATTCCGAAATGTAGAGTGTTTAACAGGGTAAAATACCAACAATCGGCTAAATGGGTATGTCACAACAAACAATCAAAGGAATCAAAAATTCCTAAGTGTGAAAGTTTAAGTACTGAAAGTAAGTATCGGACATCGCTATCTGATTGAACCTTTCTTAGACTATACTCATCAAAAATATGTTGTTTGGTATTTAGCGTAGCTTGTAAATTTATTTTTATAACTTAAGTCTAGATTAAATTTTTTAGTCAAAATTTTATTTTATTTTATTTTATTTTTACCTTAGCTTATTTTATTTTATTTTAGTTTAGTTTAATTTTTACTTAGGTAAAAGGTCAAAAGTTACTGAGGGTGCATTCAAAGTTGGATAAAATATACAATGCGTGAAATATCTGAGCTTAGGGTAAAAGATTTGGCATAGTTTATCTGGTTACACTACACAGTAGAAAATAGTTGGAAAAAGTTGAAATTATTTCAAAATTTTCCGAAATTTTTCTAAGTGTTGGAAATTTCGAATCTAAGACAGACTCGAATGTGAGATACTTCGAATCTGTCAGTAGACTCGAAATTGCATAGACTCGAAGGTAGTTAGTATATATAGGTCAATAGTGAAGTCATTTATTACTTTACTGTTGTCGAATCTATACTCTCGAATCTGTCACTGGCGATCTCGAATCTAATCTCGAGTCTATCGTATTTCCACTAAACGACATTTCGTCGATTCTAAAGCTTTTGTGGTCGATTCTACTTTCAAATCTAGGTATAAGCAACATGATTGTACAAGATTTTGGTGGTTTAATACACAAATTTGGACTTAAACATCACATTTTGATGTTTTATAGGTCAAAATAGGGTTTTTGCAAAATTACCAAGTTTGGACTAATAAAAGATCAAATTAAAAGCATAAATCTATATTAGAACCTAGTTGAACTAATGTATGTGATTTGCTACGTTCAAAATGGTTAAAATTGTGGGTTTTTGTTGAAATAAAGGCCGACGGGACTTCGAATCTGATAATGGACATTCGATTCTGATCATGGGTTTCTCGAATCTATCAATAGATTCGAGATGACCAGATATTCGAATCTGTCCATCAGACTCGAATAGGGTATACTCGAATCTGTCCATTAGACTCGAAAAGAGAGACTTCGAATCTGTACTTTGTTTAATTTGTTTAATTTAAATTTTATTAAACTTGTGGAAATTTAATTGTGTTAGATTTTGTATTTAACAAAGTACAAAATAAAGCAAATTTAAATTTAAACAAGTTAATTGATTTTTAATGACTCTAACATTTTAACTTACTGTGCAGATATGGCAGCTCGTGCTTTCGTCCCTAAACATAACATGGTTCTTAATCCAGATAATCATATCCCTGAGGCGCAGGGTTTTCGTGAAGTGTTGGACTTCTTAGCTGAATCCAGAATTAGCTACGCTTTGTTTCAGAACATTCCGATTGTAATCTCATATGTGCGGCAGTTCTATGATCACTTACAAGTTGACTGCTCTGTCACCCCGACAGTGCTGAGAACAAGGATCGCAGGGCAACCGTTGGTATTCTCTGCCGATATGCTGCGTCAAGTGTTGCAGCTAGGATCTGAGGAAGAGGAGTCTGGGCCTATTGACTTTCCACTAAGTATTAGGCAAGCGGCTTTTCAACGAATGGGTTACAGTCTAGATGTAACAAAGTCGTCTTACATGAAGAGTGGCCTGATTGGGCAATGGAGATTCTTGGTGCATGTCTTCATGGTCTGTTTTGCACCGAAGAAAGCTGGATTTGATTACATTGTATCAAAAATCCAATCAGCAATGATCGCGATGGTGTACAATAAGAAGTTTAGTTTCTCGCAGCTGATTTTCTCAGAATTTATTCATCAAATCACGGCTCCTGAGAGAGAAAGGTTCCTTTTGTATCCGAGGTTCGTGATGATGTTGATACGCCACTTTTTGCCAAGTCTGCCACAATCAAATGATTCTTTGAGCGTGAATGTAATGGAGAAACGCATATTTGCTGATTGTTCCTCACACCGAGGAAGATTGGCTGTTCCTACTGCTCGTCCGTTGTTTGGAGCTATCTTAGACAGGAACTTTGTGGCACCTGATAATGCCAACTGGGCATGTGAAATAGAAGTTCAACAGCAACAGCAACAGCAACAGCAACAGCAACCGCATCAGCAACCGCATCAGACTCGTGTTCGTCCCCGTGATCCAAGGCGAAGACAAAGAGATACTGCAAGTCAGTCTCAGGCGTCTAGGCCTTCTTCGAGTGAGCAACCAGAAATGCAGGAAGCAGGGCCGTCAACTGTCCCAAATGAAGCTGATCAATTGTGCCAAACGTTAAACGAAATCTGGGAGGCGGGTCCACATGCAAATGAGGATATAGCTGCTGCGTTAGTGGGAGAATTGCTTGAGCCTCCAGAGGGAGAAGAAGATGTCTTCAGAGATGTTGACGAATATGTGCCAGAGCAGACTGGCAATGATGAGTCATCATCTGCTACAGAATCAGAAGAGATGGAGGAGATTGAAGTTGAAGCTCCAGAATCTGTTCAAATTGGAACTTACGGTTCACGTTTGATCATCAATGAAGGTGGTTCGAGAAGGCGAGAGGCCAGGGAATCTGAAGATTCGGATTTTGATGAAGAAGATGATGCTCCACTACTGACGAGGCAAAGGGCCAAACGTCATCGGTTCATGCAAGGGTCTTCCTCTGCATCCGCCAGTCAGTCAGAAGTTCCCCAAACCCAACCTCAAACCACAGCTCCACCATCACCACCACCTCAACCTCATGAGCCATATATTCCACCATCATTCAACCCCTCTCCCATTCAGTCCATTCCATCCACATCTACCGCCTATGCTGAAAATCAGCGGTTTCTTCAACTCAAATCTCGAGTGGATTTCCAACATGTCCAAATCCTGAGCCTAACAAAGGCAATAGGTGAAATTCAGGCACATAATGCAAATTTAGATAAAGAAAATGCTGAATTGAAGATGACAGTTGAAACAATCCAAGAGGAGAATATTGAGCTAAAAACATTCGTCTGTGACCAGGCCGCCGAGTTAAGATCGATGCGCTCCCTCATTGAGCAGTTAATGAAAAACCTTCAGGCTCAGGGGGAGACGTCGTGTCGAGATCAAGAAGTACAGAGGCGGAGGGACGATGATGAAGATGATAACCAAGGCAATGATCCCAGCTCTCAAAGACAGGATGAGCCAGTAGATTTTTCTACTGCTCAGGCTGCTCAATCTCAGGGGGAGCCAAGTCAAACAGAAGGTGAAAGAGGAGAGGCTAGTTCTTCAAGGAATTTAGATAGCGACATGATCGATGCGCTAAAAGATATTGAAGAAGAGCTGATGGAGTTTGATTTTGAAGATGATATTGAAGATTTAGAAGAAGGTGAGTTTATTCCAGATGATGTCGCTGACTGGAAATCAGATGATGAAATAATAGATGATGAAGATGATCACGTTAACGAAGTAATAATCAATTCACAGCCAGTCACTGAATTTTATGAGAGCTCAAATCATAATGTGATTGATATTGATTACATCAAGGTAGCCTCAGTCGAGGATAAAGAACTTGAGGAGGCTGAAAAAGAGCCATCTAGAGCTGATCTAATAAATCTTTGGTTCAAGAAGGAAGAAAAGAAAGAACAGCTGAAGATGAAGAAGACGATGAGAATTCCAAGTGCCGGAAACTTCTCAGGAGGGATTATTAGCTGGTTCTTTGACAGAGAACTGCAGCTGTTTATTTTGAAGAGAAGAGATGGCCTTCAATACTTGAGGCGGACACTGAAAGCTTTTAATTCATTGCCCAAGATTGAAGTTAAAGAGTTAGCCTGGAAAGAGTTGATCAATATTGGAAATGATCCCTACGCGAGCGTTATTGAAAGAATTATAAGGAAAGAAGGGCGATCAGGCAGATTTGAGAGGCTTAAGCCGAGATCAGGCAAAAGGGTCGAGGATGGATCTAGGATAGATCCTCATACTGGAAGACCTTGGGCTAGAATGATCTATAAGCCGGTCAAATGCTTGAAAAGAGTGCCAATGAAGCCAATGCCACAAAATGTTTTGAGAAACATGAAGTGGTGGTACCTGGAGATTGATACTGCTGAAGCTATAATGGAGGATCAAGACGAGCAGGTAATTTTGAAGGTATACGACCCACTGCATTTGATAAACCTATCTAAGGACGACCTGAAGAAGCTTCACGATCAGCCTATCTTTTGTACAGAACCATGGAGATCTGAAGCCAGGAAGTTCCAAAAGGTAGTTAAAGTTTGTATAGATGCAGGGTTATATGCAGGTAGTAGTATCTATAGTTCTAGTACTTAAATTTGATGTAATGTAAATAATTAGAAGCTATCGTCAAGGGGGAGTCTGTTGGTACACCCTGTGTGACGACAGCAGTCTAATCGATCTGCGTTATGATTTAAGTAATATTCTGAATATTAACAAGTGTTTTGATATATATGTTTAATATGTGTTTGTCTGTTATTGATTGTGTGTTTGAACTTGATGTAACATATTACAAGAAGTTCAAGCATAAAAGTCAAAGAGTATGTCAAGCATAAGTTAATACATAAGTTTCATCACGTAAGTGTTTAAGTGTATTGGTTAGATTCGAATATGTAAAGGAAGACATTCGAATCTGTGATAGATTCGAATGTATCCTTAGATTCGAATAGGTTAGATTCGAATCTGTCAGATGGACAGATTCGAATGAGGCCTTAGGCCAGATTCGAGGTTGGCCCACAACAGACTCGAATCAGGGTCTATAATTAGGGATAGACTCGAATGATTAGCAGACCTTTGGCAGAATTCGTGAGGAATTAAGCAATAGGCGATCTCGAGTTTATCAGCTAGGTGAGTCCCGTTTCGGAGAGAATTAGTACGTAGGATCGTTCGTGTGTCGTTCGTTCAGCGTCTAATAGTCTCCGTGTTTCCGTTGGTTGAGAGTTGTCCGTCTGACCGTCAACGAGGATTCCGCACTCGTTAACGGAGCCGCGTCTAGATAGGTCTTGCAGTGGTAGACCTTACATTAATTAATAACATTTTTGGGATATGTAACATCCTCGGATTTAATTTATTGTAATTGAATAATTAGATGAATTTTTGTATGATTAAGTTGAATTACGAAAAAGATTATGTATTTGGATTATGAAAGTTGGTTGTTACTTTATGAAATTAAGAAATTTAAGAATTTAAATTTTAGTTATTAAGTATGATTGTTTAAAAAGTTAGTGAGGATGAAAATTATGACAAAATCAGTATTTAGTAAAAAGAGATAAGTGGAGGGGCCACTTATGTCAATACCCAAAACATTAGAATAAAAGACTTTTGAATGTCTTTCATTCTCATTTCAACCTCATCATTCATAATACTCCATAATAATAATTATTAATTCTCAAACTTCGTAACTTCTTAAAATAGCAACAAACTTAAGAATAAATCAGTATTTTATGGAACCGGTTAAGTTGAGGGATGAAATGTGCAAAAATGATGAAAGTTGAATAAAAAGGCTAAAAAGCCATTCATTTTTCATATTGCACTCTCTCTCTACTTTCTCTCTCTAGAAAAACTCTCTCTACTTCTCTCTAGATTAACTCTCAAACCGACCGGCCGATTATCGAGATTTATACGTCATCGGAAAGATCTCGTGGAGTACTACAACAATCTACGGTTGGATTCTTGATTTCGTACGGATTGAGGTAAGAATCGACCCTTTTAAGCTTTATTATTTCGGTTTTTGAAGGCATAAATTTGAGTTTATCATTTATTGCGTGAATGGAGTTAGTTTTGCTTGAAATTTTGCAAGAATATGATAGAATATGTGTAATAGAATCGAACCTAGGCATAATACATGGCATATTCATGATTTTTAGGCTTTGAAATGAAGGATTTAAGTTGTAGATATGAACAAATTCGAGAGTGCCAAGAACAAACTCGAAATGCAAGAACAAACTCGATTTTTTGTACTAAATTCGAGTATGAATTCGAATCTAGCATATGGTGTTCGACTTTAACCCTTAAATTCGAAGGGGTGGTTCGAATTTAACCCCAAAGGGTTCGAGTTTAGCCTTAAAATCGAATGGGATTCGAATTTAGCCCTTAAATTCGAATTTGATGCTTAAACATTGAAACTCACTCTCTAAACTCGAATATATTGAATGAAACACGTAGACAACGCATAAAATAACAAAAGTTATTCAAAGGATAAGGTGTGAACCTGAGTTAAGTTCAAACCTAGTTATGATTCGAATACGGATGGAGGACGGATTTGGATATGGCCCGAAGTTAGATTTCAATTTACCTTGGATCCGAAATGGGGAAAAACATTGCAAAACTTATAAAACTTGGTTTTATGGAATTAAACGGTGATTGACACAGTATGTTGTTAAAACTGACTTACAAGTCCCTTGTGGTGTTGTTTAACCCACAGTGGGGTACTTTGTGGATCCGGTTGAAAGCCCGAGGAGAAAAAATATTAATTGAAGTTTATTTACGCACCCACTGTGAGTACATATGATTTCGCATGTTTATATCTGCTTTATGATTGCTATTTCCTGCTGAAACATGTTGCTTCATTTTTCGTTTGGAATTCTACTAACTTGCGTAGATTTAGATGCACATTCTTATTTGATGCATGTCCTTTCGTTTGTTGTGCATCTAACGATGGACCGGCGGGTCGCATCTGTTACTCCGATGTTACTGCGCTATATGACCCGGAGCTGATCCCTCCGAGGTTCTGGTAGGCAGTATGTCATCCCCGATGTTATGTCTGTCTCAGATGGTTGGGTTTCATACCGAGCTTTGGGCTCGTAGGAGCGACGGCTCATGTGTGGCGTACTTTGTGTACGTGGAGAGTGCACGACGTGTGTCGTCGGTGCTACTCTTGTGGGCTTCATAAGGATTTATAAAGTGCGTAAATCTGTGTATTCACTAAGCATTCGCTTATCCATCAGTTGTTGATGTTTTTACAGGAAAAGGAAAGTCTGCAGCCGGTCCGTCTAGCTAGGTCATTTGTTCAAGTGATTGAAGATTATCTACTACTTAGAGTAGTAATTGAATAATGGGATTGTTTTTATAATATGTATTTGGGATGATTGTAATGTTTCTGAGTATGTAGACTTAGAATTGGATCCTTGTAGCACCGTAGGGTGTTTGAAACAATTGTAACATTTTATTTATGTATTTTTATTGCTTCCGCATTTTAATTAAGCTTTCAGATCATTATTGCAATTATGTTGGTGTTTAATCCTGGGGGTTATGTAATTGTGGTTTAATGTGGCAAGGGTGTCACACGAGATGTATGCTATGAAAATGAAACTGAGGATAGGCAGTACTATTGGTGGCAAAACGGGCAGGTCAATTTGGTAATGGTCATAGTGGGTCGGATTTAGGTTTGTCTGCCCAGTGGCCACATTTTTTAGGTCAAGTTTAAACTTTTTTGTTTTTTTTTTACATAGAACTTTTTGTTTATTCTGTCTAACTTCATTTTTTCTTTCAAAATCAATAACTCAGTCAAAATGCAATTATCTTGAACAAAATGTCTATTATGCACTTGTGCATAATATCTTTAGTTTGAGTTGTCTTAATGCTTCCCTCTATCCGAGTAATCTTTTATAAACATGTTATTAATTAATGAAATATAAGTGTTAATGATTTAAAACAACCAAGTATCAATAATGTCCTCTTTAGTCTCTCAATTATTTTTTTTAACTGTCAAAGTTCCTCAACCTTCGTTAAAGACTGGTTCCTATTCGTAGTTTGATGATGTGGATTTTTTAGTTTGTTATAAATTTAGTTTTAGCTTCTCTTTCTCTGGCGAAACAAACACAAACCCATTACTTAGACTCGAATCTAGGATCCAATACTGAACACCAACAAGTCTTTCAAGTTTCGTGCTGGGTGCGTTGATAAAAATAGAACTTGTTCGTTGCCATTAGAAATGGATATTTGCCTTGAGGATTGTGCCGATGTTGGTTAGAAAGCGTGACTCGGCAGATCTGGTGAAACCCAATGATGAAAATACTCAAGTCTTCCTTGATCCCTTTCACTTTCACCGCCTCATATTGAAGTTTCCTCGTGAATGGGGGGATGGACGTCATAATGAACATCACTTTAGTCTTCTTGCTGCTTGAAAAGGTTGTTTTACATGAATAGAACTGTAAACTATGGGGCATTTGGTTCGCAAATTTTTTTTTCTGGAATTTGCATTTTGTCAAATGATTTGCATTATGCAGCATTTGCATTTGTCAGCATTTTGTCAAAGAAAATTTGCATTATCTTTTAGGAAAAATTTGCTAATTTGAAAAATGTAAGGTAACTGTGATTTAAAATCCTAGGGAGGAGATTGAGTTTTAAATAACAAAGAAAGAAGAGATTTAAGAAATCTTGAGATTTTAAATCTTTACTAAAATCAGTAGGAGAGAAAGAGTAAGGTTCGTTTGTTTTTTTTTTTTTTAGAGTTTATACGTCTAAATACTTTTTTTCGTCTATTAGATAAGATGTCACATTAAAGTCTAATATTTATTTAAATAAGACTGTTTTTTAAATCACTAAAATGTCTTATTGTATACATATTTCTATTTTATACTTTTTAGTATTAAAATTCTGAACTTTATCACATAAAATAAAATAATTATACCTTATAAATTATTAATCTATTGCTATATTTAAATTATGAAACGAAAAATTCATTAAGTATTCAGATCATTATGTAACCATGTGATTGGTGATTAATCCTGGGTTTATTGCAATGGTGTTTATTGTGGCAAGGGTGTCACAACGACGATGCCATACGATTACCACATACCACGGGCTTATCGTTTTACAGACAATAATAAAAATCACATGCATAGGTTTACCATAAAGATTCCGCTAGGTTACCACACACACAGGCTTACTGTCTCATCGGAGTGTCAAATGAATTATCAACAAGTTATCAACCGAGTGATATGAAACATCCTAAAATTTTATTATCGTAATTTGAGGATATTTAGTTTAAATTTCGTAATGAATATAATTAAGTTGGATTATGAAAAATGATTATGTATCTGGATATTTAAAAAGTTGGTTGTTATTTTAAGAAATTAAGAAATTGAGAATTTCAACTATTAGTTAATATGTATGATGATTAATAAATGTTAGTCATGATAAAATTAAGATGGAAATCAGTATTTAATGGAATAAGAAAAAGTAGAGGGGCTAATAATGCAAATAGCTGAATGTTTTGAATAAAAAGGCTTATGAGCCTTTCATTTGGTCACTTCACTTTCTCTTTAGAAACTCTCTAGGCTCTCTCCCTAAAATCTGCTGAAAATTCGAATTTGTGGAACTAAATTCGTGGGTTTGATCTGGAAATTAACAAGAAATCAAAGGAATTAAGGTAAGAAACATTATATCTCAATTTGGGGTTTATTTGGAGGTTTTAAAATTCAAAATTCGGATTTAAAATCTGTGAAATTTTGATTGCATGTATGTAATTCAAGTTGAAAAGCATCAATTGAAGATCTCTGAAGGATTGGAGACAAGAATCGTGCTTTGATTCGTCCTAAAAAGGTAATAAATCTGAGATTTGGTGAACTTTTGTGTTCTTGAGGTTTTTACTCGGTTTTGGTCAAATCTGGACTGATTAGCATGTTTTAGATGGGGAACATGATGTAGAAATACCCCAATAATGTTTATAAAACATTATAAATGATTGCATGTTGTTAAAATTAAGTTTTGGAAATTTTTGAGTAAAATCCGTAAGTTGCGACCTGCGTATCTGCAAGTGAACTCGGCGAGTTCATAAGGGAACTCGGTGAGTTCCCAAGAACACTTGAATAAATCTTCAAAAATTCATAAGTATTGGATCCGAATTCGGTTGGGACCCCGGATGAGACCCGAAACATAGATGGAACCGAACTTGAATAAGAACCGAACTCGGATGGACCCAAATTCGGATGGGTCAACGTACTTCGGATGGGTCCGAAATCCGGTCGAGGATCCGAAATTCGGACATGAACTCGGCGAGTTCACTAAGCCAACTCGGCGAGTTCTATGCATTTCTTGTGTAATTCGGATGGGTTATTAAGGACTCGAATTTATGGTTAATTAATAACATTTTTGGGATATGTAACATCCTCGGATTTAATTTATTGTAATTGAATAATTAGATGAATTTTTGTATGATTAAGTTGAATTACGAAAAAGATTATGTATTTGGATTATGAAAGTTGGTTGTTACTTTATGAAATTAAGAAATTTAAGAATTTAAATTTTAGTTATTAAGTATGATTGTTTAAAAAGTTAGTGAGGATGAAAATTATGACAAAATCAGTATTTAGTAAAAAGAGATAAGTGGAGGGGCCACTTATGTCAATACCCAAAACATTAGAATAAAAGACTTTTGAATGTCTTTCATTCTCATTTCAACCTCATCATTCATAATACTCCATAATAATAATTATTAATTCTCAAACTTCGTAACTTCTTAAAATAGCAACAAACTTAAGAATAAATCAGTATTTTATGGAACCGGTTAAGTTGAGGGATGAAATGTGCAAAAATGATGAAAGTTGAATAAAAAGGCTAAAAAGCCATTCATTTTTCATATTGCACTCTCTCTCTACTTTCTCTCTCTAGAAAAACTCTCTCTACTTCTCTCTAGATTAACTCTCAAACCGACCGGCCGATTATCGAGATTTATACGTCATCGGAAAGATCTCGTGGAGTACTACAACAATCTACGGTTGGATTCTTGATTTCGTACGGATTGAGGTAAGAATCGACCCTTTTAAGCTTTATTATTTCGGTTTTTGAAGGCATAAATTTGAGTTTATCATTTATTGCGTGAATGGAGTTAGTTTTGCTTGAAATTTTGCAAGAATATGATAGAATATGTGTAATAGAATCGAACCTAGGCATAATACATGGCATATTCATGATTTTTAGGCTTTGAAATGAAGGATTTAAGTTGTAGATATGAACAAATTCGAGAGTGCCAAGAACAAACTCGAAATGCAAGAACAAACTCGATTTTTTGTACTAAATTCGAGTATGAATTCGAATCTAGCATATGGTGTTCGACTTTAACCCTTAAATTCGAAGGGGTGGTTCGAATTTAACCCCAAAGGGTTCGAGTTTAGCCTTAAAATCGAATGGGATTCGAATTTAGCCCTTAAATTCGAATTTGATGCTTAAACATTGAAACTCACTCTCTAAACTCGAATATATTGAATGAAACACGTAGACAACGCATAAAATAACAAAAGTTATTCAAAGGATAAGGTGTGAACCTGAGTTAAGTTCAAACCTAGTTATGATTCGAATACGGATGGAGGACGGATTTGGATATGGCCCGAAGTTAGATTTCAATTTACCTTGGATCCGAAATGGGGAAAAACATTGCAAAACTTATAAAACTTGGTTTTATGGAATTAAACGGTGATTGACACAGTATGTTGTTAAAACTGACTTACAAGTCCCTTGTGGTGTTGTTTAACCCACAGTGGGGTACTTTGTGGATCCGGTTGAAAGCCCGAGGAGAAAAAATATTAATTGAAGTTTATTTACGCACCCACTGTGAGTACATATGATTTCGCATGTTTATATCTGCTTTATGATTGCTATTTCCTGCTGAAACATGTTGCTTCATTTTTCGTTTGGAATTCTACTAACTTGCGTAGATTTAGATGCACATTCTTATTTGATGCATGTCCTTTCGTTTGTTGTGCATCTAACGATGGACCGGCGGGTCGCATCTGTTACTCCGATGTTACTGCGCTATATGACCCGGAGCTGATCCCTCCGAGGTTCTGGTAGGCAGTATGTCATCCCCGATGTTATGTCTGTCTCAGATGGTTGGGTTTCATACCGAGCTTTGGGCTCGTAGGAGCGACGGCTCATGTGTGGCGTACTTTGTGTACGTGGAGAGTGCACGACGTGTGTCGTCGGTGCTACTCTTGTGGGCTTCATAAGGATTTATAAAGTGCGTAAATCTGTGTATTCACTAAGCATTCGCTTATCCATCAGTTGTTGATGTTTTTACAGGAAAAGGAAAGTCTGCAGCCGGTCCGTCTAGCTAGGTCATTTGTTCAAGTGATTGAAGATTATCTACTACTTAGAGTAGTAATTGAATAATGGGATTGTTTTTATAATATGTATTTGGGATGATTGTAATGTTTCTGAGTATGTAGACTTAGAATTGGATCCTTGTAGCACCGTAGGGTGTTTGAAACAATTGTAACATTTTATTTATGTATTTTTATTGCTTCCGCATTTTAATTAAGCTTTCAGATCATTATTGCAATTATGTTGGTGTTTAATCCTGGGGGTTATGTAATTGTGGTTTAATGTGGCAAGGGTGTCACACGAGATGTATGCTATGAAAATGAAACTGAGGATAGGCAGTACTATTGGTGGCAAAACGGGCAGGTCAATTTGGTAATGGTCATAGTGGGTCGGATTTAGGTTTGTCTGCCCAGTGGCCACATTTTTTAGGTCAAGTTTAAACTTTTTTGTTTTTTTTTACATAGAACTTTTTGTTTATTCCGTCTAACTTCATTTTTTTCTTTCAAAATCAATAACTCAGTCAAAATGCAATTATCTTGAACAAAATGTCTATTATGCACTTGTGCATAATATCTTTAGTTTGAGTTGTCTTAATGCTTCCCTCTATCCGAGTAATCTTTTATAAACATGTTATTAATTAATGAAATATAAGTGTTAATGATTTAAAACAACCAAGTATCAATAATGTCCTCTTTAGTCTCTCAATTATTTTTTTTAACTGTCAAAGTTCCTCAACCTTCGTTAAAGACTGGTTCCTATTCGTAGTTTGATGATGTGGATTTTTTAGTTTGTTATAAATTTAGTTTTAGCTTCTCTTTCTCTGGCGAAACAAACACAAACCCATTACTTAGACTCGAATCTAGGATCCAATACTGAACACCAACAAGTCTTTCAAGTTTCGTGCTGGGTGCGTTGATAAAAATAGAACTTGTTCGTTGCCATTAGAAATGGATATTTGCCTTGAGGATTGTGCCGATGTTGGTTAGAAAGCGTGACTCGGCAGATCTGGTGAAACCCAATGATGAAAATACTCAAGTCTTCCTTGATCCCTTTCACTTTCACCGCCTCATATTGAAGTTTCCTCGTGAATGGGGGGATGGACGTCATAATGAACATCACTTTAGTCTTCTTGCTGCTTGAAAAGGTTGTTTTACATGAATAGAACTGTAAACTATGGGGCATTTGGTTCGCAAATTTTTTTTTCTGGAATTTGCATTTTGTCAAATGATTTGCATTATGCAGCATTTGCATTTGTCAGCATTTTGTCAAAGAAAATTTGCATTATCTTTTAGGAAAAATTTGCTAATTTGAAAAATGCAAGGTAACTGTGATTTAAAATCCTAGGGAGGAGATTGAGTTTTAAATAACAAAGAAAGAAGAGATTTAAGAAATCTTGAGATTTTAAATCTTTACTAAAATCAGTAGGAGAGAAAGAGTAAGGTTCGTTTGTTTTTTTTTTTTTTAGAGTTTATACGTCTAAATACTTTTTTTCGTCTATTAGATAAGATGTCACATTAAAGTCTAATATTTATTTAAATAAGACTGTTTTCTAAATCACTAAAATGTCTTATTGTATACATATTTCTATTTTATACTTTTTAGTATTAAAATTCTGAACTTTATCACATAAAATAAAATAATTATACCTTATAAATTATTAATCTATTGCTATATTTAAATTATGAAACGAAAAATTAATTTAAACATAAAACGCATCATGGTCTATTGATTGTAATCAAACAACCATTACTAACATCATGATTTAAACACAACGAAACATACGAACATAAATATCGTAACAACTAATATCAATATTCATTATCATCCCACAATGTCTTCTATTACTTGAGTTGCTACATCCACATCACCTTGGACGTCAAACAGAAAATGGAGGCATTGTCTTCAAGATTAGAAAACCTTCTAACACACCAAAAACACGTTCAACTGCATTAGTTTTGCATATGCAGCCTTAGAAAGAATATTATTAGTTAATAACACTAAAGTAATAAATATATGTTCGTAAATATACTTGGAGGAGACAATGTTTTCGAACGCTACCATCATTTCTCCACCATTAGAGACTTCCTCAACACAACATTTCAAGAAATATTTAACTTGGTTACTTGTCCATCTAAGACGTTGTGTGTCATCCATTATTTACTAACATAAATTTCACCCAACTATATTATTAGGTTTCATGTACACCAACCCACCAACTTTCTATATACAATCAAAGAATAATGAAGTGAGCCTACTAAAAAACCATTAACTTTATATGTACAATCAAAGGATAAGGGATCTAAAAGGAACTAACAAAGATCAATCCTCAAATCATCTCATCTAAACTCAACAAGAGTGACAAAACGTTAAGAACCACAACAACTAGAAAAAAGAAACCGGAAACAACATAATAAATTAGATATTTACATATAGAAAATACCAAGCTACCCCAAACAGAAGAGATGGTATCTTGCTCATTTTTGAGGAAAGGTAGGCCTAAACTTTATACATACGCATATATGTATGTATGTATACACACACACACATCTATACACGTAGAATAGAAGTACAATTATCTGCAAGGTGAGATTTTTTCAAGAAACTACAGATTGTTTAGAAAAGATCGAGAAAATACATTCAGAGGTACAGATGCGTTGTGTTCCATGTGTAAAAAGAACAAATCTTGTTAACTCGGCAAGTTATCCATCAATTTTCCGATGATGCAATGTCCTTCCAAATGATATTGTTATAACTAAATACTCTCGCAGAACAAAAATTGACTGTGCCCAGTCTCCATACCTCAAGATTACGAGGAATTCTCATTCTCTGAAAATTAGAAGTGCCACTATGTGGTATCACATTTTTCACATATGCCTATTTTACAGTGAATTAGTTTCATCAAAGCATAAATTAACATTTAATCACAACTCAATACACAATAACATTCCAACTAGAAATCAAACATATCCACACTTAAGTTTTTGCATAGAAGACGTCCTTTTCATAGAGCACATGTGAGGAAACAACAAAATTTATCATCACCATCCCCACAGATGGGGATACATTCGAGCATGACCAGCCGTTTCAAATCAATAGATTAACCCATTAACAGTAGAACATTCAAATCAGTAGCAAATATTTAACCCAAATCAACTATCAAATGATATTAATTCATCATCAATTTACATAAGTTCCTTAGGAAACCCTATGCTAAATCAAACCATAAACAAAAAAAATCACAGAATCAACTAGAGGGCTTTCACATCAACAACTGATTAACTCATTAACAGAAGAAATTGAAATCGTTTGTGCAGAACATTAGTGCCAAGATTAAATCACAGAAAACTCATTTCAATTTCATAGCCAAAAAACCAGTGCCAAGATTCAAAAAACAAAACCCAGAAGATTCAAAAACGAAACCCATTAATAGAAATGATTTTGAAATCAAACCTGATGTGTGGTGTGGAGAGTGCGAGCAGATGCGTGGTGCGGCGAGTTCACAGATCGCTTGAGAGACGAGGGACGAGGCCCAAAGAGAGGAGCAACGATCAATCACCGGAGGGGAGTAAGAATCAGGGGATAGGGACACCGAGAATGAAGCGATGGATTTTGAGAGGCGAGGCGATGGAATTTTGAGAGGCGAGAGGCGAGTGTAGACATCAGAGTTCAGATAAAAGCTATTTTCCAAATCTATTTTAAATAGATCACCGTCAGACAGTAGAGGTCTGATTTGGAGAAAAAACAACAACATTCAACCTCTTATATCTGACCGAATCAGATAGTAGAGGCAAAAAAGAGAAGAGAGGAAAAAACAAACGGAGCCTAACAAGTAAGTTCGTTTTAAAAACTAATTCAAGTAATTGATGAATTTATTTTAACAAAAAAAGAAGCTAATTTTGTTTTAAAAGAACTTATTTCCTCAAAACCCGGAGGTGGTCACGGGTATGTTTATTGTAAACTCTTTACCTGCAAGAGTGTTATTTGACTCAGGTGCCGATAGATCGTTTGTATCTACTATGTTTGCTCAACAATTGTCTATGCCTTTATCAAAGTTATCTGCTGTACTAGATATTGAAATTGCTAGTAATACTCTAGTCAAAGTAGATCATGTATACCGTAACTGCACTTTAGTGATTGAAGATGTAGTCTTCAATTTGGACTTGATTCCGATCGAGTTTAGTGAATTTGACGTGATTATCGGGATGGATTGGTTGATAGAGAATGAAGCCCACATAGTATGTAAGAAGCGGATGATAAAGATAACTACTCCGGAGGGGCGCGAGATCTGTATTAACGGGGATAGGAGAAGTGGGGATCTGTGTTTGTTGACTATTGCAAAAGCTCGAAAGCTTGTTGCAAAGGGATGTGACGCATACTTAGCATATGCTATTGATGCTAAGGCTGAGAAGAAGACGTTGGCCGATGTGCCTGTTGTTTCACAATTCCCGGATGTGTTTCCGGAAGACTTGTCTGGCGTGCCGCCTGAGAGACAAGTGGAGTTTAAAATTGACTTGATCCCTGGAGCTGCACCGGTAGCTCGTTCTCCTTATCGCCTTGCCCCAACCGAGATGAAAGAAATGATGACACGGCTTCAAGAGTTGTTGGACAAGGGCTTCATTCGACTGAGTTCATCGCCGTGGGGAGCTCCGGTATTGTTTGTGAAGAAGAAAGATGGCACCATGAGGATGTGCATCGATTATCGGGAGCTGAATAAATTGACAATCAAGAACAAGTATCCGCTGCCGCGAATAGATGACTTATTTGATCAGTTACACGGGGCTTGTGTCTTTTCTAAGATCGACTTGAGGTCGGGATATCATCAGCTGAAAGTTCGAGAGGAGGATGTGCCTAAGACAGCATTCAGAACTCGGTATGGGCATTATGAGTTTCTGGTGATGCCTTTCGGGTTAACCAATGCCTCGGCTGTTTTTATTGATTTAATGAACCGAGTTTGTAGACCGATGCTAGATAAGTCGGTGATTGTGTTCATTGACGATATTTTGGTGTATTCAAAGTCTGAGGCCGAACATACTGATCATTTAAAGGATTTGCTGGAACTGCTAAGAAAAGAGAAGTTGTATGCCAAGTTCTCAAAATGTGAGTTTTGGCTGCAACAGATTCAATTTTTGGGGCATGTGATTTCGGGGGCCGGAATTTCTGTAGATCCGGCTAAGGTAGAAGCGGTAAGGAATTGGGAGTCACCTCGTTCAACTACGGAAGTCAGAAGTTTCCTTGGGCTGGCGGGCTACTACAAGAGATTTATAAAGGACTTTTCAAAGATTGCAGTCCCTTTAACTGTGTTAACAAAGAAGAATGCACCGTTTGTATGGGAAACTGTGTAGCAGGAGGCTTTTGAGATCTTGAAGAAGGCATTAAGTGAAGCGCCGATACTTGCCTTACCTGAGGGTAATGACGATTTTGTGGTATATATGGATGCCTCGAGACTGGGGTTAGGTGCTGTACTGATGCAGCGTGGAAAGGTTATAGCTTATGCCTCGAGACAGTTAAAGCAACACGAGAAGAATTATTCAACTCATGACTTGGAGTTGACTGCGGTTACGTTTGCATTGAAATTGTGGAGACACTATCTCTATGGAACTAAGTGTCAATTATACACGGATCATAAGAGCCTGAAGTACATTTTCAGCCAGAAAGAACTTAATATGAGACAGCGTAGGTCGATGGAACTAATAAAAGATTATGACTGTGAGATCCTTTACCATCCTGGAAAGGCTAACGTGGTAGTCGATGCTTTGCGTCGCAAAGCATATGCTAAGGATTGCTGTTACATGATGACGTCTACAATGCTGACCTCCACTATTATTGATGATGTCAAGGCCGTTCAAGAGGAAGCCTTGAAAGACGAAAATGTTGGTGCTGAGGATATAAGGGCACAGATTAAGAATATGGAAACGAGTGAATCGGGTTTGAAAGGAATTTACGAAAGAATCTGGGTGCCAAAGTATGGAGGCATGAGAAATGTGATAATAGAAGAAGCCCACCAATCGAAATTTTCTGTACATCCCGGGAGCACAAAGATGTACAACGAGCTGAAAGCAGACTTTTGGTGGCCGGGATTAAAGAAAGACATAGGTCAGTACGTGGAGAGATGCAGAACTTGTCGGTTAGTGAAAGCCGAACATCAGCAACCATACGGTAGTTTGCAACCGCTTCCCATTCTGGAATGGAAGTGGGAACACATAACGATGGACTTTGTTACTAAGTTGCCGAAGACTAGGCGTCAACACGATGCAGTTTGGGTAGTAGTCGATAGGTTAACTAAGTCCGCACACTTTATTCCGATAAGAGAGAATTATTCTTTGGAAAAGTTAGCACAGATTTATGTGGCTGAGATAGTTTCTAGACACGGGGTGCCAAAGTCTATTGTATCGGACCGGGACAGCCGATTTACTTCCAACTTTTGGTCGGCTTTACAAGAAGGGTTGGGCACGAGAATAGCAATGAGTACAGCTTACCGTCCGCAAACTGATGGTCAAAGTGAAAGGACCATCCTAACACTTGAAGATATGATGCGATCGTGCATATTGGATCTCGGTGGCAATTGGGATGATCATTTGCCACTGATCGAGTTTTCATATAATAATAGTTACCACGCGACGATCAAGAAAGCGCCGTTCGAGGCATTATATGAGAGAAGGTGTAGGACTCCTACGTGTTGGAGGGAAACCGGAGAAACGCCGATTGCTGAGACGGCATTATTACAGGAAACGAATGAGAAGATTCAGCTGGTGAGACAGAATATGAAAGCGGCTCAGGATCGCCAGAAGAGTTATTATGACAGGAGGCACAAACCAATCAGTTTTGATGTAATTGATTGGGTTTATTTCAAGGTGTCACCTATGAGAGGTGTTACACGATTTGTGAAAAGAGGAAAGTTGGCTCCGAGATTCGTCGGACCATTCAGGAATATCGAGAAAGTAGGAAATCAGTCTTATCGCTTAGAATTGCCTGAAGAAATGTCGGGCATACACCCGGTGTTCCATGTGGGGAACCTTAGAAAATCGTTCACAACCGAAAACGAAGATTGGGCTGATCACACCGAGCTACAGATTGACGAAAGGCTTCGGTATGTTGAAGAGCCGGAGTGTGTATTAGATACAAAAGTGAATAAATTAAGAAGCAAAGAGATAGAGATGGTGCTTGTACGTTGGAAGCATCACAAAGGAGCGAATCATACCTGGGAGACTAAGTCTGAAATGATGAAGAAATATCCACAACTGTTCGAATCCGAGTAACTTCGAGGACGAAGTTGAGCGTGGTGGAGCCCATGCTGTAACATCCTCAGATTTAATTTATTGTAATTGAATAATTAGATGAATTTTTGTATGATTAAGTTGAATTACGAAAAAGATTATGTATTTAGATTATGAAAGTTGGTTGTTACTTTATGAAATTAAGAAATTTAAGAATTTAAATTTTAGTTATTAAGTACGATTGTTTAAAAAGTTAGTGAGGATGAAAATTATGACAAAATCAGTATTTAGTAAAAAGAGATAAGTGGAAGGGCCACTTATGTCAATACCCAAAACATTAGAATAAAAGACTTTTGAATGTCTTTCATTCTCATTTCAACTTCAAGAACTCTCTCTCAATCTCTCTCTCTAAATCTGCTAAGATTTGAATTTAAGGAACAAAATTCGTGGAACAAATCTGATTATAAACCAGATTCAAGTGGAAATTAAGGTAAGAACATAATTTTGAGCTTTGGGGTTTTATTTTGAAGAATAATGAAACAAAATTCAGATTTTTAAATCTGAAAATTTGTTATGCATGTTGGTTATAGTAGTTGGAAATCATTCTTGGAAGATTACTGAAGCTAAGGAAACAAGAATCAACGGTTAATTCGTCCAAAAAGGTTAGAAATCTGACTTTTTATTAAGTTATGTGTTCTTGAGGTTTTTGCTCATTTTTGGTCAAATCTGGATGAAATTGGATGATTATGTTATGGAAAATGATGTAGAAACACTCAAATTATGTTAATAAAACATTCCTCTAGATTGCATGTTGTTAGAAATTGATTTTGGGAATTTTTAGTGAAAATCCGTAAGTTTCGAAGGCAAAACCTGCATGTGAACTCGGCGAGTTCAGGGGGAACTCGGCGAGTTCTCAAGAACATTTTGAATAAATCTTCAAAAATTCATAAGTGTTGGATCCGAATTCGGATGAGAATCGAAATTTGGATAGCTTCGAAATCAAATTAAGAACCGAACTCGGAGGGGTCCGAATTCGGATGGGTCAACCCGAACTCGGATGGGTCAACCCAATCCGTATGGGTCCGAAATTCGGATAGGAACTCGGCGAGTTCCTGTCCTACTCGGCGAGTTCTTTATATTTTTGGGTAATTCGGATGGGTTTAAAAGGATCTGAGTTTATGGTCAAATAAACAAACTTTTGGGATATCTTTTGTACTATAATAAGGCATATAATGGAGGGTCAATTGGGAATAATAACACCTTGAATAACGGTTTATAATATGAGTTTCGGATGACGTTTCCGAATGTTGTAACACTTTCGTTTATATAAGTTGATGTCAAATTGTTAAGGAGCATGTAATAATGATGTTTTTACCTTATGGAAATGAAACAGGTCCCTTGTGGGGTTGTTTAACCCACAGTGGGATACATTGTGGATCCGGTTGAAATCCCGAGGAGAGATAATATTGCTTAAAGATTAATAACGCACCCACGGTGAGTACCTTTGATTTTAACATTGCTGCATCTGCTTTATGTTTGCATTGCCTGCTGAGGCATGTTGTTTCATTATCGTTTGGCACTCTACTAACTTGCGTATATGTATTGATGCACATTCATACTTGTTGCATGTCCGTTCATTTGTTGTGCATCCTTTCGATGGACCTGCGTGGTCGCATCTGTACTCTGATGTTACTGTGCTATATGACCAAGAGTTTGACACCTCTGTGGTTAGGATAGACAGTAAGTCATCCCCGATGTAATGTCTGCCTCAGATGGTTGGTTTTCTTATGCCGAGTGTCAGCTCGAAGGAGCTGCGGCTCGGGTTTGCGTACTTTGAGTACGTGTGGAGTATACAGTATGTGTTACCGCGGTTACTCTGGGTGGCATCATAAAGATTTGTAGAATGTGTAAAATCATCTGGTATTCACTAAGCAATTCGCTTACCCCTTCAGTTGTTGCATTTTTACAGGAAAAGGAAAATCTGCCGCGGGACCATCTAGCTAGGACGCGTGTTGAAGTATTTGAAGACTTCTATTGTCCATCTTGGTATTTGGTTTATCGAACTATTGTTGTAATAAAATTAGGGATGATGTAATACTGTCGAGTTTGTAGACTAGACGTGAAACCTATGTAGCATCGTAGGGTGTTTGTCAAAATTTGTCTTATTTTATTTATGTATTTTTGCTTCTGCACTTTAATTAAGATATCAGATCATTATGTAATTTGTTTGTTGGTGATTAATCCTGGGTGTATTGTAATTGTGGTTAAATGTGGCAAGGGTGTCACAGGATATTGTTGGTATTATATGAAGGCATATAATGAAGGGTTAATTGGGAATAGTAACACCTCAAACGATGAGATTTAAACGTGAGTTTCGGATGAAGAATCCAAATGTTGTAACACTTATAATGGTACAAATTGATGCTTGAACACGTATGTGATATGTTTTTCCTTATGGAAATGTAACAGGTCCCTTGTGGTGTTGTTTAACCCACAGTGGGGTACTTTGTGGAGCCGGTTGAAATTCCGAGGAGAAATAATATTGCTTAAAGTTTAATAGCGCACCCACTGTGAGTACCTTTGATTTTACCATATCTGCATCTGCTTTATGTTTGCATTGCCTGCTGAGGCCTGTTGTTTCATTTTCGTTTGGCACTCTACTAACTTGCGTATATGTTGATGCACATTCATACTTGTTGCATGTCCGTTCATTTATTGTGCATCCTATTGATGGACCTGCATGGTCGCATCTGTACTCTGATGTTACTGTGCTATATGACCAAGAGTTTGACACCTCTGTGGTCAGGATAGTCAGTAAGTCATCCCCGATGTAATGTCTGCCTCAGATGGTTGGTTTTCTTATGCCGAGTGTCAGCTTCTAGGAGCTGCGGCTCAGGTTTGCGTACCTTGGGTACGTGTGGAGTATACAGTATGTGTTACCGCAGTTACTCTGGGTGGCGTCATAAAGATTTGTAGAATGTGTAAAATCATATGGTATTCACTAAGCATTCGCTTACCCCTTAGTTGTTGACTTTTTACAGAAAAAGAAAAATCCGCTGCGGGACCATCTAGCTAGGACGTTTGCTGAGGTATTTGAAGAAATCTACTGTGTACCTTGGTAACAGATCTATGGGGTTAATTGTTGTAATAAATTTAGGATGATGTAATATGTTTGAGTATGTAGACTTAGACATGTAACCTTATAGCACTGTAGGGTGTTGACAAACTTGTATTGTTTTTTTTATTTTCGTACTTTATGCTTCCGCACTTTAATTAAGCTATCAGATCATTATGTAATTGTGTATGGTGATTAATCCTGAGTGAAATGTAAATGGTCGTTAATGTCGCAAGGGTGTCACATCGAGATGTTTATCAACAATAATGTATGTGATGGCAAAGCATGTAAATGATAAGAATGCTACAAAAGCGATAACATACAATTCATGATATGCATATAAATACATTAATGCTAGAACTCACAGTGGTGTACAACAAGCTCTCGGCCTCATTACCGAGATATAATCGTCAAGTTTGGGGTAATAGTCTCCAAGGAAATTTGACCCGTCAAACCCCTACAGATTGGTTCATAATATAATTTTTATATGTTTTACGGCTTATAATTTCTTAATATTGACCCGGATACATTAGTCGTAAGACTTATTTAATTTCGGTATTAAACCTCAATTACTATTTTGGTATAAATATTCTCCCTAATTGAAGTCATAAACTATTATGGAAAAAGATCCAAAGAATAATTAAAATTACAATTTCGTACTAAAACTTCGTCCGACTCGCCAAGTCAGTGAACCGGATCGCCGAGTCATCCCATCAAACACTCGAATCAAGCTCATCCGAAACTCAGATCAAGTTAATCCGAAACTCGAGTCAAGTTCATCCGAGATTCAGATCTTCTCTCCCGAATCTCGGATCCCATCATACGAAATTCGGATCTTAACTCATCCGAGAACCCATACTTAGAAAATTTTCTATTAAAATTTAAGACCGACTCGCCAAGTCAACCAGGCGACTCACCGAGTCGAGTGCAGACCTGCACTTTCTGCCTTACGAATTTAAATGCTAAAATTACCAACTTATTCTCATTTATTACAAACGGTTGGGATATCATTCCCAAACACACACACACACATATATATATATATATATATATATATATATATATATATATATATATATATATATATATATATATATATATACTTTATTAAATCCATTTTTACCATTAAAACAATATTTTGACTCTATTGAATCATCTAG
Organism: Centrapalus pauciflorus; assembly: GCA_020465985.1. Taxonomy (NCBI): domain Eukaryota; kingdom Viridiplantae; phylum Streptophyta; class Magnoliopsida; order Asterales; family Asteraceae; genus Centrapalus; species Centrapalus pauciflorus. Next base: position 115,333 of record JAANYP010005469.1, on the reverse strand, counting down.
GGTTCATATGAACTCCAACTTGGGGTTTTGAGTTAAACCCACCACAATGCATAAAAACTTTCATAATAAGCCTTTAAATGATGGATCTAACATATTTCATCATTTTCTTTCAAGATCTAATGATTTCTAAGAGATCTCCATAAAACCCAATTTTACCATTAAAATACTATTTTGACTCTTTTGAATCATCTATGGTTCATATGAACTCCAACTTGGGATTTAGAGTTAAACCCACCACAATACATAGAAACTTTGATAATAAGCCTTTAAATGATAGATCTAACATATTTTATCATTTTCTTTCAAGATCTAATGATTTCTTAGAGATCTCCATAAAACCCATTTTGAGCTCTCATCTTCTTTAAAATGAAGACGGTTAGAAGAAGAAGATAATAAAAGTTTTACAAAGTAATAGTTTGATACCTCTTGGATCTTTAAGAAAATCGAGTGAAGCTTCTCCAAAAATCCGATTTTTCTTTCTTCTTCTCTATTTTGTCTTTTCTCTGTATTTTAAAAATGGGTGAAATGGATCAACACTGTGTGTGTGTGTTCAGCGTGAATATGAAGCCAAGGAAGAGTTTTCTTTTCCTTTTCCTTTTTCTTTTTTAATCCCTAAACATTTCCTTATTTATTTCTAGGTCCCTATAATTATTTCCAATTTTTTTAAAATCCATTCTTCATAAATCAATACTTCATTCATTATAATTTACACAACGATTCATTTATATGTTACAAAATTTATTAATACACGAGATTTGTATTCCCTCAACATAAATATTAAATATTAAAATTAGGGTCGTTACAGTAGACCAATCATTAAAGTGTGAGCTAGAAAACGTGAAGTTTCCACCAGATTGCAATTAGGTCGTTAACCACGTCTTAACTGACATGGTGAGTCCTTGATTCACAAGGACAACATTTGCATCCCATATACCGACATACAGGACAGCTGAAGGTAGCATACCGGTACTAGAAACTATTGAAGTCAAAGTAATAGAAGAAGGAGCAAATCGTAAAAGATGAGCAATAGGAATTGGCGACACTAGCCTCGGGTGTTTCTTCCTAAAAATTCGGCGTGTGACCAAAATTAGCAATATGGTCTTCAATTGCGGCCCTTTGCAATTCGTCTTCCATTGTTACTAAATCAACAGCTCCTTCATAGGTTAAATAATAGAAGACATTTGCAGCCTGTATGAAAAAGGTTTTCACAAGTGGAAGAGTGAGAATGAATAAACATGAAACAAACTCATATAGAGTTACTTAAAAATATTGCTAAAATTTAGTAATGTAACCTCCACTGTTGGTTTCCCACATTTTTTGTAACCGAACACTAAATCAATCCAGTTGTGAAGATTTGAACTAACATATTCACTTTCTAGTGCTTCTCTGTTTACACTTATAAATTCTTCTGGAGATCCCTTGACAAGAAAAAGACAAAAGAAAAGAAAAGATACTGAAAACAGGATTATCATGATTCATGCTCATATAAAACCGATTAAGACAGGTAAGAGTAAAAGAATAGTTCTAGTCATTAAAGTCTCTGTAGAGTATAAACAATTTCAAGGAAAATATTAACAGTCATCCTTTCATCATCATTTTTTTTCAAATGCAGAAAATATGATTCATTTATACTCCAGTATTCCAGATTTACAAATCTACAAATCTAAAGAAAAAGCCAACCAATCATGGGCTCAAACCTAGGTGTACTTTCTTCTCCACTTAAGTAGAAGTAAGCATCTTCAATGGAAATCCTATGAATTGTACATCCACTTTCAAAATCCATTAAATGGCCACGTGTCATTTCCTGCACTAGAGTTCATACTAGGAATTCCATCAAGACTATAAACATATACTATGTTGGTGGTCAAGTCAGGAAATAATTGACATTATTAACAGAAGGGAAAAAGTTATAATGCAGATTTCTCTTTGATCACTACATAACTTCTAAACTAAAGAATATACTGTAAATTAAAAACTAGAGATTGAAAAAAAAGATTGGGCAATGGATCAATACTGGTTCAGATAAAATAGGGCAACTTTAAAAACGGGGCAAACATATTGTGTGTCTAGCTGGGAGGGTTGACTGGCAGAAGAGCACTTTTCCACGTCATTCTTCATCGTCTACTTTGATGCAACTGTTTAACAACTTATATATAGAATAGACCCTTCACTGTTGTGGTTTATTTGGTGTTTATTGGTTCCTTGTTGGAGTTACTCTTCTCGTTCATTCTTATAATCCTAAGGACAAGAAGCATCTTATTGTTAGGATAAGTATGAATCTTCATAGATGTTCTTATTATATATACATACTGAAAAATACGAAGATTAAGGTGGATATATCTACTTAAATAAATTTGCAAGTTTTATCCATAATCATATGGAGCAATCAGCCTTAGATGAGACAGCTACGATTATCTTGGGTGCAAAGCTTAGGGCTAGTGTTACATGGTGTGAAGATATTAAAAATATGTTTGATTTAAGTGGTCACCCAATATTCTCTAAATAATTACAAAGATGACCTAATTATGGAGAAAATGAGAACGACTTAATTGCTTTCAAACAATAAAAATAGATTAAAATTTTCTACAAACATACTAATAATTTTCCATCAAGAACGTAAATTTGAATGTTTTATCCAACATAAAGCTAGAACAATAATGGTAATACATTATTGTTCTAATAATATAATTAATGACAGCTAGTCACTTTGGGAACAAAAAAAAAATAACAATTAGTCATTCAGTCCTTTGAAAGTGAACATGAAATCATTACCTTGGCCCAAGGAGGCAGGCCAACATTAATTAAAGGACACCATATTGTCTCACTCCAAAATTATAAGAGTTTGAGTTAACAAGAAACTCTGGCATCTAAAAGAATTCAGGAACTAGCTCCTTCACATCACTCATATTTGAAAGGCAGTTCCGATATGTGCTCTCAATACTTTGAAAAAGGCGATCTGCTTGGTAAAATTTACCACCCTATAAAAGAATAACAGATTGAAAGAAACATTCCATGCATGCTTAATCCCATAAACTTATAATGTTTCGTGGAACAACTAAATTATAGCTTACTTCAAAAAAAGAAGTGAGCAAGATTTAACCAAAAAAAAATGGAGGAACATGATAAGTTGTGAATGTAAATGAAATACACACACATAACCATACATGAAAGAAGGTACTAACATACCTGCAATATACAGTGCAGGCCTGTAAAAGGCTCTAGTCTGAGGAGATAATATAGCACTATATCCATGCTTTAGTAATGTGACCCATAATAGAAACTGCAAAAGAGTTTGCGGGTATTATTATGCATGTTACTGTCAAAACACTGTCATAAGTACTGGAAGATCACAATATATAACCTGGGGATATCAGGGTCAGAGAAGTTACGGTATCTATATTCAAAAACCTGAAAACTACACTTTAGTATCACTGGCATAATATTAATTCTCATCAAAAGGATATTAAAATGTGTCGATAACACAGATAAGTTTAATTAAATAACCTTAAACCATTTTTGATCCAGTGCTCCAACAGGCTTTGAAAGATCACGAAAAGTAGAGGACTTGTTGAAATCGAGATCCTCAAATGTGTAATCTGCCAGTATCCAAGGAAATACAGGATATTGAGTTAAGTCATTATATAATCGACCGGACAGTGTATTGACGATCATCAGATATTAAAAGTTGGTAATATCCCTTCTCCTCCAACTCTCCTCTGGCAGTTTCAGCAACCTCCAAGGAAACATGTCTATCAATAAAAGAAATAACACCACCCTTGTCTCTCTACCCCATTGGAGAAACAGAATCGTTTCTGGTAGCCACTATCAAGCTTCCAACATCTTCCGCTTCTTTAATTGATGAAAATCAAAAAATATTGGAGCAGCTGAATCGTTGAATTAAACCTCAATGGCAGTGTATCTGAGCAAATAACGAGTCCAGTGGACACCCTTTATCTGTTATCAGAAACAAACATAACAGAATTCAGAATGAAATATAACTAGAATTAAATGCAACAGAAATAAATTATTTAGTAATTTTTGTACCTTGCCAATTTCCCTTCTTCTATAACGTTTGATGTATTCTGATTGCTTTTGAAGAAGATTACCCAGAACTGCATTTATGTTATCCGAGGCCTCTCCCTCAGTAGTTAAATCTAAATTAATTTGCCATTTAGTAGCCTTTTGTTTTTGTGTTCCTAAACTATCAGTTCTGTTTGAAGCAAAACTTCCATATGCTTGAATATTTTTGAAGACAGATGATCCCCTCATGCCTTCAACCAAAAACTCACCAAAAAATGTAAAAACTTCTTCATGACAGCCAAGCGCCCAACTAGTTTTCTCTTTGGGGTGACCACTACACATGGAACAGACATGAGGACCTGAATGAATATTAATTCAGGTAAACCGAATGCATACACATGCAAAATGATTTAACAAGTACATTTAAGTAGACATACCTCTCTAGTTTCTTACTCCATTGTGGTAGAGGAATGGTTTTTCTACTCTTGTAAATCCTTCGAATCACTTTCATCTTTTAAACAGTCTGGGTACTGTATCTCAGATAGATCCTCGCTGGTAAAGGCCTTATACTCACTGCTTTCAGCATCAAGTTCTACTGATTCTAAGAAACTTTCATCAGTTATCCTACGAATTCCTTTAAGTAAAAATCGTTTCATTTGCTGCGGAATATGATCGGCAGAACCCGATTTTGATTCCGTTGCAGAAGGAAAAGTCCCGTTGCTAGGAAGAATGGAAGGAGGATGACAAAGCTTTTCATTAAAATGATAATTTTGCCGTAGCTTTTGTCTACGCCGCCATGCGTCTTCTGTCTTGTCTAGTTTCCAATGTTTAATAATATTGTTTGGGAACGGATTAGCTGACCATGGACCCCTTTCATCAATGAGTGTGCGAAGAATGTGTATCGAATTTTCCTGTTACAAGTTAGTTTCAGACAAATCACAACTAGAATCACATCCGAAGAAAAACTTTATTTTAGTGAGGTAAACAAGACAATAGGGATGGAAAATAAAGTTGTAGGCTTACCGCAGTCATTGTTGTTCCTAATCATGAGCAAGGTGATACGAAGCGCTTCTGCTGATACGAGCAAGCTGATACGAAGCGCTTCTACTCAATGTACTACGTATTTCGTCTTAAAAAATTCTCCATTGGCTCAAATTAGAAGACATATTCTCATCGAACCTAACACGAAACTCATCCACTTGTTTCTGTTGTAATTAAACTCATGTCAAAAGAGTAATGAGTTCATTGAAAGCTACTGGTCAGTTAAGGATAGTGAAAAGGAAATCATTAGATGTGGTAGTCTCTTTGTTTGCTTTGAATTTATATTAGGAGTTAAGAAAACCCTCCAAGTCCTTTTATATTTTGTCTATAAATCAGTCCAGATTATATGAAATAATAGAAGAGAAGAAAAATTTCCTGGATACATAGAGATATATTCTTCTGTCTGCTGCACACACACACACACACCAGAAAAAACCAACACTTAATCTATTATTCAACAAATTGGTATCAGAGCTAGCAAGCAAGCAGAATGAACAACAACAACACCTCATTGGGTCATGTCTCTCTTCAAAAGCTCACAAAATCTAATTATGATAATTGGAGTATTCAGATGAAAGAGTTGTTGGGAGCTCAAGATGCATGGGAGTGTATTACATCAGGTTTTGAAGAACCCACTGTTGAAGTACTTGGTGCCTTGACTACTAATCAGACAAAAGAACTAAAAGAAAAAAGAATGAACGAGAAGATGGCTCTTTATCTTCTGTTTCAATCGGTAGATGAGTCAGGACTTGAGAAGATTGCAGGCGCAACAACAGCAAAGGAGGCATGGGAGATACTTGAGTTGGGGTGTAAAGGAGAAGATAAGGTAAAACAGGTGCGTCTCCAGACTCTACGTGGAGAGTTAGAATTTAGGAAAATGAAGGAGTCTTAAGCTATTTCAGAATATATCACGGGAGTCCAGGTTGTGGTAAATCAACTACGACGTAACGGAGAAACTCTTACGGAGACAAGAGTGATAGAGAAAATTTTAAGGTCATTGATTGATAATTTCAAAAATGTTGTGTGTGCAATCGAGGAATGCAAAGTCCTAGGAGATTTTAAAATTGAAGAGTTAGTAGGGTCATTGGAAGCCCATGAGCAAAGAACGAAGAAAAAGAAACAAGAGACTCTTAAAGAAGTGCTAAAGTCGAAGGTAACCATAAAGGATGACAAGGCAATGTATGCTCACAATAGTAATCGAAGTAAATTTGGAAATTCTGGAGGATACCGTTGTAGAGGACGAGGAAGAGAAAATAGACACCATGAACGAAATGAAAGGGAGTAAACTACACCGCATTACCACTCAATCTTGCGAGGAAGAGGTCGTGGTCGTGGCAGAGGCGGACGTGATGCATACCGCCAAAGAATAGACTGTTATAATTGTGGGATAAGTGGGCACTATGTGATAGATTGTAGAGCCCTTAGAAAGACAGATCATAATGCAAAGTTAACAACAGAAGAAGAAGTCGAGGAGCAAGGGGTGTTGTTGATGGCCCATGACGAAACAAATTCTGAATCTCAAACAATCTGGTACCTAGATTCTGGGGCAAGTAACCACATGTCTGGACTGAAAAAAATGTTTTTAGAAATGGAGGAAGTTTCAGATAGCTATGTCTCGTTTGGAGATCAATCGACGGTACAAGTGAAGGGGCATGGAAAAATCTGTTTTTTTAACAATGGAAAGGAGAGCACAATTGAAGATCTGTATTATGTTCAAGAGATGAAAAGTAACATACTAAGTCTGGGACAATTAATGGAGAAAGGGTACTCAGTGTTTATGATGGAATGAATGATGCATTTGAAAGACAAAGAAGGCGGACTGGTTGCAAGTGTAGAGATGTGTAAGAATCGCACATACAAACTCCATCTCAGTAACATGAGAGGAACATGCTTGAAAATTGAATCGAAAGACAAAAGGGTCGTTATGGCACTTATTGTTTGGACATTTAAGCTTTAGTAGATTACACGAGTTGATAAGAGGAGACATGGTCCATGGTTTGCCCAACTTGGGTTACCAAAACACGTTTTGTGAAAGTTGTGTTATCGGAAAGCAAACTAGAAGTCCATTTCCAAAAGAAGTTGTATATCATGCAAAGATGCCACTAGAGCTTGTTCATAATGACCTGTGTGGACCGATCACACCAGCTTCATTTGGAGGAAAAAGGTATTTCATGACTTTCCTTGATGATTTTACAAGAAAAACATGGGTGTATTTTTTGGCAGAAAAATCAGAAGCTTTTGAGGTGTTTAAAAGATTCAAGGTTCTCATAGAAAAGGCGACAAGATTCTACATTAATACTTTGCGAACTGACAGAGGAGGAGAGTACATGTCTAGTGCCTTTATGAAGTTCTGTGTGGACGAAGGAATCAAAAGATTCTTGACATCGCCTTACTCGCCCCAACAAAATGGCATATCAGAAAGAAAGAACAGAAAAATTCTAGACATGGTTCGCTCAATGTTAAAAAGCAAAAACATGCCAAAAGAATTCTGGGCAGAAGCAACTCAATGTGCGGTGTATATTCAAAATAGATGTCCACATTCTAAGTTGTTAGATAAAACACCACAAGAAGCTTGGAGCGGAATGAAGCCTACCGTGTCTCATTTCAGAATTTTTGGAAGTGTGGTGTATGCTCTCGTACGTGGGAACACAAGAAAGAAACTCGATGACAAAAGTAAGAGGTTTATTTTTATCGGGTATAATGAGAGAACAAAGGCTTATAAATTGTATGATCCGGTTGAAAAGAAAGTGACGGTTAGCATAGACGCGCATGTCGATGAAGAAAACGAATGGGACTGGTCAAAACAGAATGTATCCGTGGATGAAGCTATAAAGTTCGAACTACCTGCTCATGGTAGCGTTGCGGGTGTTGTTGACCCACAAACAATTCTAGAAAATGAAGCAAGTGATACTGTTGATGAGCCGACACACCAAAAGGTTAGAACTCTACAAGACCTTTATGACTTCACCAGTGAGATGCATTTTGTTTATCTTTTAGCAGATGCAAAAATTATTATTATTATTCAAGAGGCTTAAAGAGATCAAAATTGGAAAGTTCCAATGGATAAAGAAATAAGTGCAATTGAAAAGAATGAGACATGGGTGTTGGTAGAACTACCAGAGGGACATGAACCCATAGGGGTAAAATGGGTTTATAAAAAGAAAATGAACGTTGCAGGGAAAATTTACCGGTACAAGGCACGACTTGTTACGAAACGATACCGACAGAAACAGGGGTAGACTGTGATGAGATTTTTGCTCCGGTTGAAAGAATGGAGACAATCCGACTTCTAATCTCATTTGCAGCACAAAACAAGTGGCAGATTCATCAGATGGATGTAAAATCCACTTTCTTGAATGGCTCGCTAGTGGAAGAAGTAGTACAACCATCTAGTTATGTTCAAATAGGAAATGAGGCTAAGGTATTGAAGTTGAAGGAAGCTTTCTACGGGTTGAAGCAAGTACCTCGAGCGTGGAACATGCATATTGATTCGTTTTTGAAGAATATCAGGTTTGTACAGTGTCCATACAAGCATGTCGTATATGTGAATTGTGTTAATAACACACTACTACTTGTTGCTCTATATGTTGATGATCTCATTTTTATTAGTAATGATGAGAATATGATTAGCCAATTCAAGCAATCTATGATTCAGGAGTTCGAGAAGACTGATTTGGGGCTAATGAAGTTTTCCTGGGGCTAGAAATCAGACAAGAATGTTCTGGAATTTTTGTGTCACAGGAAGCATACGTTAAGGAGATCCTAAAACGAAACAATATGACAAATGGTAATCCTGTTCTCACACCAATGGAGCATGGTAGTAAACTTTCTAAGTTTGAGGGAGGAAATCTAGTAGATGCGAACAGGTATCGGAGTCTGGTAGGAAGCTTACGTTACCTAACTTCCTCAAGGCCTGACATCTCATTTTGGAGTACTTAGTCGCTTTATGGAAGATCCAAGATATGCGCACTGGAAGGCAATGAAAAGAGTCCTACGATATTTAAATGGAAACGAATCGTTGGGCTTATATTACTCTGGTGCACAACAGTATGATCTCAAGGGGTACTCGGATAGTGACTGGCATGGTGGCATTGATGACCGAAAAAGTACATCTGGTTACGTGTTCTTTATGGGAGATTCAGTATTTACTTGGGCTTCAAAGAAGCAGCCAATAGTAGCATTGTCTACCTGAGAAGCAGAATATGTAGCAGCTGCATGGTCAGTTTGCCATGCAATTTGGCTAAGGAAACTAATGCAAGAGCTCAAAATGAAGCTTAAAAGGCCGACAAAAGTGTTTGTTGACAACCTGTCAGCAATAAAACTAGCAACCAAAGAAGCAGACAGTATGATCTCAAGGGGTACTCGGATAGTGACTGGCATGGAGGCATTGATCTCAAGGGGTACTCGGATAGTGACTGGCATGGAGGCATTGATGACCGAAAAAGTACATCTGGTTACGTGTTCTTTATGGGAGATTCAGTATTTACTTGGGTTTCAAAGAAGCAGCCAATAGTAGCATTGTCTACGTGAGAAGCAGAATATGTAGCAGCTGCATGGTCAGTTTGCCATGCAATTTGGCTAAGGAAACTAATGCAAGAGCTCAAAATGAAGCTTAAAAGGCCGACAAAAGTGTTTGTTGACAACCTGTCAGCAATAAAACTAGCAAAAAACCCGGTTCACCATGAATGAAGCAAGCATATAGATGTTCAGTTCCATTTTATCCGTGATCAAATAAAGCATGGAGAGGTGTCGCTCACTTATGTTGCAAGTCATGATCAAGTTGCTGATATTTTTACAAAACCGCTTCCAGCAGGGTTATTCAATAATTACAAGCTAATGATGGGAATGAAAGACAAAAGGGACTTGAGTTTAAGGGAGGAATTTGTTGGAATTAAACTCAATTCAAAACAATAACGAGTTCATTGAAAGCTACTGGTCAGTTAAGGATAGTAAAAAGGAAATCATTAGATGTGGTAGTGTCTTTGTTTGCTTTAAATTTATATTAGGAGTCAAAAAACCCTCCAAGTCCTTTTTTGTTTTGTCTATAAATCAGTCCAGATTATATGAAATAGTATAAGAGAAGAAAAATTTTCCTGCATACATAGAGATATATTCTTTGTTTGCTGCAAACACACACACACACACCAGAAAAAACCAACTATTAATATGTTTTTCAACAGTTTCAGCCGCTCCATATTTGAATTTCTTAATACCTAGCCTCATCAGAAATCGGAACCATAAACTGATGGCTGTCAGAGAACTCTTGTGACAAATCAATATCATAACACTTGAGTTCCTTCGTCAAAATAAAAATGGTGACACATCCAGTGGGACAATGAGGCAGATGTATACATAAACGTATATCTAGATCATGATACTTCTAGTATCCAAGAATACATCTTTCTTAGTGAAGAAAAGTAGCATACAACACAAAGGTACATTTATTATGTTTTACACGTTTGAACAACCAGAAGGGAAGGTGTTTAAATTGAAGAGGTCCCTCTACAAACCAACAAAATCACCCAAAAAAATGTTTTACTCGATTCACCAAGACTGTAGCAAGCAGCGGCAACTATCAAGGGCAAGCTGATCACACCGTCTTCTTCAAACACTCTAAAAATGGTAAAATCACAACCAAAATCATATATGTTGATGACATCATAATGGCAGGAGATGATGTGAATATAATAAACCAACTAACGACCTATCTCAACTCGGAATTTGAGAAGAAAGATCGCAAACCTCTCAAAGATTTTCTAGGAAGGGAAGTTGCGAAGCACCAAGCGATAGGGATGATGGGATGTAAGCCTGCACACCCCAATGGAAGCCAACAGAAAACAATGAGCTGAGGAGGATGGTCAAGAGGTTACCAAGGAGAGATATCACAGGTTAGTTGGAAAGCTCATCTATATCTCTCACACACAACAAATATCACTTTTCTGTCAAGGTTGTCGGATTTAAGCACTCAATAAAGGAGATGCATATAAAAGCTGCCTATAGTGTCGTAAGACACTTAAAGGGGCCTAGGGAAAGGACTTCACATCAAGAAGGTGACAACAAGTTTATCAAATGGTTACTGATGCTGATTGGGCAAAACACAGCATGTGAGATATGAAGTGAAAAGTCCCAAACTTATATTTTCTTATAATATGGAATTGTGACGAATATGTGAAACGTCAAGTCTCCGAGAAAATAAAGCCCCAAACCCCACCAATGCAATTTTTTTTGGATTTCTAAAAGAAAGATACATAACTTTTATAATTCATCCGAGATGTCGAGAACAAAGTGTTTGTTCCTCAATGAACAGTTTTCTTAAAGACAAAGTTTCACAAAGAAATAAGTAGTAGTAAAATTGATCTTCACGAAGATTAGGATAAGCCAATTAGTGAACCGACCGTTCAGTCTCAACCTCAACAAGATGCCACTTAGATACCATGAAAAAGCACAAGATCTTCCCAGCTTTGATATGATTCATCTTGGTTGTAAAAAGTGCGCCTGAGGCACGAGCCGCAAGGCTCATCGCATCACGAAGGCCGATGCATAGCAGGGTTCTTGAGATGCACCCGAGCATGCCGAGACACACGTGATTGGGCTATGCTTTTTGTTGGCCATAAAGATATGTTAGGGTTGATTTTTTGCTCAACTTATTTTTGTCATCACCTTTATAGCTTTATTTTTGTTCTGATACTTTGTTTCATACCTTTATCATAGGTTTCGTGATGTGTCTTATGCAAATAATGAACAATGATGCTTAACTTCTTTTATAGATTACAACTTTTGGCATGAAACTGGAAGATTATTAGGTAGAAAACATGATGAAATAATATTTATATATATATATATGTGTGTGTGTGTGTCTATATATATGTATATATATGAGAATATATATATATATACACACACATATGGATTTCTAATAATAGCGTGCCTCGTGTTCGTGATGTGTGCGCCTTCGCCTTGTGTTTTGGAATCCGGGACCCTTAGCGCCTTGCGCTTTTATAACCAAGGGATTCACCATGAACATAAGAGAGAAGGATTTCTCACACTAACGAGGAAGAAATAATAGTAGATCGGAATGAAACTATTATCTATCAAGGAATTCTTAATCCAGGTATGATATTGGAACTTAGTTGATGCAAAAATTAGTAAGACTGCTTAAACCCATTTTCAAGATGAAACAAACATGGAAGGAAATGTGTGCACTATAAATAAAGGTTGGTTGCACAAGGTTTTAAGCAAACTTATGGTACAGACTATGATTAAGCTTTTCACCGATAAACATGCTTGCCTAAGTCTATCACGATAATACTTTCAAATGTTGCATGGTTTTGCTATGAGATTTAATAAATGAATGTCAAAATCGCTTTTCCTAATGAAGCGCTTATAGAGGATGCATATATGACAAAACCTCAAGGTTTTGTTGATCCTAGTAATCCTAATAAAGTATGCAAGCTTAAAAGATCAACATATGGATTAGAGGAAGCCCCAAAAAGTCTGGAATCTTATGTTTATAAGATATTTAGTGAAAGTGTAGTAATATTCTTGGTCTTGTATTTCTAGCTATGGAAAGTGTAAAGGCTTGAATGGGGAATTGTTTTCCTATGAAAGACCATAGAGAGACTACCTATGTAACAATAATAAAGATTAATATAGAATAATTAAGCAGCTAAGCAATCTAAGCAATACAGTTTTGTAGACAAAGAGTTAAAATTAAAATTCGAGGTCCGAGTTCCAATAATCATACCATATGCCTGGGCAGCTGGATCTATTATGTATGGTATGTTTTACACTAGATTAGATGTCTCCTATGCCTTGAGAGAGACAAGTCACTACTAGTCACGTGAAAGTTGGTGTACGATGGTTATAAACACACTTAAGTACTTGAGAAGGGCTAGACGTTGTGGTGTAGGCTTCGGTGAAGGAGTAAGGGCAACCGGCCTAGTAACTCTTAGGTCGGCCCATAATTTAGTTAAGGAAGTATTTACCTTTATTTGTTGTATATAATCTCTTGTACTTTTAATCATTCGTTATCACCTCAATGAAAGAAACCCCTAGTTGCCCCGGTGGACATAGGTCGGAGCATCGAACGAACCACGTAATATCGCATGTTAGTTTATTATTTTTATGTTGTTTGTGTGTGTGTGTGTGTGTGACGAGATAAACCGTAACAATTGGTACCAGAGCTCTAGGCAAGAAACCTTGGTACTCACATGCTAGCAAATATCTCTACATGAACCACTGAGTCGTATCAAACCTGATAAGATAACGCAAGCGGAGTGGGACTTGTTGGATCGTCAAGCCTTTCGGGTTGTCACGTTATCATTGTCAAGAAAACGCCGCATACGACATTGTCAACGAAAATATGACTTTTGTGTTAATTAAGGCAATTTCCAACATGTACGAGAAACCATCAGATGCTAATAAAGTGTTCTTGATGATACAGTTGGTAAAAATGAAGTTGAAGGAATGTACTATCTAATCATGTGAACGAGTTTCATTAGATACTCTAAAGACTTGTATTAGTGGACTTTAAATTCTATGTTGTTATTATCTTTTCTGCAAGAAAGTTGTTGTTGAACAGTGAAAGCAATTAGTAGTTCTTTGGGAAATAATAAGCTTACTCTAGATCTATGGATGAAATGTTAGGGAAGGTTGGAGTAGAAGTTCAAGCAGTCTAGTGAACACATGAGAAAGGGCCAGAAAACAACACACGGGAGACAAAGTCCAAGAAAATAAGTCAGTCAAGACCTAGAAAAAACATCACTTGTTGGAACTGCAAAGGGGTTGGTCATTTTGAAAAACAATGTTGTATTTTAGCATCAACAAACAGGTAAATGTTGCAACTGCCTCTGATAAGCTCTAAAAGATGTGATATAGATTCACGCAGAATAATGATTACAAAAGATGTGATATGTATAATTGCTACTACTTGAAAAAGTTTAAATCATCTTATATCATTTTTCTGATATATGTCGACAACATGTTGGTAGTCGGGTCTGTTCATACCTTTTTCCATCGTGTCAGTTCACACGTGAGATGAAGTCGTTCTTTGTCTAACCTGAGCTTCAAATAAGGCTGAAACATGTAGAATCCCGTTAGAAGTGGGCCCAGGGCATGAGCCCCAGGAGCCACCTCCGACGGTCAAGTCAGAAAATGACCGGTGATGTAATATATCACAATAAATGTATGTGTATATGTGTGTGTAGCAATATATATGTTATGTGAGAATAACTAGAGAGAGAGAAATCCACATAAGAGAAGATAAGTTCCCGTTAGGTTAACGTCCTGGAAGAACAGCCTGGAATTGATGGTGGTGTAGCCCAGGTGCTGCTGTTAATGATACAAGGCATGTTGAGTAAGGAAAACCTCCTGAAATAACCGCCTGGAACTCATGGTATGTAGTCCAGGTGCTGCTGTTGATGAAGCAAGGTGCATGGAGGAAGTGTGACCTCCTGGTAGGTATTCCAGGTGCTCTACCAGTGGCCACTAGTAGAGTGTGAGAGAAGTTAAAGAAGCAGCTGTTAGAGCCAAAAGAGGCACCGTGGAAAAGTCTTCTTTTCTCAGCACAAGTGGGCTATTAGGGTTTCAAATAAAATAGGCTGGGCCATGAGAAACCCGAAGATACATAGAATGCCTATGTAACCAGAAGATATATATATGGCCTGGAAGCCGTAACAGATATAAAACGCCTGAATAGTTGCAGCGAAAAGATATAACGGCCTGGAAGCCGTATCCCGAATATATAAAGGGCCTGGAAGCTGTAACCAGAAGATATAAACGACCTGATAGTCGTATCAAGAATATATATAACGCCTGAAAGCTGTAGCCAAATGATATAATGGCCTGGAAGCCGTATCCTAATATATAAAGGGCTTGGAAGCTATAACAAAAATATATAACGGTCTGGAAGCCTCGTCCAGAATGTATAAAGGCTTGAAAAGATGTACCCAAAAGATATAACGACTTGGAAATCATATCTTGGAGGGCCTAACCAGAAGATCTAAACGTTTTGAAGGGTCTTTCTAGAAGATGTAAACGACCTAAAGGGCCTAACCAGAAGATGTAAACGGCCTGGAGGGCTAATTCAGATGATGCAAACGGTCTGAAGTTCCTGACTGGATGATGGAAACAGTCTAGTAGACCTATCCAGATGATGTAGACGGCCTGGAGGGCCTATCCAAATGATTGAAACGGCCTGGAGGGCCTGAATAGATGATGCAAACGGCTAGGAGGGCCTATCCAGATGATGTAGACGGCCTGGGGGGCCTGACTGGATGATATAAACAGCCTGGAGGGCCTGAACAGATGATGCAAACGGCCTAGAGGGCCTAAAAAGAAAAAGTAAAAGGTCTGGAAGGCCTAACCAGAAGATGCATAACCATAGAATTTAGGTCTAAGCAATGAAGAGAACCGCCGAAGGTTGCTTAATTGTCTTCGGGACTACTGATGATAGCATAAAGTTGTTTAATCTTAAGTCTTTGGTTTTGCCGTCTGAAGTAAATTGCTTTACGACGTCTTAAAGGACGAGACCCCTACAAGGGCAATCATAGTTGGCCATGGACGTAGGTTGCTTTTCATGTTACCAAATGAATGGTTTTTTTCATGCTCTAATGTCGTTAGCGTTGTCGATTTTCCTTGAGAGGAACTAATATGTTCACTTAGCATGAATATGAGTGTGATTCCAGGAGAATAATTCAAGCCTGTGTTTCAGGCGATAACTCAGCCTTAGGTTTCAGGCGATAACTCAACCTTTGGGATTAAATAGTACTCTGTTTGGGCGCCTAGAAAATGTTTCCCATATTGGTGTTCATTAGTTCAGGCGTCTCCCAGCTCAAGTACTTGAATCCATATGAATGATTCCAGGCAAATAGTTCAAACTTGTGGTTTCAGGTGATAACTCAACCTGCTGGTTTCAGGCGATAACTCAGCCTTAGGTTTCAGGCGATAACTCAACCTGTGGGATTAATTAGTACTCTGTTTGGGCGCCTGGAAAATGTTTACCAAATTGGTGTCCATTTGTTCAGGCGTCCCCTGGCACAAGTACTTGAATCCACATGTTTTTTCGTATATACACTAATTCGCGGTTGACACACGGTGAACCCATATATGAGATTCATATCTCATAGATCTATATGTGCATGCTTGTGACGAAGAGCCTGAATTGTAGACAAAAAGTCATGTAGCACCTCGGGGTGACGTCCATACCATGTTGAGGTTTGTGATTGATAATATATCATGGTTACCCCCCAGTTTAATACTACTAATTTCATTAGAAGTATTGAACTCAAATAGCAAGACATGAATCAACATTTTTTAAAACAATAATGTAATAAGTGATGGTAAGAATGTACCAAACCATCTACATAAACAATGATGGGTCTGGATCTTAGACAGAAGGCTGGAGGCGCCTAGATGTGGAGGCTGAGGTCCCTAGACTGAGAGTTGGATGAGTCTAGATGTGATGCCTAGATACCCCTGAGCGTAGCGTCTGGATATCGAGTCTATAAGCGCCTGAACATATAGTCTAGAGGCACCTAGATGCCTAGACATGGAGTTTGGAGGCGCCTAGACTTAGGGCTTGATGAGCCTGATGAGCCCGGAGGTGACGCCTAGACGCCCCTGGAGGTATCGCCTAGATTTGGAATCCCAAGGCGCTTAGAGATGACACCTAAACATGGAGCATGAAGGCTATTGGACATGGGTTTTAGAGTCGTGATACGCTTGGAGGTGACGCCTGGACTTGAAGTCAGAAAGCACCTGGAATTGAAGTCAGAAAGCGCCTGGACTTAAAGTTTGTGACGCCTAGAGGTAGCGCCTGGACCTGAATTTAGTAAGCGTCTGGACTTACGCCTAGAGGTAGCACCCAGACATGATGTCAGAAAGCGTCTGGACTTAGAGTCTGCAGCGCCTAGAGGTTGCGCCTAGACATGAAGTAAGAAAGCGCCTAGACTAAGAGTTTGCAGCGCCTAGAAACAGCTGGAGGTAGAGTCCAGGTGCAAGTAGTAAGCCAATGGCCTTGATATATATATGACATAAATATAAAGTGATTTTTAGCACATTTCTGCTTGACAGGTCACCTGCATCCAGGCGCTAGCGGTAAGTAAACCGCCTGGATCCAGGTGCTAGCGGTAGGCAAACCGCCTTGATGTACAACGAATCATTATCGTCATAATAATGTAAATGAATATGACTATATAATGATGTAGATTTGAGAGATAGAACCTGGAAACCCAAAAGATGAGGTCGTAAAGCAACGAATCTTTTTGTTTCAGGTCCCACGGATGGCGCCAATTGTTCATACCTTTTTCCATCTTGTCGGTTCAGACATGAGATGAAGTCATTCTTTGTCTAACATGTGCTTAAAATAAGGCTGAAACATGTAGACCCATTAGAAGTGGGCCCAGGGCATGAGCCTTGGGAGCCACCTCCGACGATCAAGTCAGAATATGAGCGGTGATGTAATATATCACAATAATATGTGTGTGTAACAATATATATGTTATGAGAGAATAAATAGAGACAGAGAAATACACATAAGGGAAGATAAGTTCCCATCAGGTGGATGATAACATGTTGTAAGAACCGCCTGGAGCTGATGGTGGTGTAGCTGAGGTGCTATTGTTGATGATACAAGGCATGTTGAGTAAGGAAAACCTCCTGGAATCGATAATATGTAGTCCAGGTGCTGCTGTTGATGAAGCAAGGTGTGTGGAGGAAGTGTGACCTCCTGGTAGGTAGTCCAGGTGCTCTACCAAGCCACTAGTAGAGTGTGAGAGAAGTTAAAGGTGCAGCTTTTAGTGCCAAAAGAGGCACCATGGAAAAGTCCTCTTTTCTCCTAAAAGGGGGAGTATTTATAAGCAAGCACACGTGGGCTATTAGGGTTTCAACTAATATGGGTTGGGCCAAGAGAAGCCCAAAGGTTAATTAAATGTGCGCCACAATTATTAATGCATGAGCTACACAATCAAGTCCCCCAAGTCCGAAGTGATTGATTCTAAAACCGATTGCTTTGGACTTATATAAATCTTGTTCTAATTGATACCATCGGGAGCAAGAACATATTTGCAGCCTGGAAATCCCTACCCAGAAGGTATAAACGGCATAGAGAGTCTTGTCCATAATTTATAAAGCGCCTGGGGAAATGCCACCAGAAGATATCATTGGCCTGAAAATCGTAACAAGGATATATAAACGGCTTGAAGAACCGTCCGTATCTAGAAGATATAAATGGCCTGGAATCTGTATCTATAAGATATACAACGCCTGAAGAGTCGTAGCCAAAGATATATATAGCGGTCTGAAAGCCATATATGTAATACATAGAATGCCTATGTAACTAGAAGATATATATATGGCCTAGAAGCCGTAAATGATATAAAACGCCTGAATAGTTGTAGCGAAAAGATATAACGGCCTGGAAGTCGTATCCCGAATATATAAAGGGCCTAGAAGATGTAACCAGATGATATAAACGACCTGAAAGTTGTATCAAGAATATATATAACGCTTGAAATGTTGTAGCCAAATGATATAATGGACTGGAAGCCGTATCCTAATATATAAAGGGCTTGGAAGCTATAACCCGAAGATACATGCCTGAAAAGTTGTATCCAGAATATATAAACTGTCTGGAAGCCGTGTCCAGAATATATAAAGGCTTGAAAAGCCGTAACCAAAAGATATAACGTATTGGAAATCATATCCAGAATATATAAAGGGCCTGGAGGGCCTAACCAGAAGATCTAAACGTCTTGAAGGGTCTTTCTAGAAGATCTAAACGACCTAAAGGGCCTAACCAGAAGATGTAAACGGCTTGGAGGGCTAATTCAGATGATGCAAACGGTCTGAAGTTCTCGACTAGATGATGGAAACGGTCTAGTAGACCTATCCAGATGATGTAGATGGCCTAGAGGGCCTATCCAAATGATTGAAATGGCCAGGAGGGCCTGAACAGATGATGCAAACGGCTAGGAGGGCCTATCCAGATGATGTAGATGGCCTGGAGGGCCTGACCTGATGATATAAACGGCCTGGAGGGCCTGACAGATGATGCCAACGGCAAGGAGGGCCTATCCAGATGATGTAGACAGCCTGGAGGGCCTGACTGAATGATATAAACGGCCTGGAGGGCCTGAACAGATGATGCAAACGGCCTAGAGGGCCTTAAAAGAAAAAGTAAAAGGTCTGGAAAGCCTAACCAGAAGATGCATAACCATAGAATTTAGGTCTAAGCAATGAAGAGAACCGCCGAAGGTTTCTTAATTGTCTTCGGGAATACTGATGATAGCATAAAGTTGTTTAATCTTAAGTCTTTGGTTTTGCCATCTGAAGCAAAATGCTTTACGACGTCTTAAAGGACGAGACCCCTACAGGGGCAATCATAGTTGGCCATGGACGTAGGTCGCTTTTCATGTTATAAAATGAATGGTTATTTTCATGCTCTAATGTCGTCAGCGTTGTCGATTGTCCTTGAGAGGAACTAATATGTTCACTTGGCGTGAATATGAATGTGATTCCAGGCGAATAATTCAAGCCTGTGTTTCAGGCGATAACTCAGCCTTAGTTTTCAGGCGATAACTCAACCTGTGGGATTAAATAGAACTCTGTTTGGGCGCCTAGAAAATGTTTCCCATATTGGTGTTCATTAGTTCAGGTGTCACCCAGCTCAAGTACTTGAATCCATATGAATGATTCCAGGCAAATAGTTCAAACCTGTGGTTTCATGTGATAACTCAACCTGTTGGATTTCAGGTGATAACTCAGCCTTAGGTTTCAGGCGATAACTCAACCTGTGGATTAATTACTACTCTGTTTGAGCGCCTTGATAATGTATTCCAAATTGGTGTCCATTAGTTCAGGCGTCCCCTGGCACAAATACTTAAATCCACATGTTTATTCGTATATACAGTAATTCACGGTTGAC
Source organism: Centrapalus pauciflorus (assembly GCA_020465985.1). Classification (NCBI taxonomy): domain Eukaryota; kingdom Viridiplantae; phylum Streptophyta; class Magnoliopsida; order Asterales; family Asteraceae; genus Centrapalus; species Centrapalus pauciflorus. The sequence goes on along the minus strand of JAANYP010005469.1, from coordinate 95,349 downwards.
ACACGGTGAACCCATATATGAGATTTATATCTCATGGATCTATATGTGCATGCTTGTGACGAAGATCGTGAATTGTAGACAATATGTCTTCAAGCCTTTTGGCAACACGTTGTTCTTGGTTCGCATGGCGAACGTTGAAATGCAAACCAAGTAGCACCTGGGGGTGACGTCCATACCATGTTGAGGTGTGTGATTTGTAATATATCATGGTTACCCTCCAGTTTAATACTACTAATTTCATTAGTAGTATTGAACTCAAGTACCAAGACATGAATCAACATTGTTTAAAACAATACTGTAATAAGTGATGGTAAGAATGTAGCAAACCATCTACATAAACAATGATGGGTCTGGAGCCTAGACAGAAGGCTGGAGGCGCCTAGACGTGGAGGCTGGAGGTTCCTAGTCTGAGAGCTAGATGAGTCTAGATGTGATGCCTAGATACCCCTGAGCATAGCGTCTGGATATCGAGTCTATATGCGTCTGAACATGGAGTCTAGAGGCGCCTGGATGCCTAGACATGGAGTTTAGGGGCGCCCAGACTTAGGGCTTGATGAGCCTAATGAGCCCGGAGGTGACGCCTAGACGCCCCTGGAGGTATCGCCTAAACTTGGAATCCCGAGGCGCTAAGAGATGACACCTAAACATGGGGCATGAAGGCTATTGGACATGGGTTTTAGAGTCGTGATACGCTTGGAGGTGACGCCTGGACTTGAAGTCAGAGAGCACCTGAACTTGAAGTCAGAAAGCGCCGGGACTTAGAGTTTGTAGCGCATAGAGGTAGCGCCTGGACCTGAATTTAGTAAGCGTCTGGACTTAGAGTCTGCAGCGCCTAGAGGTAGCGCCCAGACATGAAGTCAGAAAGCGTCTGGACTTAGAGTCTGCAGCGCCCAGAGGTTGCGCCTAGACATGAAGTCAGAAAGCGCCTGGATTTAGAGTTTGCAGTGCCTAGAAACAGCTGGAGGTGGCCTCTGGACACTACTAAAAATTTACGCAAAAGCTTTAAGAAAAGCCACCAAAAAGCTGTGAAAGGCAGTGAAAAAACCACCAAAAATCTTGCCAAAAGCTGACAAAAAGCTTCTAAAAAAGCGCCTGTACAAACCAGGCGGCTGCAGTCACCTAGCACCAGCCATGAAATTACGCAATATATTTCCTTTTCCTTTTGTCTAGTTTTTGTCTTTATCCACTTGTAGTAAAGAAGTTAATGTCATAAAAAGAGAGACATTTTATATCTAATGCGAAATGACAGTGTGGCCTGGACGTGGAGGTAGACTCTAGGTGCAAGTAGTAAGCCAATGGCCTGGATATATATATGACATAAATTCACTTTATAGCACATTTCTGCTTAACAGGTCACCTGCATCCAGGCGCTAGCGTTAAGCAAACCGCTTGGATCCAGGCACTAGCGGTAGGCAAACCGCCTTGATGTATTACGAATCATTATTGTCATAATAATGTTAATGAATATGACTATATAATGATGTATATTTGAGAGATAAAACCTGGAAACCCAAAAGATGAGGTTGTAAAGCGACGAATCTTTTTGTTTCAGGTCCCACGGATGGCGCCAATTGTACATACCTTTTTCCATCTTGTCGGTTCAGACGTGAGATGAAGCCGTTCTTTGTCTAACCTGAGATTAAAATAAGGTTGAAACATGTAGAATCCCGTTAAAAGTGGGCCCATGGCATGAGCCCTGGGAGACACCTCTGACGATCAAGTCAGAATATGACCGGTGATTTAATATATCACAATAAATGTATGTGTATATGTGTGTGTAACAATATATATGTTATGAGAGAATAAATAGAGACAGAGAAACCCACATAAGGGAAGATAAGTTCCCATCAGGTGGATGATAACCTCCTGGAAGAACCGCCTGGAACTGATGGTGGTGTAGATGAGGTGTTGCTGTTAATGATACAAGGCATGTTGAGTAAGGAAAACCTCCTGGAATCGATGGTATGTAGTCCAGGTGCTGCTGTTGATGAAGCAATGTGCGTGGAGGAAGGGTGACCTCCTGGTAGGTAGTCCAGGTGCTCTACCAAGCCACTGGTTGAGTGTGAGAGAAGTTAAAGGTGCAGCTTTTAGTGCCAAAAGAGGCACCATGGAAAAGTCCTCTTTTCTCCTAAAAGGGGGGATTATTTATAAGCAAGCACAAGTGGGCTATTAGGATTTCAACTAAAATGGGTTGGGCCAAGAGAAGCCCAAAGGTTAACAAATGTGCCACAAAATTATTAATGGATTAGCTACACAATCAGGGTCTAACATGAAAGAAATTAAAGGAATGAAGATGCAATTACCTAAAGAATTCCAAATGAAGGATTTGGGAGCTGCCAAACAAATTTTGGGATTACACAAAATCTGAGACAGAGCTACTCGTACTTTGTAGCCAAGGTTGTATAAATAGGCCTAGTCGGCCGATTAATCGGCGAATAGGAGGGAATCGGGATACTACCGCTACGACTCAGACCACATCAGACTAAATAGGAAATGACAGTAAAAGGCGGACCTAGGCGGCTCTCGATGGGTCTAGGCGGTCGAAATCGGCCTTGAATATGAGTGATGAAGAAAAAGGATGAGATAGAAATATACGTAGCTTATGATGTCTAGAGTGAAACCGAGGAGGTAGAAGCGGACGGCCGAAGTGAGAGGGCAGCAACGGCGCCGAAGGAAAAGGAAGCGTAGGGAAACGAGCATGAGAGAGAAAGCAATGAAAGCCAAACGTCATTTTTTAAAAGAAAACTCTAATTAATTTAAAAAGCAAGAGTTGTGCCTAAATGATATATATATATATATATATATATATATATATATATATATATATATATATATATATATATATATATATATATATATATAATTGATCTAAATTAATTAAATTTAGGTTGTTACCTTAAAATATTTAAATGATTAACCTTGACTTCTAATTATAGAATATTATTATTTATTATTTGATCGTTTTTCATTAATCTATATTTATATCTTAGTATTTTTGAACATGTTACATATATAATTCTGAAATTTACACACTAAAAATTCCAATCCGAGTACTACCGATTAATCCCCGCCTAGCCCATTAATCGCTAGTCCCTTGGTGGCGGGCCGACTACCGCCTAGCGACTTCTACAAACTTGTTTGTATCTTTCACAAGAGAAGTATATTTGGAATGTCCTAGAGAAATTCAACATGTCAGATGTCAAGCCCAGAAGCACACCTCTAGGAAGTCACATAAAACTCTCAAATAAGTGATCTCCAAAGACAAAATAGAAATCGCCAAGGTTCCATACGCCTAGCAGTTGGTAGCTTGATGTATGCAATGGTTTACACAATACCTGATATTGTTCATGCAGTGGGAGTGGTCAGCAGATTTATTTTGAATCCGGGGAAGGAGCAATGGGAATGAGTCAAGTGGATGCTACGTTATTTTAAAGGCACCTGTAAGCTTGCCTAATGTTTGAGCGGAAAAAAGGTAATTTAGAAGATTATTTTAACGCAGACTTGGGAGGTTGTGTGGATACAGGGAAAAGCAAAAAAATTTAGTGTTTACTGTTGGGGGTACAACTATCACCCTTAAATGTCTTGATTGCAAAAGAGTGTTGCTCTATTAACCACTGAAGCAGGATATACGACCATAACATAAACGAGATTTGGTTAAAGAACTTTCTTTCTGAATTGGGTATAATTAAGAATACTATGTCCTCCATTTGTTCACCTCGCAAAGAATCTAGTGTTCCACAGTAGGACGAAGCACATTAAGATGAAGTATCACTTTATTGGAGATTTGATAACTGAATGTATGCCTTCAGTGAAAAAGATCATTGGTACGAAAAATCTAACACATATGTTCACAAAATCTGTAACGCTGGAAAAGCTGAATTTCTGTGCAACTTCAGCTGGCCTTCAGGATTAGTGGATTAATGGTGAGAAGGCAGGTGGCAACTCAGGGGAGATTGATTTTGGAGCGCAGATTTTCGAGTTTCGAAGCCTCCAAGTGGGAGATTGATTTTGGTGAAATTTAAGGTATGCAAAATCTAAGTGTTATGACCGGTAGCAATCATAGGAGCGAAGAAGCGAGATTTTGGAGAGGCAATCCAGCTAGCATGTTTATCTTAAATTTGTTTATTGCTAATAATTATCTAGTTAGTTTTCGATATAGTAGGTTAGATAATTATCTACATAGTAGTTTGGTTTTCCTATTATTTAGGATACCTATGAATTTTTCTTCTTTAAATGTATGCTGCTAGAAGAAAGGGATCAGTTATCAAATTTGAAAATTTGCTTTATAAACAACTAGTCGTCATGGGAAAAAAATACCAGAAACATTACTCCGACGTGGATCGCCCTGTGACCCAATCGCAAATACACATTGGAGCTGTGATGTTTCTGGGATTTTTTTTCTTATGACAACCTTTGTTTATAAATTAGAGAAAGGGGTAGAAAGAACCCAACAATCACATAAAGCTTATTGAAAAAACTTTCAGATTTCAAACCGTTCTCTTTCTTCTGGCAACATACATTTGAAGAAAATCAATTCATAACTTTCCCTAAATAATAGGAAAACTAAACTCTTATCTCGAAAACTATTTAACCCAGTATCTACATATATAACTGGAACACTAAACAAGCATACATAAAAGTATTCAACCTACTATATCATTAAACTATCTAGATAATTATCAACAATAAACAATACTTTAGATAGCTAGCTGGATTGCCTCTCTAGAGTCTCGCATAGCTAGCTGGATTGCCTCTCAGAGTCTCGCTTCTTTCCTCCTATAATTGGCTACAGGTTGTAACAAATCATAGTTCGTTGATAGTAAAAGACGCTTATGTCACACAAACATCGTCTATTCGCAGTCACTTAATTCCGACATGACTTGATAAAAATAAGTGAACAACCGCTAAATTTGATAAACAATTTAGGCATGCTCCGAAAACATAAACTTGCATATACATATACATATGTATATATGTGTGTGTGTGTATACACACATGGAAAACAACTGTTAAATAAGTTTGAGCACGGAAAGTAAACAATGATAATTAAAATGAAAGTAACAATAAGATGTACCCCAGCAAGCACACGATCCTTTTGTACCAGATTCTGAATTGTTCCCGATTCCTTTGAGATGCAGCCTTTATCCAATGTATCATCTCTTCCAATAATAATGGTCACCGACTTCAACTTCCCACAGTCAACCGCTTCCCGGATCAAGTGTGCGATGACATGAAACCGAGCACCATCATCCAACATTCCAAACTGGGATCTAATAGCAAGCAAGGCCCTATGTGGAAAACATATAATAACTCTACATGAAAATGTTACATCAGATGGCACAAAGGAACTTGAAATAAAAATAAACTAATACCAGATAAAAAGTTGTAGTCTACTTTTGCTATGCTCATCATCAGAAGTCAAAAGACAAGGCAGTATGGGGATGAACTGTTGGAAACATCGTCATGCTCTTTCAAGAGAAGACTTGCAAAGATATACAATCATAAGTCGAAAAGGAATTCTTGAGCACTTTTCAGGCCTTAGCAGCATGACTTTATCAATTATTTTGTTTAGCTTTCCACTCAGTGCATTGGTGACTCCCCCAGATACAACAACCGCAGCCATTTCTGCAGCAGGAACATTCAGAGACTCAACCAGACCACATGCTCTTTGGACAAAAGATGGTCCTATGGTCGATGATGATTTCTGTAACAATCTGCTAGGACATTTCCCATGGATCTCGCTAATGAAAACCCACAATTTGTCATAGAGATTCCACCATGACTAGTCAATGTTTTCAACTACTAGTACAAAATATGTCTTCCGTGACGTTAAAAAACCGTGGCCATAGACCTTTGGCCACAGTTTTATTTTTCATTCAAATCGTGACCAAAGGTCGCATCACTTTTGGTACCTTATGGCTACATTTAATATTCGTGACTAAATCACATGTAAAACCGTGGCCATAGCATAAAACCGTGGCTATATGGTAACAATTTCTATGTAGTTGTGGTCTATATTTTTTAGTACCGTGACCATAAAATACTTTTAGTCACAATTTATTTTAACACCATGACAGTTGGATACATTCAGACACACATAAACAATTGATCAGTGGCGTTAACATTCTTACAGACACGTATAAACAAATAAACCGTGGCCACCTGGTATATTTAAAGACGCACAAATATTTAATCGTGACCATTGGATAAATTTATACACACATAATCAGTTAAACCGTAACTATTTGAGACATTTAAACACACCACATGAATGAAACCGTGACAACTGGTAATATTTTAACGCACATAAACTATTAAGTGGTGTGACCATTGGTACATTTAGACATGCATAAACAATTAAACCGTGACCGTAGGGTACACTTAGACACACATAATTTATTAAAATGTGACGATTGGTTGCAATTGGACATACATAAAGTATTAAACCGTGACAATTGATACATTTTGACACACAAAAATAATTACACCGTGACCATGCCATTATTTTAGTCACAATAATTCGTTTATTCATGACAATTGCTTACTTTTAGACACATATAATAAACAATACTGTGACCACAAAGTATTTATAGTTACTTATTTATTCCTAATCGTGGCAATTGGTAACTTTTAGACACATGCAACAATACAATCTGTGACCAATAAATCTATCCTACTCCTACTCCTACTCCTAAACTATTCATTTACCACAAGACTTACTTTCACCACCTAAATATCAACTTGTCTCCGACGGGAGTCGAACCCGTGACCTCTCACTTGTATCTCCACCCTCTTACCGCCAGGCCAAAGGCCCTTTGGTGACCATCAAATACTTGTTGTCACATTCTATTTCTTTTAAAATCACTATTGTTTCTTTTAGACACGTGTAAAAAATTAAACCGTGACAACAAGTTACTTACAGCCACGTGTGTTTTCTTTTATCGTTATTGTCGTTTACTTTTAGACACACATAACATTTATAATAGTGACCGTAAAATATTTATAGTATCATGTTGTTTCGTAAACGGTGATCGTTGATTCCTTTTAGTCATACAAAATAAAATAAAGTGTGACCATAAAATACATATACTCACATTCTTTTCCTTTAATTATTACAATTAATTACTTTTTGCCACATATATTAAAATAACACGTAACCATAAACTACTTGTAGTCATGGTTTGTTTTCTTTTATCGTGATTAATATTTAGTTTTTGACACATATAAGACATTTAATCATAACCATAAAATATTTATACTGACACGTTGTTTTTTAAACTGTGACAATTGATAACTGTAACTATACAAAACAAACTAAATTATGACCATAAAAAACTTATAGCTACACTTTGCCTCTTTAATATTGACAATTAATTACTTTTAGTCACATAAAATAAAATAAGACATGACCATAAACTTATTGTAGTCATGGTTGTTTTCTTTAATCATAATTAATGTTTACTTTTTAACACATATAAGACATTTAACCATGACCACAAAAATACTAATAGTGATAAGTTTTTTCTTAAACTGTGAGAATTAATAACCTTTAACCACACAAAACTTACTAAATCGTGACCATAAAGTAGTTATAGCCACATTTTGCTGCTTTTATTATGACAATTAATAACATTTAGCAACTGATAAAAAAACAAGTCGTGACCATAAACTACTTGTAGTCACGATATTTTTTCTTTTATCATGGTTAATGTTTAGTTTTTCACACAATTAACCATGACCACAAAATACTCATATTAACAAGTTTTTTTTAACTATGACAATTGATAACCTTTAACCACACAAAACAATATAAATTGTGACCATAAAATACTTATAAATACGTTTTTTTTCTTTTATCATGGTTAATGTTTAGTTTCAGACACAATAATATATTAAACTGTGACGATAAAATACTTACAGGGACATTTTTTTTTCATTTAAACCATGACCACCGATTACTTTTAGTCACAGAAACCAATTCTTCGTGTGACCATAAAGTACTTATAGTCACTGTTTTTTTCTTTTATCATGAAAACTATTACTTTTACACACTAATAAGAAATAAACTAAACCATGATCATTAGAAAAATATAGTCACAACATTTTTTTGTCATGAATATTGTTTATTTTTAGTTACATAAAAACAATAAACTGTCACCTTTGAATATTAATAGTCACAAATTTGCTTAATCTGTGACAAAAAAACCCCTTATATTGATTTTTTTTAATGTGAGATTGATAGCTTTTAGTCACAAAACAAATTAAATCGTGACTTGAATGTACTTATAATCATATCTTTTTCATTTTACTATTACTATTGTTTACATTTAGACACACATAAAACTTAATCTGTCACCTTTAAATATTAATAGTCACATGCTTGTGTGTCTTAAACTGTGACCGAAACATAATTTTGGTGATATGTTTTTTTTCTTAAACCGCGATCATTAAATACTTTTAAATACATAAAAGAAATTAAATCGTGACAAAAAAAAATACTTAGTCACATTTTTGTCTTTCATCATGAATATAAAATACTTTTACACACACATAAGAAACTAAACCGTGACTATAAAATACTTATAGTCACAATAATTTTCTTATTTCATGGCAATTGTTTACTTTTCGACACACTTAATGAACTCAATCATGACCATTAAACACTTATAGTCACAATGTTTTTCTTTTACCCTACGTGGCTAATGAACTCCACCCTTTGGTCACACAAAGCGATTTCGTGACCATATAAGTTAGCCTTCTGTTACAGTTTATTCATGTGACTAATTCCACCATATAATTTAGACTCATACAATTAGACTTCAGGGTGTTTCTTTGGTCAGCGAAAGAGATTTCCGTGACCATATACATATTTATCGTCACAGTTAATAACCATCACAAGATTATTATAGACATCAAACAAATAACTGTGACAAACGATAACATTTGGTAACAATGTGGCAACCGTGACAAGTCTTTGTCACGGTCCTTATGTTAAACCGTGGCTTAAGGTTTGAATGTGATTTGCAATGGTCACAGTTATTGAGATAAACTGTGGCTATCATAATAATACAAGATCATATATGACCCTTTAGTCACGTCAATAACAAAAACTGTGGCTAGGCAGTTTGGACAAAACCGTGACCATAGGTCATTTTTGTACTAGGATGCATGTGAACCTTTGGATTTCTGGAAGAATAGCAGTAGATCATATTTGTACATACCAGATACAACAGCACATAAGAATACTAAGTCGCAAACTGACAATCAGCATTGATGAATTGACAGGTATACGTTTTTCATTGAAGCAAAATAGCAGCCAAAGGTCAGCTGTTCCAGTCAAATTTAAATTACACCAAGCTAAGCACACTTCAAATCCCACTTCACTCATGTTGAAAAAATCAAGTTTGTTTGTCAACCATAATTTTATATAATCACCATTCTCATCTTATTAGTGTTTAACATCTTATTCATTGCAATCCCAAAAAAATTTATGAAAAATATATTAATTAATAAAAAGTGGAAAAATAAAGAATAAGAACATGTCCTATAATGAAAGGAGAGAAGCAAAGAAAAGAGCGAGATACTGAAAACTGGACAAAAAAGGAAATAAAGAGATACATGCCACTAGATATCAATATTCTTAGGAATTGAGCAACCCTTATTGCTCATTGTAACTCATGCCTAGATGTGTTTTTACCGATAAAGATTGTCATGTCACAATAGTGGTCCATATATATATATATATATATATATATATATATATATATATATATATATATATATATAGCATGTTATTAGACCAACAAGTAACCGAAAAAATTATTTGCCCCTGCCGCTGCTTTGTGCGGAATACCATACTAGTATATATATATATATATATATATATAATAGTATATATATATATATATGTATATATATATATATTATATATGTATATATATATATATAATGTATATATTATAATAATATATGTATATATAGCCCCTGCGCTGCTTTGTGCGGATACCATACTAGCTATATATATATATATATATATATATATATATATATATATATATATATATATATATATATATATATATATATATATATTATATATATATATATAATATATATATTATATATATATATATATATATATATATATATATATATATATATATATATATATATATATATATATATATATATATATATATATATATATATATATATATATATATATATATATATATATATATATATATATATATATATATATATATATATATATATATATATATATATATATATATATATATATACTAGTATGGTATCCGCACAAAGCAGCGGCAGGGGCAAATAATTTTTTCGGATACTTGTTGGTCTAATAACATTCTATTTTTTGAATGACATAAAAGATAAATACTTATGTTTCAATATCAGTCGAATATGATGCAAAACATACATTAACAAACAATATTTTTTGATGACTTATTCGTTTAATATAAATATATTTTTTGAATAACATAAAGAAGAAATAGATGTCGATGATGAATAATATCTTTAAATAACAGAAAAGAGAAATATCTTAAGTTTCAATGTCAGTCAAAGATGAGAAAAAACCATATGGTCGAAGACAAAAATATGAAAACATATTTGTGATAATAAAATTACAAACATATGTCATTTTATGCATCTATGAATTCCAAATATGATAATGCTTTACCTGAAAGGTCAATTTGTGAGCATATCCTACACATCATAAAAGGCGGATAGTTATCATAGATAAAGTGTTGTACATATTTATAATGCTAACTATATAATTGTACATTAATTCGTTTGAGGTTTTGTTGGTAACAACATATAATTTGAGTAAATATTAACTGATATTTTTAAAAGCATATATATTGAGTAAATTTAATGTTTATTATTATTATTATTATTATTATTATTATTATTATTATTATTATTATTATTATTATTATTATTATTATTATTATCATCCAAGTCAACTCTCTTGCCAAGGAACGATCAACATTATTAACGTGTTTTTGTTTATTTGAACCTCGATAGTATTTAATTTTTAGAAATATTCAAATCAGAATTTTCAAGCGGAAATGGTGAGAGATCAAAACTCCATTACTTATTCAAGTATTGTATTTGAGTTGCATGCTGTTGATCAATGTTTTAAATTGAACAAAAAACCAATCCTGATTTCAAACACAAAATCAAAAAACAGAATTGGAGTACACATATCTAAATTTATAAACCCAAGACAAAAATGGATCAACATGAAATTTTTTTTATATGAACCCAAATCCAACATAATAAATAAATATACCTACCACCAACAAACAAAGAACCAAAACAAAACAAGATTGCCGACCTTAAACGATGTACCATGTACCAAACCAATGCAAATGAAATACTGCATAATATTCTTTTATCATTCTGTTTACCACAATATTCTTTTTATCAGTGTGTATTCCGTATAAACCCTGAGTTATTTCTGTCTACCACGTTTAATATCAATCCTTCAGTATGTTGTTTTTGTGCCATGAGGCCATTAAGGTGACAATCACACAATAGATTAGAAAAGATCACAACACCATAACAAGAAACTCAATCCAGAAGATAGTTGAAGCAAATCCTCTTGATTACTTTTAACTAAAAGTTACAAGTCACAAACTTTTGCAAGGTCATTAAAATTTTCCATTAGTCTATTATGACAAAACTAAGAGAATATCACTACTAAAAACACAGGCTATGATAACAAAATGTAAGGTCACCTATGTCACAGATCTGATCTAGACGCGACGCCGTCCAACGAGTGCGGAATCCTCGTTAGTGGGTTAACGGATCGATCACACACGGAAACAGGAGCCAAACACAATGATAGCCGATACAACGAATGACCCCACACGATGTATTCCTCCAAGACAGACTCTCTGAAACGTTCTAGCTCGCACGTGCACTTGCAAAAGCTCTGAAACTCGTATTTCTCAAAAGTCCCTCAATAAAATGATTTAACATCTATATATACAAGTTCGAACTTAACTAATTAAGTTCGTTTAGGCCCAAGCCCATGAACATGTCCAATACCCTACGAACTTAGTTTCACTAAGTTCGTCTGGGTTGGGTTAGGTTCGAACCTTAGCTTTAGAACTTATCCTTAGAACTTTTTCCTAGAACTTATCCTTAGAACTTATTCCTAGAACTTATCCTAGAACTTATCCTAGAACTTATTCCTAGAACTTATTCCTAGAACTTAATCCAAGAAATTAACATGAAAATATAGACATCATACATAATTATGAATTAACACACATAACTTGTATTAATAAAGCCTCATCTATTACAGATGTTTATTTATTACATATCTAGATTGCTATCGTCACACAGGGTGTACCAACAGACTCCCCCTTGACGATAGCATCTAGTAAGATATTCATTAGTCTACAGAACTAGGCTTATTCAAACTACTGCCTGCATGTAGTCCCTGCTTCACACAAACTTTGACCACCTTCTGATACTTCCTGCCTTCAGATCTCCAGTCATCATGATAGAAAATTGGCTGATCATGAAGCTTCTACAGGTCATCCTTGGACAAGCTGACAAGGTGCAAAGGATCATAAACTTTCAAAATCGTCTTTTCATCTTGATCATCCATTACTGCCTCGGCTGTCTCATTATCGACATACCACCATTTCATATTACTCAAAACATTTTGTGGCATTAGCTTTAAAGGAACTTTCTTTAGACATCTGACTAGTTTGTAAACCATATTAGCCCATGGTCTCCCAGTAAGTGGATCTATTCTAGTTTCATCCACCATTCTTTTACCTGATCATGGCTTAAGTCTATCAAACCTTCCAGAACGACCTTTTTGCTGATTATTCTTGCTAACACTTCAGAATATTGGTCGTCTCCCAGGTTGATCAATTCTTTCCAGACCAATTGTTTTACTTCACATCTTGGCAATGAATTGAAGTCTTTCAGAGTTCTTCTCAAGTATTGCAGCTCATCTCTTTTTTTCAGTACAAATAGCTGCAGTTCTCTTTCAATGAACCAGCTAAAAATGCCTACTGATAGTTTACCTGGACTTGGCAGCCTCATCTTCTTCTTTACTACCAAAACAACCTTCTTTTCTTCTTTCTTAAACCATAAACTCCTTTCTCCTCATTGGATAGCTCCCTGTCAGCTGCATCAGATTCTGATTCGTCATTAACTGTAGATTTCAGCAAATCAATGTCTATCACATTCTGATTCTCGTTCTCATATATCTCCGTGACAGGCTACTTTTGAATGAATACTTCATCAACATTATCATCTTCATCTTCTAATACTTCATCATCGGATTTCCAGTCTGGAACATCCTCAGGTATGAACTCTCCTTCTTCAAGTTCCTCCTGATCTATGAAATCTTCAAACTCAAATCTGATGTCATCCTCATCATCTAAATCGGCCAAGGCTCCTATCATTTCTTGTTCAATAAACTATGAAGCTTCTGGAGCCTTGCCTTTTTAAGAGCCTGAGCCTGATGATCCAGACTCCCCCTGTAGTGTAGCTTGCTGAGCAGTCTGTTTTGTAAGATCTGCTAGCACACCTTCTTTCTGTTGAGCACTGCGGTCATCTCCTTCATCGTCACTCTCGCTTCCCCTTCACTCATCTCCCTTACAGCTAGTCTCCCCCTGAGGAGCACGATCTTTAAAAATCTGCTCCAGGAGGGACTTAAGAGCTGCTATCTGTACCTATTAATCTGCTACAGTCTTATGCAGTGCTGCGTTTTCAAGATCTAGTTGTGCGTTGTGCTGCTGTAGTTCATTCAACGCTTGAGATAGCTAAAAGAGTTGGACTGTTTGGAAATCAACATTTGTTTTGAGTTGATTGAATGATTGAGAGTCACTGGTTGTGGATGATGCTGGAAAAGTTGCTGATGTTGATGGAGTGGTTATAGACGTGGATGGAGTGGCGGTTGTGGCGGATGGAGCGGCGGTTGAAATGGATAGAGCTTCTTGCGCCAGTCGTTGACGTTTGGCCCTTTGCTGCGTTGTGATCAACGTCTCTTCTTCCAAAACAAAGTCTTCATCATGTTCATCTTCATCTCGGAGAGCAGGACGAATCATTATCCGTCAGCTCACAACTAGCCTAGAGCCATGTTTTGCAAAAGATGTTGGTGGATTTGCGGTTTCCCTTAAAACTTCTTTAGAACTCGAATCTGATTATGATTCGGATACAGACTCTACCTGACCTTCTGTGCCTTCTATCGCTGTTGTTGGAGGCTGATAATAAGCAATACCCCTGAAAATATCGTCCATATCTGAAGGCGGCTCCAAAATGTTATGTACGAGCTCCTCAGTAATATTCTCCTGAGCTGCTGATCCTTGGGCAAAAATTTCCTCTAGCGTCTGTAATCTTGGGTCAGACTTGGGTCCCGATGTGGATGCCTTAGCTGTCGCGGTCGTTGTTTAGGGTGGAGGTACTTCTCGAGCAACCAGTGCTTGCTGAGCCGGTGCTTGTTGTTGAGGCTCATCAATTATCCATTTGTCTCCTTCTGGAGCTACAAAATCAGGATCATTGACTGCTCTAAAAAAAGGAGCCACTTGAGGCCTAACTTGTTCTGCCCTTCATGCGTTATGGGACTGGCAGTCTGCAAAAATGCACTTATCAATGGCAGCTATCGCAACTTGTTCTGGTAGCGCTGGTAGTTCTTATATCATCCCAGACTGCAGCTTGGAGATCATCGTGTCAAAACCGGCCTTCTTTGGTGCAAAACATACCATCATCACATGCATCGGGTATCTCCATTGTCCTATAACCCCACTCTTTACATAGGATGCTTTTGTTATGTCCTGAGCGTATCCCATCCTCAGAAAGGCTGCTTGCCTGATAGGAGCTGGAAAATCTATGGGGCCATCTTCTTGACCAATGGTGCCCAATTGCAGAATAATTCTCAAATGATCCGCTGAAAACGAGATCGATTGACCACCAACTGTAGCCCTCAGAAGCATTGGAACTGCAAAGGTGTGCACTTGAAATGATTTCCAGAACTGGCGGACATACGATAAAATGATCATCGGGTAATGAGTCAATGCATACGCGACCCTTGATTGAGATAGGAACTCCAACATCGGCCGGTATGGCTGAGCCTCTGCTTGTTGAAGGTTGACGAACAGCCATTTCTACACATATAACAAACATTTAAAAATGTTAGAAATCAATTTTTGGAAAAAAAAAAAATTTAAGTTATTCGAACTTGATTAAGTTCGAACTTGATCAACTTCGAATTTAATCCCCTTCGAACATAAATAAATTAAAGAGTTGTTCCTTCGAACTTACTTAAGTTCGAATACTCTTATGACATTCGAACTTATTTAAATTCGAGAAACACAATCGATCATGACTGTGTTCGAACTTATAGATATTTTAAACAAGTTCGAAGACCTGACAAGTTCGAACCTTGAAGAACAAGTTCGAAGCCTGTTAGAACAACTTCGAAGTCGGCTTATTAAACATCAATCTCATTTTTAACCTTTTTAGACTTAAATGACTGATGAATCTAGTCCTAATAGGTTCTAATCAAGTTTATTGAGAATTAATTTTGTAAGGTCACCTACCTACGGATCCAATCTTGACGCGACACCGTCCAACGAGTGCGGAATCCTTGTTAGGGGTTTAACGGACTTATCACACACACACGAAACATGGATACCAACACAATTATAGACGTAAACACGAACGTCTCGACACGTGATTCTCTCCAAGAACACTCTGAAAACAATCGCCCGAACACTAATTTCTGCAAAAATTCTTAATCAAAACTGATTAAACCTTAATTATAGACATTATATTCGAACTTAGCCTGGAAAAGTTCGAGAAGGCCCAAGCCCACGAACTTGTCCACCAATAAGTTTGAACCAGGGCTTTGAACTTATTCTAGAACTTGTCTTTGAACATGTTCTAGAACTTATGTTTAATTTATCTTTGAACTTATGTTTTAACTTATCTTTGAACTTATCTTTGAAATTAAGTAAAACATCAATCATCAACAAGTTCAAACATATATACAATCAATATCAAAACATATATCAAACATGTAACGTGCAATTACGAAGACTTGAACTATTACAAAGCATTATCTACACTTAGATTGCTATTGTCGCACAGGATGCACTAACAGACTCCCCCTTGATAATAGCTTCTAACTAGATATACACTTTGTCTAAGTACTAAACCTATTCTTAACACTACCAGCATATAAACCCTTTTCTATACAAACCCTGACCACCTTTTGAAACTTCCTGCCTTCCGATCTCCAACCTTCATGGAAGTAGATAGGTTGTTCATGGAGTTTCTGCAGGTCTTTCTGTGACAGGTTTACAAGATGTAACGAGTCATACACTTTCAAAATCACTTTTTCCTCATGATCCTCCATAACGGCTTCAGCTGTTTCGTTGTCTACAAACCACCACTTCATGTTTGTAAGAACATCCTGTGGCATAGACTTTAACAGAATCTTCTTTAAGCATCTTACAGGTTTGTAAACCATATGAGCCCATGGTTTCCCAGTATGCGAGTCTATTCTTGTCTCGTCTTCTACTCTCTTACCGGATCTCGGCTTCAGCCTTTGAAACCTTCCAGATCTACCCTCCCTTCTGATAATCTTTGCAACAATTTCAACATAAGGGTAATCTCCTAGGTTAATTAGATTCATCCATGCCATCTCATTCACCTCGCATTTGGGCAATGTATTAAAGACTTTTAACGTTCTCCTCAGATGCTGAAGCCCATCTCTTCTTTTAAGAACAAAAAGCTGCAATTCCCTGTCGAAGAACCAGCTAAGGATACCTCCTGATAGCTTTCCTGGATTTAGCAATCTCATTTTCTTCTTTACAGCTAACTCAGTCTTTTTCTCTTCCTTTCTAAACCATAACCTCATCTTCTCTTCTTTCGATTGTTCCCTTTCAGCTGTATCAGATTCTGATTCTTCTATAAATGCTGAGTTAAGCACATCTATGTCTATCACATTCTGATAATTATTCACGTATTGCTCAGTGACAGGCTGCCTTGAGATCAACACCTCATCAACATTATCGTCCACATCTTCTACTACTTCATCGTCTGATTTCCAGTCTGCTACTTCTTCTGGGATGAACTCCACTTCTTCAAGATCTTCCTGATCAATTCCAAACTCATCTGCATCGTCAAGATCTAACAGAGCCTCTGTCATCTCTTGTTCAACATCTTTTGACGCTTCTCCCATATTTGAAGAACTAGGCTCTCCCTGAACGATTGCTTGTTGAGCAGTCTTTTGTGAAAGATTTGCAAGGTCACTTTCTTGCTGTGCACCTGGATCATCGCCTTCCTCATCGTCTCTTCCAACTCTCCTCAGCTGATCATCTCTGCAACTACTCTCCTCCTGAGCTCGGAGATCTTCATTATCTGCTCAATTAGGGTTTGCATCGTTAAAATTTGAGAGCGCTGAGTAGTTAGCTCTTCTTGCTGAGCTGCCACACTTGTTTGAAGCTTATAATTCTCTAACTCCAGTCTTGAATTGTGTTGCTATAATTTTTTGACTTCTGTGGAGAGCTGGTAAATTTGGACTGTTTGGAAGTCCACTTTTCCCTTCAGTTCTGTAAACCGCTGGTTTTCTGTGAATGGAGTGAAGGTGGATCGAATGGAGGCAGGTGTAGACGGAGCTGTGGTTGATGATGATGGAGCAGGCGGTGACAAAGATGGAGAAATAGAAGTGGATGGAGCTCCCTGCATGAATCTATGCCTTTTCGCCCTATGCCTAAGAATGAGAGAAACTTCTTCTTCTACTTCAAATTCAGACTCTTCTGTCTCTTCATCACTGATTTTTGGCCTTGCATTCTCCTTCTGCTAACAACTAACCTAGATCCACATCTTCCAATTGTGATATCCGGATCTTCAGCTTCAGAACTAGATTCGGAATCAGACTTGGAGGCGGTCTCGACATGACCCAGTCTGTTCCCTGGCACCTTCTTATTCAGCCTGGATCTTTGTATCTACAAACTCAGCATCAGAGGGTTGATATTCATCAAACTCCTTAAAAATATCATGCACATTGGCTGGAGGTTCCAAAACATCCTCAACCATTTGTTCAGCAATATCCTCCTCCGCAGCTATTCCCTATGCCCAAATTTCCTCCAGAGTGTGCTCCATCTGGTCATATTATGGAGCCAAACTCGATGGGTTAGCAGCTTCAGTTGATGGTCTAGCAGCTGCAGTGGCTGGTTGGGAGCGAGAAATGGTTCTAGCAGCCGGAGTTCTTCTAACCGGTGCTCTTCTCTGTTGATGCTGCTGCTGTTGTTGTTGTTGTTGCTGCTGCTGTTGGGGTGGGGCTTCGCCAATCCAATCTTCACCTTCCGAGGTGACAAAATCTGGATCTATGACTGCACCAAACAGCGGTGCCACTTGGGGCCTGACCTGCTCAGCCCTTCTAGCATTATGGGTCTGGTAGTCAGTGAAGATGCACTTATCAATCAAAGCCACGCCACTTTGATCAGGAAGTGGTGGCAGATTTGGCAAGAAATGGCGGATAATCATCATGGCAAAGTGGGGATACATCAAGAATCGTTCCCTGATCGGAGCAGTTATTTGGTGGACAAATTCCCCGAAAAACATCTCTAAAAAGCAAAACTTCTTGTTATACACCAAAGCAATCAACGCAGATTGCAATTTGGACACCATCGTGTCAAAGCCCGCCATCTTTGGTGCAAAACACACCATAATCACGTGGACTAGATATCTCCACTGCACTATCAAACCACTCTTTAC
This sequence comes from Centrapalus pauciflorus, assembly GCA_020465985.1. Classification (NCBI taxonomy): domain Eukaryota; kingdom Viridiplantae; phylum Streptophyta; class Magnoliopsida; order Asterales; family Asteraceae; genus Centrapalus; species Centrapalus pauciflorus. Next base: position 76,566 of record JAANYP010005469.1, on the reverse strand, counting down.
ATATGATTCCTTTGTGATGCCTTGCGCATATCCCATCCTTAAAAATGATGCTTGCCGAATGGGTAAAGGAAAATCTATAGTGCCTGCTTCTTGCTCCTCAGTGCCCAATTGTAGAATTTGCCTCAACATATTGGCCGAAAATGCAATTGGTTGACCGCCTGCTCTTTTTCGCAGCATAGTAGGGGTAACTGGGCAGTCAACCTGAAGATGCTCCTAGAATTGTCTCACATATGTCAAGGTAATTTGCAAATTATCAGTAAGTGCATAGGAGACTCGAGACTGCGTAAGGAATTCGATCATCTGACGATAAGGCTGTGCCTCTGGCAGTTGGAGATCCACGGCCATGACCATATTATACTTATTATAAAAAGCACGATCACCCATATCTGCATGCAAACTCACCAATCAAAAATTAGCTATTAAAATAAAATAAAATTAAATTTTTTAAATTCGAATTTGTAGAACTTCGAACTTGATTTAGTTCGAAACTTAACACATTCGAATTTGTACAAATTCGAGATTATTTAAAAGCGTTTGAACTTAAATAAATTCGAGGCATACATTCGAACTTGACTGACTTCGAACTTATAGATATTTCAACAAGTTCGAACTTTTTGACAAGTTCGAACCTAAAGAACAAATTCAAAGTCGGTCACTTTCAACTTAAAAACCATGATTTTGACCCTATTTGACTTAATCAACTGTGTAACTTAGTCCTATTAGGTTCCAATCTAAGTAATGGATCATTTATTTGAAGTTTTATCATTTAAAACTATTGATTTTAACTCACCTAGTTTCAAATAACGTAACTATCAAATATGGTCGATTTTTGCCACAATAATGTCCTAAGCTACACTTACTTAGTATTATGATGATCACTATACCAAAGTATACGTGTATGTTCGAGAAATAGTGGAAAAACTTCATGGAATAGGACTGAAATTCGAAATATGGTATGTTCAAGAACAACTTCGAAATCGCCGCAGACAAGTTCGAGAAGTTAAATTCGAAGGTAGGTGCCTTAAATGTAGTACTGTTGACCTATTTATATCAACTACCTTTGAACTTAGCTTATGTTCGAACTTCCATCAAGTTCGAATGTAACTTCGTATTTCTATGGATTTCAAACTTAACTGAAAATTTTGAAAATTTTGAATAAAATCCAACTTTTCCAACTTTTTCATGTAACGGAATTTTACAAACTTTGCAAAATCATTCACACTAACCAACTGACTTTCACGCAGTATTTGTTTCTTCAACCAAAAACGGATCCTAGTAACTTTTACCTGTATCCTACTTAAAGTAAAATAAAATAAAATAAAATGAACTAAAATAAAATAAAATGAACTAAGAATAAAACTAAAACTACTCAAAAGTACTTTTAAAAAATTACGACCTATACTAACAGAATATTTTTGCGAGAAAGTCAAAGAAGGTTCAATCAGATAGCGATGTTAAACACACTTTCAGTATTTCACTTTCACACTTAGGAATATTTTTATTCATTTGGTTGTTTGTCGTGATATACATTCCAAGTCGATTGTCGGTATAATTTTCACTTTAAACATTTAACACTTTGGAAATTCCCTTGTCCTTTCTATTTATCAAGAAACTACCTTACGTGTCCCATACTAAAATATACTTCTATGATCAAGGCAGGCACACAATGATTATGACTTTTTGGTATTGCAAATTTTCTTTAAAAAGCAAGTGTCGGACACAGTTTTGTATTTACATACAACAGAGTGTCTTAGTTTGTCTTAAAGTTCCTTTTAAGTTAACAAGACAGCGGTGACAGTTCTGTACTTACATACAACAAAGCGACTTATCTTGCTAACTTGAGTCAAAACAGAGGTGACAGGTCTGTACTTACGTACAACAAAGCGACTTGTTTTGACTCCCTCTTCTTTTCAAAAATTTTTCTTTCCTTTGCTTTAAGATGTATTTTGATGTTGCTATACATCCCCCAGAAAATTTGCATACCTCATTTAGAATCATTGTCTGTATGTCTCTAACATAGAAACTAAGACCATTTGGTCATACATCTAAGTTAGTTACACATATGACTTTTTCTTGATTATTTTATTAGCTGTTAGGATTTCCTTTGTGTATTATGCCTACCAACACATCAAACAAGAAATTATACATCACTTAGAATTTATGGTGCATTATGTGTGAAATCTTAACACTTAGAGTTTGTTTAGACTGTGCTAATTTTCGTCACTTTGAACCTATGATTCTAAGACTTAACTCATTTTTCCATATTCTCCTTTTTTTTTGAAATTTTTATGATTTTCTCTCTTTTTTCTTTTGTTTTTCTTTTTTAAGATAAGCTAATAAACTAACCTACTAACTTACTATAAAAGGAAAGAAAATCTATTAGACTACTAACTTAACTAAAAAGAAATGAAGAACTACTAAGGTCAAGTTACTCTGGATTACGCATACCATTAGTTGAACGAACAACTCAAAGCATGACATATCAAAAGCTTTAGTGAATAAATTGTGACACCCTTGCCACAACAACCACCATTTACAAACACCCAGGATAAATCATCAAACACAATTACAATAATGATCTGATAACCTAGTTTAAGTGCGGAAGCATTAAAACACATAGTAAATCTAAGTCAAACACCCTACGGTGCTACAAGGTACCAAATCTAAGTCTACACACCCGATTAAATTATTACCACATCCAGAATATATTACAACATTGTCTCAAAACATAATTACCGATTAAGTAGTACCAAATCTTCCGAATCTTCACAAACGACCTAACTAGAAGGTCCGGCGGTAGACTTCCCTTTTCCTATAAAAGTACAACATCTGAGAGGTAAGCGAATGCTTAGTGAATACAAAGATTACGCATTTTATAAATTTTTATGAAGCCCCAAGGGTAACACCGATGACAAACATCGTATACCCTCTTCGTACACCAAGTACGGAACCAGAGCCGCAGCCCCTTCGAGCCCAAAGCTCGGCATTAAACATACCATCTGAGACAAACGTACGATCGGGAATGACATACTGCCTACCAGAACCTCGGAGGGATCAGCTCCAGGTCATATAGCGCAGTAACATTAGAGTAATCGATGCGACCAACCGGTCCATCACTAGATGCACAACAAACGAACGGACATGCAACAAGTATGAATGTGCATCTAAATCTACGCAAGTTAGTAGAATTCCAAACAACAAATGAAGCAAATTTCAAGTAATTGTAGTAAAACCTGACCTGTTGATCCTTTTGCCTTTCCGGAGATACGAACATATTTAAGTAATTGTCGTTCTGTAAGACCATAATGAAAACGCAATTTTTGTTTTTCTTCTAGGCGAATACGATATTGGGATTTTTTTTCCCGGAACGTGATTGGTTTCTAAGATCACTTCCAGCTCTGGGCCTTTTATTAGTTAGCCCTGGTAAAGCCCCCAGGCGGCGTATTTTTTTGAAACGAGGACCTCGGTAACGCGACATAAAGACTCCTTCTTCTTATTTATATTTAATTATTAATTCTTATTGATGAAATTTCATTCTACAGAATAAACCTAAACTAAAAATGAACTAAATTCTAAATAAAGCGAAATTTACTGAAGTATATTCTATTAAAAAATAATGAGATGAGTTGGATAAATATCCAGATCTTTATATTCTATATATAGAAAAAGAAAAGGATTCTTTTCGTGAGATAGTTGAAAATTCCTATAACAGATAACATAATAAATCAATGGCTTTTGCCAAAAGAGGAAGACATTTGTTTGGTCTTAGCAGGCAAAGCTAACATAAAACAGATATAAACATGCGAAATCTAATGTACTCACAGTGGGTGCGTAATTAAACTTTTAACCGATATTATTTCTCTTCGGAATTTCAACCGGATCCCCAAAGTACCCCACTGTGGGTTAAACAACACCACAAGGGACCTGTTAAATCAATTGCAACAGTATTTCAAGTCAAAAACCGTTTAAATCCATAAAACCAAGTTTTGTAAGTTTTGCAATATTTTTCCCCCATTTCGGGTCCATGTCCAAATTCAAACCACAACTAAGTTTGAACCCATCTCAAGTTCACACCTTATCCTTTGAATAACTTTTGTTATTTTATGCGTTGTTTACGTGTTTCATTCAATATATTCGTGTTTAGAGAGTGGGTTTTCAATTTTAGGCATTAAACTCGAATTTAAGGGGTTAAATTCGAATTTCTATTCAACTTTATAGCTAAACTCGAACCCCCATAGGGTAAACTCGAACCCCATTCGAGTTTATGGGTTAGATTCGAACATCATTCGAATTTAAGGGCTTAGATTCGAATCCATGGTGTCAAACTCGAATACATGCTCGAATTTAGTACAAAAATCGAGTTTGTTCTTGCATTTCGACTTTGTTCTTGGCATTCTCGAGTTTGTTCATATCTACCACTTAAATCTTTCATTTCAAAGCCTAAAAATCACTGATATATCATGTATGATGCCTAGGTTTCATTCTATTACACATATACTATCATATTCTTGCAAAATTTCAAGCAAAACTAACTCCATTCATGCAATAATTGATAAACTCGAATTTAAACTTTCAAAAACCGAAATAATAAACTTAAAAGGGTCGATTCTTACCTCAATTCGTATGAAATCAAAAATCCAATCGTTGATTGTTGTAGTACTCCTCGAGATCTTTCCGATGGCGTATAAATCTCGATAATCGGCCGGTCGGTTTTTGAGATAATCTAGAGAGAAGTAGAGAGCGTTTTCTAGAGAGAGAAAGTAGAGAGAGGGAGTGAAAATGAAAATGACTAACTTTTTAGCCTTTTTATTCAACTTTCATCATTTTGCACATTTCACCCCTCAACTTAACCGGTTCCATAAAATACTGATTTATTCTTAAATTTATCATTACTAGCTTTTATAATTTATAATATTCCTTAATAATAATTCAGAGTTCAAATTTTCTTAAACTTCGTAACTTCATAAAATAGCAACAAACTTTTAAATATCCTCAAATACATAATAATTGCTCAAAATTCAACTTAATTATAAATTATCCGCCTAATTAATTCCAAATTACAGTAATTGAATTCGAGGATGTTACAACATGGGCTCCACCACGTTCTAACTTCGTCCTCGAAGTTATTGACTTCAAACAGCTGCGGATATTTCCTTAACATATCAGCTTTCGTATCCCATGTATGATTGGCTCCCTTATGATGCTTCCAACGTACAAGCCCCATTTCGATCTCCTTGCTTCTTAATTTCTTCACCTTAGTATCTAACACACACTCCGGCTCCTCAACGTACCGGAGCCTTTCATCAACTTGTAGTTCAGTGTGGTCTGCCCAATCCTCATTTCCAGTATTAAACGATTTCCTACGGTTCCCAACATGAAATACCGGATGTATGCCCGACATCCCTTCAGGCAACTCCAAACGATACGACTGATTACCCACCTTCTCTATTACTTTGAATGGTCCGACGAATCTCGGAGCCAACTTTCCCTGCTTCACGAAACGAGTAACACCTCTCATAGGTGATCCTTTCAGATATACCCAATCATTTATCTCAAAGTTGATCGGTTTGTGCCTCCTATCGTAGTAACTTTTCTGATGATCCTGGGCCGCCTTCATGTTCTGTCTAATCAACTGTATCTTTTCGTTTGTTTCTTGAAGCAACGCCGGCCCAGCAATTGGTGTTTCACCAGTTTCTCTCCAACATGTAGGAGTTCTACATCTCCTTCCATACAAAGCCTCAAACGGTGCTTTCTTGATCGTCGCGTGATAGTTGTTATTGTATGAAAACTCTATTAATGGCAAATGATCGTCCCAATTGCCACCGAGATCTAACACACATATGATCTCATCATGGCTTCCAAAGTAAGGATGGTCCGTTCACTTTGGCCATCGGTTTGCGGACGATAGGCCGTACTCATAGCGATCCTTGTTCCCAAACCTTCTTGTAACGCCGACCAAAAATTCGAAGTAAACCGGCTATCTCGATCCGATACTATGGACTTAGGCACTCCATGCCTAGAAACGATCTCGTCCATATAAATTTTAGCCAACCTTTCTAATGAATAACTTTCTCTTATAGGAATAAAATGTGCGGACTTAGTCAACCTGTCAACTATCACCCAAACAGCATCATGTTATCGCCTAGTCTTTGGCAGTTTTGTAACGAAATCCATAGTAATGTGCTCCCACTTCCATTCCGGAATGGGAAGTGGTTGCAAACTGCCATAAGGTTGCTGATGTTCGGCTTTCACCAGCCGACAAGTTCGACATCTTTCCACATACTGACCTATGTCCTTTTTCAATCCTGGCCACCAAAAATCTGCTTTTAACTCATTGTACATCTTTGTGCTTCCGGGATGTACAGAAAACTTGGATTGATGTGCCCCTTCATTGATCACTAGTCTCATTCCACCGAATTTCGGCACCCATATCCTTCCATAAATTCCTTTCAATCCCGATTCACTAGTTTCCATATCTTTAAGTTGTATCCTAATATCCTCAGCACCAACATTTTCTTCCTTCAAAGCTTCCTCCTGAGCGGCTTTTACATTGTCAATAATAGTGGAGGGTAACATTGTAGATGTCAGCATATAACAACAATCCTTAGAATATGCTTTGCGAGTCAAAGCATCGGCTACCACATTAGCCTTTCCGGGAAGGTACAGTATCTCACAATATTAGTCTTTAATAAGCTCCATAGTCCTACGTTGTCTCATATTAAGTTCCTTCTGACTGAAAATATACTTCAATCTCTTATGGTCTGTGCAGAGTTGACACTTAGTACCGTACAGATAGTGCCTCCATAACTTCAATGCAAATGTGACTGCTGTTATCTCAAGATCATGAGTTGAATAATTCTTTTCGTGTTGCTTAAGCTGTCTCGAGGCGTATGCTATCACTTTTCCTCACTGCATCAGTACAGCACCTAACCCCAGTCTTGAGGCATCCGTATACACCACAAAATCGTCATTGCCTTCAGGTAAAGCAAGTATCGGCGCCTCACTTAACGCCTTCTTCAGGATCTCAAATGCCTCCTGCTGCACAGCTTCCCATACAAACGGTGCATTCTTCTTTGTTAACGCAGTCAAAGGAACTGCAATCTTAGAAAAATCCTTTATGAACCTCCGATAATATCCTGCCAACCCCAAAAAACTTATAACTTCAGTAGCTGAACACGGCGGTTCCCAGTTCTTTATGGCTTCGACTTTGGCTGGATCTACAGAAATCCTAGCCCCGAAAATCACATGCCCTAGAAACTGTATTTTCGTTGCAGCCAAAACTCACACTTTGAGAACTTGGCATACAATTTTTCCTTTCTCAGCAATTCTAATAACTCCCTTAGATGTTCAGCATGCTCAGCTTCAGACTTAGAGTACACCAGTATATCATCAATAAACATTATTACAGACTTGTCTAACATCGGTCTGCACACCCTATTCATAAGATCCATAAAGACAGCCGGGGCATTGGTTAACCCGAAAGGCATAACCAAAAACTCATAATGCACATAACGTGTCCTAAATGCTGTCTTAGGCACATCCTCTTCTCGTACTTTCAACTGATGGTACCCCGACCTCAAATCTGTTTTGGAGAACACGCTCGCCCCATGTAATTGGTCAAACAAGTCATCTATCCGTGGCAGCGGATACTTGTTCTTAATTGTTAACTTATTCAGCTCCCGGTAGTCAATGCACATTCTCATCGTGCCATCCTTATTCTTTACAAACAATATCGGAGCTCCCCACGGCGATGAACTCGGTCGAATGAAGCCCTTGTCCAACAACTCTTGAAGTTGTGTCATCATTTCTTTCATCTCGGTTGGGGTAAGACGATAAGGAGAACGAGCTACCGGTGCAGCTCCAGGGATCAAGTCAATTTTAAATTCCACTTGTCTCTCAGGCGGCACGCCAGACAAGTCTTCCGGAAACACAACCGGGAATTGTGAAACAACAGGCACATCGGCCAAAGTCCTCTTCTCAGCCTTAGCATCAATCGCATATGCTAAGTAAGCGTCACACCCCTTTGCAACACGCTTTCGGGCTTTTGCAATAGTCAGCAAACACAGATCCCCGCTTCTCCTATCCCCATATATACATATCTCACGCCCCTCCGGAGTAGTTATCTTTATCATACGATTCTTACACACTATATGGGCTTCATTTTCGATCAACCAGTCCATACCGATTATCACATCAAACTCGCTGAACTCTATTGGAATCAGATCTAGATTGAAGACTACATCTTCAATCACTAACGTGCAGTTACGGTATACGTGATCTACTTTGACTAGAGTGTTGCTAGCAGTTTCTAAGTCAAGTACGACAGATAACTTAGACAGTGGCATAGCAAGTTGTTGTTTAAACATAGTAGATACAAATGAACGATTTGCACCAGAATCAAATAAAACTCTTGCAGGCAAAGAGTTAACTATGAACGTTGTTGGTACATTCAGTGTGACGACAGCAGTCTAGTTTTGTTATTGATAAGACAAGTTCTTAGGTGATTCTAGAATACAAGGCTTGGCATTCGAATCTGTGATAGATTCGAATGTAGCCATAGATTCGAATTGTTTAAGGCTTGGGATTCGAATCTGTGATAGATTCGAGTCTAGCCTTAGATTCGAATGGGCTAGATTCGAGTCTGTCAGATGGACAGATTCGAATGGGCCTTAGGCCAGATTCGAGGTTGGCCCACAACAAACTCGAATCAGGGTCCATAATTAGGGATAGACTCGAATGATTAGAGGACCTTTGGCAGAATTCGTGAGGAATTAAGCAAGAGGCGATCTCGAGTTTATCAGCTAGGTGAGTCCCGTTTCGGAGAGAATTAGTACGTAGGATCGTTCGTGTGTCGTTCGTTCAGCGTCTAATAGTCTCCGTGTTTCCGTTGGTTGAGAGTTGTCCGTCTAACCGTCAACGAGGATTCCGCACTCGTTCACGGATCCGCGTCTAGATAGATCTTGCAGTGGTAGACCTTACAAGTGGTATCAGAGCCTACGGAGTGTTCGTGGTGTTCTTCGTGTTCATCAGATACATTCTAGGTTTCTTGACGCTAGTTGGATGGTTTTGCTCTCAAAAACGTGTTTTTGAGCTTAGCAAATTCATATTCGGGAAACACTTTGTCGTTTTTCACGTTTTTGGTCGAAATCATTATTTTTCGTTTGAAAAATAGTGATTTAATCTGTAAAACGTTAAAAAATCAAAGTGTTAGCCGTTTTTCGAGTTTGCGGCGCTCGAATCTATAGGGGTAATTAGGGTTTTACTTTATTTTCGAGTCTAACCAAAATACGCTCCTTTCGAGTCAATTTCAGTGAGTTTCGAGTCTACTTTGTTTCGAATCTGTTGCTTCATTCGAATAGGATCTCGAGTCTAGTTTAGTGTCGAGTTTATTTCGAATCTAGTATTATTTCGATTCTGTGCTTCGAATCTGCTGTCATTCGACTCTGCTGTGCCTTCGATTCTAAGGGTCTTCGAATCTAAGAGCCCTTCGAATCTGACATAACTTCGAATCTAGGGAGTTGTTCGAATCTGACATTATTTCGAATCTAATTGACTCTTAAGACTTAATCGAATTTAATTTCAAAAGATTTAATATTAATTAGTTTCGAATCTATCTAGATTCGAATAAGTTAATCTAAGTCAGTTTAGAATTAAATTAATTAAGTTAAAATTCAATTTCTTTCAGAAAAGATGTCAAACCTTCAGAAATTCCTTGAGATGGATCACGAAGTTGGGAAGGCAAATGCACCGCCAAAGCTGATGAAAGTTGAGGACTATTACTGGTGGAAGGACAGATTTACGGATTTTGTACGATTCAATGATATGCGCATGTGGGTGTGCATAGATGAAGGGTACATTCCACCAGTATCTGAAGTTGAAGGCCGTCAAAAGGTCTTGTCATACCAGATGATGAAAGAGGATGACAAGAAAGTATTTGAAGCCGAAAACAAAGCTTTTTCTTTAATCCGAATGGCGTTACCGCAAGATATTCTACACACATTTCGGACTCAGAGGACATCAAAAGAACTTTGGGAGTCGCTTGAAAGAAGGTGTGAGGGAAATCCTCGGGTTAGGAGAAAGCGTACAGAGCTGTTAAAACAACAGTTCGCCATCTTCAAGGCGTTAAAGGATGAACAATTGAATGATACTATCACTCGGTTTTATCATCTATTAACAGAGCTTGAAAGTCACGACATTGAGTATAGCGACACAGAAAAGAATAACAAGCTTTTGGATGCCTTACCCGCCAAATGGGCGATGTATGTGGCTATGATTAAGCTTGATGAGGATAAGTACTATACTCAATCGTTGGAAGATGTAGTGGGAACGCTGAGGGCATATCATTTCGAGTTATTGAAGGCTGAAACGGATTATGAACAAGTCCAAAATCCGGCAATGTATTTCGGAAAATCAACACCTTCAGTGACAGCCGATATGAAGACAGCTACAGCGTTTTTCACAGGAGAAACTGCGTCACCAGCTGAGCCAGAGGAAGCACAATGTAGAGCTTTCATAGGGTTTAGTGGACCGGATGAGCAGCCACAAGCATCTACTTCAGGATCATCGTCTCAGGGATACACAAAAATGCCAATGAGTGCTAAAACTGCAGAGGAGCAACTGAAGCTTCTAGCATCGTTTGTAGCGGCTTACGGGAATTGTATTCAAGGGAAAATAATTGATCCAGCTTTATGGGAAGAAGATTATGATCAGGTGGATCCGGATGACTTGGAACAAATGGACCTACAATGGCAATTGGCTATGGTCACACAGAGATTGAAAAGGTTCATGAAAAGAACAGGAAGAAGTCTGAGTGTGAACAATGTAGGATTCGATAAGTCAAAAGTTAGATGTTATAACTGTCAGGGGTTGGGACACTTTGCGAGAGAGTGTCAAAGACCTAAGATTGATAATCATCAGAACTTAGGACGTCAGCATTTAGCCAGTTCAGGGAATCAAAGATCAGGGAATCAGGGTTCAGTGGCTGGTTTACTTGCTAATGTGGGGTCTAACAGACAGTTAGATGGCACATATGATTGGAGTACACATCCAGAGACTAATGCTAGAGCCTTCATGGCTGAAGTCACAGAGACTGGAAGTACGGGAGCAGAAGAGGAAGAGAAAGAGGATACACAGTTTTCTGATTCAGAACCTTTGGTGCTGGAAATTGCTGAGGAGCTAACTACGCTGGAGTTTGCAGCTCAGATGGCCAATATCAAATCTGATCGGAAACAGGTAATTCTAAACTCTTCTACTTTTCATGATTTATGTGCTTTATGTACTACTTTGAATGATAAATTGAATTTAGTACTAGAAACATATTCATCTATGACTGCTCAAATTCAATCCTTAAAATCAGATAATGCTAATTTATTAGACATTAAGGAAGATCTTCAGGCCAAACTGAGAAATGATGCTCAAGATTTACTAGTTCTGAATGACAAATTGATTGAACAAAGTGTCAGGAATGAACTACTTTATGAGCATGTAGAGTCACTGACCAAAGAGATCTCTCTTAAAGATAAGGAATTAGCTGAGTCTAGTACTAAGGTTGATGAGGCCAATAGCAATCGTGTACCTACTGCTCAGGATGAGACCAATGATATGGTTAACTCAGAGGTAGTCAAGGTAACTGAGTCCTATGAAGTATCTTCAATTACTCCTCAGGTTAGACAAACAGTACAGTGTGTTCAGTCTAGTTGTAATTCAAACCTAGAAGAGGAAAATACTGTAAGCAATGTTAACAAAGGGGAGTTAAAACAAGCTGTTGATACAGACAATCAGGGCATTAGTAAGACACCTAGGTCAAAGAGTGCCTATAAGAAATCTATTGACAAGATGTCTTGCTTTAAGTGTCATGAGAAAGGACATGTTGTTTCAGGTTGTCCCTACAAAAAGTCAGAGTCTTCATTAAACATAGGGAAACAAGAGCAGCAAATCTTAAAAACAATGCCTAGTGATGCGAGCGGGAGTAGTTCTCGAATTTCTGAGAAGAACTCCGTTGAGGTGTCACGTATAGGTAGTTGTCAATCATCGGTGTTTCTTAGACAAAATGACGGACATAGGATTCATTCCCCGAATAGATCTCCTAGTCGATCAATGTCTGGCCCCCATACCATCATTAGGAAAAATTCACCTAAGAGGAGTCACACTCTAGTTAGGTCTAATTCTCCTAATAAGCATACGACACCAGGTAGAGCCCGGAATTATGAGACTGAAATGTACTATAACAGAAATTATTCAAGGGCTGAACCGAAAAGACCAATACAAAGGTCGAGAATTGATGTTAATCATTCAGCTTCACAACAGATTCTCAATCAAAAATCCAAGTCACCTGAAAGGAGAGATGGGTATTTGAAAGAATTCAAGTTTGTGGATGAGGATGGTATTACCAAGTCAGTCATGGCTTGGGTTCCCCGTGATAACTAATTTTTCTTGTTTAGTGTGCAGGAGTTAGCTACAGATCCTAATGACAAATGGTTTATGGATAGTGGTTTCTCTTGATACAGGACAGGGGTACAAAGGACAAAACAGCAGGTATGCTTTCTGGGTCCTTAGACCAAAGTGAGAAGTTATAAGGGAAACACGTAAGGTGTGTCAATTGTGTCAATCTGTATAAACAATGCGAATCTAGTCACAAAAGCATTTGTTAGTTCATGCTTTGGGTTGTTAGTTCAACTGAATGGCATGTGTAATCCAAAGTAATTTGACCTTAGGCTATTTTCTTTTTTTTATAGTAAATTAGTAAGTTACTTTATTAGCTTATTATTATTTATGAAAATCAAAATAAAAAAAAAGGAGAGAAAACCATAAAAAAAAAATCAAAAAAAGAGAATATCAGAAAATTGAGTTAAGTCTTAGATGCATAGGTTCAAAGTGACGAAAATTAGCACAGTCGTTACAAACTCTAAGTGTTTAGGCTTTCACACATAATGCAACTAAATTCTAAGTGTTATACTTTATTTAGTTTGATGTGTTGGTAGGCATAATACATATAGGGAATCTCAAGGCTAATAAAATATTCTAGAAAAAGTCAAGCGTGTCACTAACCTAGATGTACGACCAATCAGTCTTAATTTTTATGTACAAGACATACAAACTTTAAGTCTAAATGAGGTATGCAAACTTTCTGGGGATGTATGGCAACATCAAATACATCTGAAAATGGAAAGAATAAGAATATCATGTAAAACTGAGAGTCGAAAACATGCAACTCTGTTGTACGTAAGTACAGACCTGTTGTCTCTGTTTAGATTCGGGTTAGCAGACATGTCGCTTTGTTGTACGTCAGTACAGACCTGTCACCGCTATCTGCTAACTTTAAAAATAAACCTTAAGTCGAACTAAGACACTTTGTTGTATGAGAATACAGACCTGTGTCCGATGTTTGTCTTTTAAAGAAAGTTTGCAAATACCAACAAGTTAGAATTTTTGTCTGTGTGCCTTGATCATAAAAGTATGTCTATGTCTGAGTCACGTAAGATAATTTCCTGATAAATAAAAAGGCCAAGGGATATTCCTAAATGTAGAATGTTTAACAGGATAAAATACCAACAATCGGCTAAATAGGTATGTCACAACAAACAATCAAAGGAATCAAAAATTCCTAAGTGTGAAAGTTTAAGTACTGAAAGTTAGTATCAGACATCGCTATCTGATTGAATCTTTCTTTGACTATTCTCGCCAAAAATATACTATTTAGTGTAGGTTAGAGTAGCTTAACTTTAAAATTAATTTTATTTTATTTTTATCTTCAGTAGGATAAAGGTCAAAGTTTCTAAGGATGCATGATTGGTTGAATAAACAAATATTGCGTGAAAATCTGTTGCTTAGTGTGATTGGTTCTGCAAAGGTTGTAAACCTCCATTACATGAAAAAGTTGAAAAAGTTGAATTGTATTCAAAGATTTTCAAAATTTTCATTTAAGTGTTGAAAAAGTTGAAAATTGTTCAAAGTCTTTCAAAACTTACGAGGTTGGGACTATTTAAACAAAGGTAATGATAGTTTCTCTCGAACTTAGTTCTCGTGTTTGGTTTACGCTATAAACCTTCAAAAACTTTAAGTAGGAGAGTTTCATTTTATCTTTATCGTTGAATAATGATTTTAATGTCCTACTAACATCTAATGACTTGTTTCATGTGTTGATTAAGTCTATACAGTGTTAGCCTTGAATTATTCACAGAATTACAGATTCTTCAACTGACAAAGGCGATTTGTGAACTTCATGCCAAGTTGGATCAGACAGAGACTGATCAGTAGCAGCAGATTGCAAAACTGGAGGCTATATTGGCATCTGGTTGAAAGATCATCCATCTCAGGGGGAGAAATAGTAGAGAGTGGAGAAATCGTAGAGAAGCTGTCCTTCGAAAAAGATGGCCTGAGCAGTGAGCTGACAAGTCAAAGAAGATAGCTCGAATAGTGAGCGGGCAGATCTTTCAAGACAGTAGTGAGCTGGCAGATCTTTCAAATATTGGCTCTCACTGCTGATCCTCAGGGGGAGTCAGTGTCCGAAGCTACTGACAATAGGAAAGACAAGGATTCAGAGACAACTGAAGTAACTGAAGACATGGTCTGACCGGAGCATTGTCAGAGTAATTGAAGATGACTTAGAACTTTTTCCGAAGCTGGCAGATCTTTCAAATATTTGCTCTCACTGCTGATCCTCAGGGGGAGTCAGTGTCCGAAGCTACTGACAATAGGAAAGACAAGGATTCAGAGACAACTGAAGTAACTGAAGACATGGTCTGACCGGAGCATTGTCAGAGTAATTGAAGATGACTTAGAACTTTTTCCGAAGTGTTATGAATGATGATCAGAATGGGATAGATCTAGAGTTGCAGAAGACTGCTCTAAATGATGAATCTGATTCTGAAGTTAGAAGTGACTGATTTTACCTTAGAAGGACTGTATAATCTAGGAAGACAATTCTGGGCTGAGGTGTTTGCAAAAACTGTCAGAAGAAAGGGTTGTACCGCAGATTTGAGAGGTTAGTCTAACAGGTATTGGAAGCGCTGTGGTTCAAAGGAACGTGGACTAAGTTAGAGAAGCGATTCAGAATCATCAGTCATGGATAACAAGGAGAAAGGGTGATCTCGACATTCATTGTCATTAAAGCAAGTAGTCTGTCAAGATCAATGAACAAAATCTAGAAGCTATCGTCAAGGGGGAGTCTGTTGGTACATTCAGTGTGACGACAGCAGTCTAGTTTTGTTATTGATAAGACAAGTTCTTAGGTGATTCTAGAATACAAGGCTTGGCATTCGAATCTGTGATAGATTCGAATGTAGCCATAGATTCGAATTGTTTAAGGCTTGGGATTCGAATCTGTGATAGATTCGAGTCTAGCCTTAGATTCGAATGGGCTAGATTCGAGTCTGTCAGATGGACAGATTCGAATGGGCCTTAGGCCAGATTCGAGGTTGGCCCACAACAAACTCGAATCAGGGTCCATAATTAGGGATAGACTCGAATGATTAGAGGACCTTTGGCAGAATTCGTGAGGAATTAAGCAAGAGGCGATCTCGAGTTTATCAGCTAGGTGAGTCCCGTTTCGGAGAGAATTAGTACGTAGGATCGTTCGTGTGTCGTTCGTTCAGCGTCTAATAGTCTCCGTGTTTCCGTTGGTTGAGAGTTGTCCGTCTAACCGTCAACGAGGATTCCGCACTCGTTCACGGATCCGCGTCTAGATAGATCTTGCAGTGGTAGACCTTACAAACGTACCCGTAACCACCTCTGGGTTTTCCCTGGCCTCCTCCGCCGTTATCTGAAAAGCACGAGCCGGTGCCCTTTGTGACTAACCTCGGCAGTTAACCGAACCACCGCTTGAACCTCCAGAAGATCGTGTTGATGATGGAGCAGCAGCTGCTGGAGCATTCTTCCTACAGTTCCTACTATAGTGTCCCCACACCCCACACTTATAGCAAGCATCTCCTTTCCTTGGGCACTCACTCTGAAAATGGCCCAGCTCTCCACAGCAGAAGCAAGCACGTCCATTAGTACACTTGCCAAAGTGTTCCAGATGACACTTATTGCAATATTGCGGCTCGGTGTTGATTGAATAAGCACGAGCACGACCACGATCAGATGAACCAGACTGTCGGCGATAAGACTGCTGAGGTGAGTACTGTGAAGACTGGGAAGATCCCGAGTATCCTCCCTCACGTTGACGCTTCGGCGGTGACGACTGTGTTGGGTTGGTGGGAGCAGCAGCGGACCTAATGGAATAACCCGACATGATTAGAATTTGCTCTACATTTCTGGCAGCCTCAAATAAACCAGCAAATGTAGGATAGCGAACGTTACTCATAACTCGCCTGATCTCAATATCTAGACCAGCCTCGAACCTGGTCACCTTCCTTTCCTCAGTATCGACTTGATGAGGCGCGAACAGACTTAGCCTCGTTAACTCCACAGCATATTGGGACACAGTCTTAGTCCCTTGCATCAGTGCCATAAACTTCGCCTCCAGTCTTCGGCGTTCATCAACCGGACAATACTGTTGAGTGAATAAGTCCGTAAACTCAGCCCAAGTCATCACAGAGACTTTCTCCAGTGTCAAAGCATTCACCATAGCGTTCCACCACATAATCGCATCATTGGTGAACATCGCGGTAGCATACCGAACCATGTCCTTCTCAGCACAGTCGCTGATTCGGAACGTTCGTTCGGTTGCCGTTATCCATTCAAGTGCGGCAACAGCGTCTCCCAGTCCATTAAACTCCACAGCCCCGTTTCCCTTGAAATCCTTAAACCGACAACCTTTGGGTTTGTTTGATGACCCAGTGTTGTCATGTTGTTCCTCATTGTTGCCCCCTTCCTTTTCTTTGTTCTTTCTCTTATCCTCTCTTCTTTTAGCTTCGGCCTCATCTCGAGCCCGAAACTGGTCCTGAATCATTTTGTTCTGCTCAGCCATCATGGCTAGCATCATCTCTCTGGTTTCTTCAGGTGTCATTCCTCCTCCACACATGTTCTGAAATATAAACATATAACTTGTTTAGTAACATGTCATTTATTTAAAGACACCACCCATTTGTCCCGTATGATAGTCAATCTCCTATGATTACTAAATCGTAACCTATCTTAGTTCAGATCATTACTTAAATCACTACATATCATCACCTAATGTTTCAGACCAAGACCTCACGGACACTTGAATCTCAAACTACTGCTCTGATACCATCTCGTGTGACACCCTTGCCACAACAACCACCATTTACAAACACCCAGGATAAATCATCAAACACAATTACAATAATGATCTGATAACCTAGTTTAAGTGCGGAAGCATTAAAACACATAGTAAAAGTAGTGCAACAGTGTCAAACATCCTACGGTGCTACAAGGTACTAAATCTAAGTCTACACACCCGATTAAATTATTACAACATCCAGAATATATTACAACATTGTCTCAAAACATAATTACCGATTAAGTAGTACCAAATCTTTCGAATCTTCACAAACGACCTAACTAGAAGGTCCGGCGGTAGACTTCCCTTTTCCTGTAAAAGTACAACATCTGAGAGGTAAGCGAATTCTTTGTGAATACAAAGATTACGCATTTTATAAATTTTTATGAAGCCCCAAGGGTAACACCGATGACAAACATCGTATACCCTCTTCGTACACCAAGTACGGAACCAGAGCCGCAGCCCCTTCGAGCCCAAAGCTCGGCATTAAACATACCATCTGAGACAAACGTACGATCGGGGATGACATACTACCTACCAGAACCTCGGAGGGATCAGCTCCAGGTCATATAGCGCAGTAACATCAGAGTAATCGATGCGATCCACCGGTCCATCACTAGATGCACAACAATCGAACGGAGATGCAACAAGTATGAATGTGCATCTAAATCTACGCAAGTTAGTAGAATTCCAAACAACAAATGAAGCAACAGGTCTCAGCAGGCAAAGCTAACATAAAACAGATATAAACATGCGAAATCTAATGTACTCACAGTGGGTGCGTAATTAAACTTTTAACCGATATTATTTCTCTTTGAAATTTCAACCGGATCCACAAAGTACCCCACTGTGGGATAAACAACACCACAAGGGACCTGTTAAATCAATTGTAACAGTATTTCAAGTCAAAAACCGTTTAAATCCATAAAACCAAGTTTTGTAAGTTTTGCAATATTTTTCCCCCATTTCGGGTCCATGTCCAAATTCAAACCACAACTAAGTTTGAACCCATCTCAAGTTCACACCTTATCCTTTGAATAACTTTTGTAATTTTAGGCGTTGTTTACGTGTTTCATTCAATATATTCGAGTTTAGAGAGTGGGTTTTCAATTTTAGGCATTAAACTCGAATTTAAGGGGTTAAATTCGAATTTCTATTCAACTTTATAGCTAAACTCAAACCCCCATAGGGTAAAGTCGAACCCCATTCGAGTTTATGATTTAGATTCGAACATCATTCGAATTTAAGGGCTTAGATTCGAATCCATGGTGTCAAACTCGAATACATGCTCGAATTTAGTACAAAAATCGAGTTTGTTCTTGCATTTCGACTTTGTTCTTGGCATTCTCGAGTTTGTTCATATCTACCACTTAAATCTTTCATTTCAAAGCCTAAAAATCACTGATATATCATGTATGATGCCTAGGTTTCATTCTATTACACATATACTATCATATGTATGCAAGATTTCAAGCAAAACTAACTTCATTCACGCAATAATTGATAAACTCGAATTTAAACTTTCAAAAACCGAAATAATAAACTTAAAAGGGTCGATTCATACCTCAGTTCGTATGAAATCAAAAATCCAATCATAGATTGTTGTAGTACTCCTCGAGATCTTTCCGATGGCGTATAAATATCGATAATCGGCCGGTCGGTTTGTGAGATAATCTAGAGAGAAGTAGAGAGCGTTTTCTAGAGAGAGAAAGTAGAGAGAGGGAGTGAAAATGAAAATGACTAACTTTTTAGCCTTTTTATTCAACTTTCATCATTTTGCACATTTCACCCCTCAACTTAACCGGTTCCATAAAATACTGATTTATTCTTAAATTTATCATTACTAGCTTTTATAATTCATAATATTCCTTAATAATAATTCAGAGTTCAAATTTTCTTAAACTTCGTAACTTCATAAAATAGCAACAAAGTTTTAAATATCCTCAAATACATAATAATTGCTCGAAATTCAACTTAATTATAAATTATCCGCCTAATTAATTCCAAATTACAGTAATTGAATTCGAGGATGTTACATAAATCTACATTATTATCTTCCGTTGCCACTTTTACCAGTTTTATTAAATTCTTTTCAGCAAAATCACATATAAAATGATGTCTTATGTCTATGTGCTTTGTTTTACTGTGTTTAACTGGATTATTAGTTATAGCAATTGTAGACTGATTATCTATCCTAATGGGAGTATGAGTGTAAGTCAAACCGTAGTCCCGCAATTGTTGTTGTATCCACAAAACCTGTGAACAGAAACTACCAGCAACTACATATTCGGCCTCACACGTTGACACGGCTACCAAAGTCTGTTTCTCGCATTGCCAGGATACGAGCCTCCCTCCAACCTCCAGTTGTTGATTTCCGGTTCAAAGTGCATCCTCCATAATCAGAATCCGTGTATGCTTCCAATTCCAGATCTCCATCAGCATGATACCAAAGTCCCAGCTTCGGTTTCGATTTCAGGTATCGTAGAATCCGCTTCACGGCTTTCATATGCATTTCTTTCGGATTAGCTTGGAACCTAGCACATATACACACAGCAAACATAATGTCAGGTCTAGAAGCAGTTGAATACATGAGTTACCCGATCATGGCCCGATATGGAGTCGGATCCACATCGGTATCACTTTCTGTACCCGGTCCAAGATTGTGATTCACTTGAATAGGAGTACTGAAGTGAGCAGTCAGCTTAGTTCCTTCCATCCCGAAGCGCTCCAGAATATCATAGACATACTTCGTCTGATGGATAAACATGCTCTCCTTCCTCTGTTCAACTTGCAAACCCAGAAAGAAGTTTAACTCTCCCATAGCACTCATCTCAAATTTTGGCTTCATAACCTTCTCAAAGTCTTTGCACATCTGTTTGTTTGACGACCCGAAAATGATGTCATCCACGTACACTTGTACCAAGATAAAGTCTTCTCCCTTTCTCTTCACGAACAATGTACAATCAATTCTCCCTCTTTCAAACCCGTTGTCCAAAAGATGAGTTGACAGCGTCTCATACCATGCCCTTGGTGCCTGATGTAATCTATACATAGCCTTATTGAGCCGATACACTCTATCGGGATACTTTGGATCAGTAAACCCAGGCAGTTGTTCGAAGTACACCAGTTCCTTCACCTTTCCGTAGAGGAATGCACTCTTTACGTCAAGTTGATAGACTTTAAATCCTTTGAAAGACGCAAAGGCCAGAAACAGACGAATTGCCTCGAGCCTTGCCATTGGTGCAAATACCTCGTTGTAATCAATTCCCTCTTCTTGGTTGAATCCTTTCACCACAAGTTTGTCCTTGTTATGAGTAACTATACCCCGATCATCGCTCTTGCACTTAAAAACCCATTTGGTTCCTATTGCTACTTCTCCTCGAGGTAGCGACACTAACTCCCACATTTCAAGTTTTCTGAATTGTGATAGTTCTTCTTGCATGGCTTCAACCCAAGAGTTGTCTTTCAGTACCATTTGCACATTGTTCGGCTCTACTTTCGAGATAATACAAGAATATAAACATGTGTGATACGCCTTGGAGTCATTAATCATCGACAACAACACCATGTTGTTATTCACACTACTCCTAGTTCTCACACTAGTATTCAGATTTCCTATGATGCTCTCAATCGGATGATCCTTGTTTATCCTCGATCTCTCAATCTCGTCGACCCTAAGATTATCTCCTAAGTTCGATCCTATTTCACCTAACGGGGGTACAACTTCAGACGGTACATTCTCTTCCTCATGATCACTGTCCTCGGAGTTAGAGCTACTTGTCTGATTCTCGTTTGTAGGTAACTCAGGTTGATTCTCTGTTGGAGACCCATCTTCTGTCGTTGTAGGCTCAGAAGTTAATGGAAATCTTGACTTTGGAAAACCTTGACTATCGTCATTCAGACTTAATGACGAGAAGTCATTCTCCACTTTACCTACATTTCCACTAAGAGGTATGTTAAATGATTCAAACAATAAGTCATAATCAAATAACCACTCAGGAACTGTATGGGGTTCATGTGAATAACTTGTAACATCAATGTTAAACACAATTTCTACCGTACCGTTTGTTTTGTTAAAAACCCTTTTGTTTGGTGAGTTAGGCACATAACCTAGGAAATGTCATTCGTCAGCCTTTTCACCAAACTTAGGTTGATGTTTTGTTTTCAATAAATTACAAGGTACCCCAAATTATTTAAAGCCTGTTAAATTAGGTGGTCTTTTATTCAGAACATCATAACAGGTTTTGTTCAATGATTTGACAATAAGGACCCTGTTTAAAACGTGACATGCGGTATTCACTGCCTCTCCCTAAAACACAATAGGAAGCTTTGAATCCGAGAACATGGTCCTTGCTGCCTCAATTAAAGTCCTGTTTTTCCGTTCTGCCACCCCATTTTGTTGTGGCTCGTATGGTGCACTAACTTGATGCACTATGCCTTTGGATAGGCCATATACACCAATTACTGTGTTTTTAAACTCTGTTCCATTATCACTCCTGATACGTTTTACCCTCGTCCCGTAGGATTTTTCGACTTGGTCTAAGAACCCAATCAACTTTCCAGCTGTTTCGTCCTTCGTACCTAAAAAGAAAACTGTCAAGATCAAAATCACTACCTAAGATTAACTGGTTTGAATTAATCAGAGTATAAACCAATAACCTTGTATTGAATCAAAGTGTAATTAAGAAGTTTGCGGAATAACACTTAACTGTTTTAAGAAAAGCTTTCAAAACAAATAATCACATAAACACAATCAATAATTAAAAGTCACTTGTATTGCCAAACTCAATGATAATCACCTATAATCTGTTTGATTAGACGAAGAACACAGATTGTTCTTAGGGTTTTACAACCTTAGAGGCTTATGAAAACTTAATCAGAAAAGCAATTACAATTGAAAAATAAACTTGTACGTGTGTACTTAGAATAGAAAAACCTATTCTATATATATACTGCTTTCTGATTTGTTTCCTTGATAAACTCTGACTTCTCTTATAGTAGATATGCTTGAATCTTCGAATATATCTTTTCCTGAATATCAGCACTTTCTGTTTATTGAGCTGTTGAGCAGTTTGAAGTTTATCTGTTGAGCAGTTTGAAGTTTATCTGTTGGGCAGCTTGAGTATGAACACTGGCAGCTTGAACTTTTGAACTAGCAGCTCGAACTTCTTTAACTAACAGCTTGAACTTTGTACTTACACATACTAACAGTTTGAGAAATCTAACTAACAGCTTGACATACTTAGAATATTTCCCAACAATCTCCCCCTAACTTAAATTCTTTACACAAGACTTTAAGTTTCTATACAAATAAGGAAATAAAACAAAGTAAAACTGTTATCTACAAACTAAGGCATCCAAAAACTTACAATTGTGAAAGTTTCTGATTAACTGCCTTTAAAAATTCTCTTTTTAATTCTTCTCTATCACAGTATATCTTCACTGAGCTCATTTGTATCAACCATGTCGTTGGAAGATCAAAAAATTTAAAATTGAAGAAGATGCTGGATCCATTTGCAAATCTGAGTCTGTATGTCTTTGATTTTACATACAGATCAACCTGTGCAATCTTCATCTCCTTGACATCTTCTATATCTTTCCTGATTGACTCTGGATCAAAATGCTTTTTAAATCTTTTACAGCCTACTTGACCTGTGGAAGTGAAGACCTGACTTGACTTACAGATCCAACATGACGCATTATGGTAAGCTCATCCCTGGTCATCCCTTGAACTATGTGCATTATACTCTTATATTCTTCCTCGGGACCAGCTTCTCTTCTAACTACAAAATGATATTTTAAGTCAATGTCATCCATTGACTTAGCATACCAGTATGTAATAGGAGGTTTTGAGAAGTCATGCTGGTCGAGGGTCTTTTCAATCTCCATCACCTTCTGAAGTTGATGTTCAAACAACACCCTTTTTACCTGATCAAGCTTTGCTTGAGAGATTGCTTCTGATTGTCGATTACACGCAACAGCTTGAACAAGTGGAGAAGGATCACTGACACCAGCTTGACTTGGTTCCTGTTGGCTTTGGATTTGATGAGTGACTTTGGCTATTTTTTGTTTTTCCATCTATTTATCATGAATCTCTTGTAGCCTCTCTGTAGTCATAGACTAAGCCATCTTCTTTGGAATTCCAACTGAATAGGCAAAATTGATCAAAAACCTTCTGTGCTCTGCCTTTGAATGCCTAGTTGGCATTTTCCTTTTCTTCTCATTCTATTTAACCACAAACCCTCTTAGGTAATCACCTAAGGTTTCATCATCTTGCATTGGAGCATGGGTTTGCTGGTCCAGAAGTTCATCATGTTCTTCTGCTAACTATCTGGCAAATTCAGCATCATGAGCAACCTGGGCATCTCTAGATGAAAATTTGTGCTTTGGAGATTCTATTGAAATGCCCTTGCCCTTATCCTTGGTTGCAGAAGTTGTAGCTTGGACTGTACTGACAGGAGCTTGACTGCCTTCTCGGATAACAACTCCTGATGTTCTTATGGGAGCAGTTTGAGTTTCTAGGCTAACAGCTTGAGTAACTATTGGGACTGTTAGCCTAGAATCTTGGACTGTTGGAGTAGGAGTTGGAGCTGCTTGGACTGAACTAGGGATCTCCTGATTCTCCCCCTTTTTGGATGCATTGGTTTGGTCAGGAGGACCTACAACCTTTGCCATTAGGGTTCGAATCATCTTCTCAAGTTGAATGATCTTATTTCCACAGAGGGTGAACCCCTTATGAAAATAGTCCATTCTCTGATTTTGAGCTACTACTGTCTGTTGAAGTGCTCTGATTTGTGCCCCCTGTGCAGCAATAATGGACTGATAATATTCCAATACTGCCACAACAGGTGCTGAGGATTCGTTAAAATCATAAGTTGCAGACTAGCCTCAAGATCAGCAAAAGAGTGTGGTGTTTGTGATCTATCACTAGCAGGTATTCCAGAAGTAGAAACCTCTGGGCCCCTCTGTTCTTGGTTCTGGGGACTTCCAGAAGGTTCTTGCACACCCTCTATTGCCATGGGTGTGGTCTTAAAGATTTTGACACTGTCCTATGCCTCTTGTGCAGAAACAGCAGTAGTATCAGCCACAGAACCCATATGGACATCCTCTGTTGGGATGTCCACCCTCAAATTGAGGATGGGAGTGTCCTCAGTGGGTGCCCTTTGGATATTCAGTGCAGGAGTGTCCGCCTGCACAGGGACATATGGCTCTTGTATTTGGGCTGAGGAGGAAGGAGCTCCTGAAACCCTTTTTCTTTTGTATAGTAGGAGTGGGGATGTGGGTTTGTCAGAAGGATCAGATGGAATATTTGTATCATGAGTAGTGGGTTGGGGTCCTGGTGGTGAAGCAGTAATGTTAGGTTGAGCCTGCTCAGGACCCTCTCCTCTGTTTAGTGTATTGATGCCCAACATTGCAGAAGGCAATGGGACATCTACACTCAGAAAATTAGCACTGGATTTTAAAAGACGTTTTATAGTTGGTAGAGAGTGCCTATGGGAAACATGAATCCTTTTATGTACATTGAAATTACTGCAAGTTCTTACAATAATTTCAGCCAAAAATCTAGGATACATCAAAAATTTCCCATGCTTTAGGGCATGATGCCTTAACATACCCTGAAAAATCATATTGAAAAAATTAAACTGTTGGCCTGTAGATAAACACACTAAGGCAGTGGCTATGTTTGAAGAAAGTTCTGACCAACCAGTTCTTTTAGGGCTTATACATTGCTAGATAATATGTACAAGATATTTCCACTTAGGGGCAAAATGAGTTTTAAAGAAAGTATAAGAATCAGTAGGGCCCCTATACCCTATAGCAAAAAGGCCTTCATGTAAGCAGTAAGAGAATGATCGGTTATACCTGTGGCATCTTGAAGATGCAAGTGTTGGCGTATGAGGTCCTTAGTGATGGTGACAGTGGTTCCATCGATCTTGGATGTCAAAGAAGTGACTCCATTAATGGTTTGGACAGAGGCATGTTTCCAAAATTGCTCTATATGAGATATGTATATTGTGGGGTTTATGGTGAGAGCATGATGAATGTGGGAACTTCGAAGGAAGTCCATCATGTCGTGGAACGGTTGAAGGTCAGTGTGTTTGAGAGAATCGGTGTAACATCCGACATTAAACCAGGTTAGCAACTACGACCTAATCAGTATTTAATAGCCAATTATAACCTAATCAGTGGTCATTAGTAATTAATCAAAGTGATTAACAAGGTTCATGAAGAAATTCAACTCAATTAGAATCAAATTCATCGGTGTGATGAATCGGAAAATCAATTAATCTGATCGATTTACGATATGAATGATTAATTCAACTAAGTACATAATTAAATTAAGATTAGTAACACTAATCATGCATTAATACACTTACTTAACATTAATGATGCAAGACTAAAACAAATCATTAAAAAAATGCATTCAAAAGTATTTATGAATTTACATAAAAAGGGAAATACAAGAATACATTCTAAATACATTTATACAAAAAAAATGAAAATACATCAAAATATCTTCTAAAAATCTGCTCATAGGGAGGTAGAAGTAGGTTTTGACTTCATTTTTATAATACACACTTCCATAACCCATCAAAATCAAATCCTTTTCATCATCTTCTTTCATCTCATCCAACTCTCCACTCAACCTCCATTTGAAAGACCAAGACTTTGCCTATAAATAGAGAGCTTCCCTTTCATTATTTTCACACCAAAACTCTTCCTTTTTCTCTCTAAAAACCGGATCCCACACACACACCCACTACAAACATTTTCATTCAAGTGTTCTTGGTGAAATTCAAGTGTTCTTGGTCCAAATCTTTCATGAGTTCCAACTTCTTCTCAATTTCATACTCCAAATACATCAAAGTAAGTAAATACTAACTTATTTCATCATACATTTATGTTTATATAAGTCTTGCATAATATATATAATCACCAACAACAACAAGTTTCATAAAAACTCAAGTTTATAAGTTTCTAGTTTTTGTTTTTAAGTTGTTTCTTTAAATGTGTTTATGAATATAAAAACACATCATAAAAGTGTTAATATTATGAAAACAAGTAATATGTATGTGTTTTATAACTTGTATACAAGTAGTCTTTGAATAAACAACAAGAATCATAAGTTATTTCAAGTTTATAAACTGCGGATTTTCGGCAGAAAATTTATATCGACTTTGAAAAATCATAACTAATTCATAACTTAAGGAAATGAGTTGATTCTTGTCTCAAAAGTTAGATCTATGCGGTAACTATAGATCTGGAAGTTTTCATAATTTATTTTGGAGTTTAAGACCTCCAGAAATTATTTGGGAAACCGAAAGTTTGACAGCTCAAAAATGGCCAACATAGGGTTTTCAACAAGCTTTTTCCCTAACCTAAACATCTCGAAAAATGACCGTTCTTGATTCTAAAAATCCTTTGTATATAGTAGTTTAATGTCCTAGAAAACCAAAGTTTAAAACATTTTGGATCTTGGTCAAAAACAGCCTCAAAGTAGGCCGAAAAACCTCCGAAAAAGCTAGAAAATATATATATATATATATATATATATATATATATATATATATATATATATATATATATATATATATATATATAATATATATCGAAATATATACAGCTCAAAAATGGCGAATATATATATTTCAACAAGCTTTTTCTCTAATATATATATCTCGATAAATGACCGTTCTTATTTCTAAAAATCCTTTGTATATATAGTTTAATGTCCTATAAAACGAATCCCTAAAACGTTTTGGAGCTTGGTATATATACAGCCTCAAATATATATAAAAACATCCGAAAAAGCTGGATATTATATATATATATATATATATATATATATATATATATATATATATATATATATATATATATATATATATATATATATATATATATATAAACTTGACGTTTTAAGCGGGTTTTATTTATAAACTTGTAATGTTGGGTGATTTAAGACATAAAAAATCTATAAATATATATATTATCATATATTAGAGATATTAAGTCCTTATTATCATTTAGGACTCGATTAAATTCACCCGGTGCATCGTCCATCAACTTACGCTAAATAGCATTCTACGCCCGTTTTTGCCATCACACTCACGGTGAGTCCTCATAGCCCCTATTTTCACAATGTTATGTTTTGGGGTTGAAATACATGCTTCGTTTTTATATGGACACGAAAACAACTTCATTTCTATTATGTATTACACATGTGGTTTCATCAGCCCTTATATCATGAACCGTTAATTGCATTTATTTGTAAGCGCGAATATATTGTGGATAGATCTATCGGGAGTCATGTTCCCCATTCGGGTTAGTTCGGCTCGGCTAACAGCAGGTGCATATATATTCAACACACGGTATTACGTATGGGAATACTGCACAGGGTAAACTCATTTAATTAAGCTTCGGTTGCATGATGGTTTATATGTAATACATAACATGGAATTTATGATTTTATAAATTCAAACTCAACTGTTGTTGTCCATACAAGTCAGATTTACGTGTAAACCTATGAGCTCACCAACAATTTTGTTGACGTATTTTAGCGTGTATTTTCAGGAAATTAAGGCAAGTTCATCGCATCGGAAGTATTTTCAAGCTTCCGCACTTAAGGAGTCGCATTCATTTTCAAACCATCGGAGATTTATTTGCATTATTATGGATAATTTTATTATGTATTTAAATCTCTGTATCTTGCGAACTACTATTTATCATTTCAGTCTATGTAAAACATTGCAATATTTCAAAGCTATAGTGATGTATTTTTAAAAACGTCCATATAGTGGTCGTTCGTTATGATTATGGTTACGCTTCCGCGACGTCACGCTTCGTTGCCAACCGGGGTAACGGGATGTGACAATAGGGGGGACAGTTATGTTCTTTGACAAACTCCATTTACGATTAATCGGTGATTTTAGGGTTTCAGAGAAGTGTGTGTGAATCGCTCAGAGAGAAAAGAAAGGTCATGGAAGATATTTTGCAACTGGTAGTCACAATTCAACGAAACTGGGACCTTTAAAGGTTTCAAAAATATCTAATCCCGCGCACACACTTATGGAAGTTATCAAATTACCCTGCACACTTTGACAGATGAAGTGAAAAAACTAGCAGTTCGAGAAAATGAACTAGCAGCTTGAGAAAAGACTCAAGCTGTTAGTTGAAAAGTAAGCATATTCGAGTGAAACAGTGTCTCCCCCTTAAACAAGCATATGAAATAGATAAATTTTTCATCAAATAAGAAAGAATGATGAAAAACAAATTAATCCATATTAACCATGCCAATATTTGATACTAGGAAGGTGAATCTTCCTACATCAAATGGTTTTGTAAATAGATCAGCTAACTGATCATCAGTATGAATTTTTGTAACTTGGATTAATTTATTGTCATTACAGTCCCTTATAAAATGAAATCTGATGTCTATATGCTTGGTTTTGGGAAATTTCACTGGATTCTGAACAATGCTTATTGCACTTGAACTGTCAATGTAAATAGGAGTGGATAGGAAATTCATACCATAGTCTCTCAGTTGATTCTGAATCTACAGCACTTGGGAACAGCAGCTTGCAGCGGCTACATATTCTGCTTCAGTAGATGAGGTGGAGACAGTTGTTTGCTTTTTACACTGCCAAGAGACCAATCTTGCTCCTAGATATTGACCTCCACCAGTTGTGGACTTTCTGTCAATGTTGCATCCTCAATAATCACTGTCAAAATAGGATGTTAGTTCAAGAGGAGAGTCTTTAGGATACCAGAGGCCCAAATGTGGTTGGCCTTTGAGATATCTAAAGATTCTCTTAACAGCAAACAGGTGTGAGTCTTTTGGAGCACATTGAAACCTGGCACAAACATAAACAACAAACATTATATCAGGTCTAGAAGATGTTAGATACATAAGTGAACCTATCAAGGATCTGTTTAGGTGAATGTCCACATCTACGTCATCCTTGTCTGCATCAAGATGCTTGTGAGTGTCCACTGGAGTACTAGCAACTTTGGTATCTTTGTAACCAAACTTTTCCAGTATGTCTTTAACATACTTTGATTGACTTATAAAAAGCTTTGTAGGCTTCTGCTTGACCTGCAATCCTAAAAAGAAGGTGAGTTCCCCCATTGAACTCATTTAAAACTGTTTGTGCATCAATGCCTCAAACTCTTTGCACAGACTGTCGTTGGTTGACCCAAAGATAATATCATCAACATAGATTTGATCAAGCAGAATCTCAGATTTGATGGACTTTGTGAACAATGTTTTGTCCAGAGTACCTCTTTTGAATCCATTCTATAGAAGGTATGATGGCAGAGTGTCATACCATGCTCTAGGGGCTTGGTGGAGTCCATAGAGGGCTTTGTCTAATTTGTAGCCTCTGTCTGCATACTTGTAGTCCTCAAATCCAGGAGGTTGACACACATAGACCTCTTCTTCAATTGTGCCATACAGGAAAGCAGACTTCACATCCATTTGATACACTTTAAACCCTTTGAAGCTTGCGTAGGCTAGGAACAGTCTGATGGCTTCAATTCTTGCCACTAGAGCAAAGACATCATCATAATCTATTCCTTCTTCTTGAGTGTATCCCTGTGCTACCAATCTGGCTTTGTTCTTGATGACTATCCCTCTCTCATCCTTCTTGTTTCTGAAAACCCATCTTGTACCAATTGCTCTCTTTCCTTTAGGAAGACCAACTAGAGTCCATACATTCTGAATCTTGAATTGCAGAAGTTCTTCCTGCATTGCTTCAATCCAAGATGGATCTTTCAAAGCCTCTGATGCCTTTTTAGGTTCTAACTGTGACATGAAACAAACATGTTCAAAGGCAGCTAGACTGAATTCTGGCACTGCTGATTCAGCATCATTAGACTCTTTGTGAACCATTGTCTTTGTCTGCACAGGAGTGCGTGGATCACTCATTATCTGATTGAGAGGATGATACTTTTGAACTCTGAGTGTTGGCTCTCTTTCTGTCTAAAAAGAAGTTCCTAGATTTGTATCATCTCCATCAGGACCACTTGATAGTTCAGCTGCAGGAACAGCTTGACTAGAATCTGGGACTGTTTCCTTTGTGATGGAGCTGTTCCCTAAGGACTTGGGATTTGCACTTAATTCATAGTTTGGATTTGAATCATGTTGAGCATCCAGTACCCCTGGTGGGTCACAAGATAGGAGTGGTATAACCGTATACTCATTCCATTGACCAGGATCTTCAACAGTCTGAAACTTTGTGCTAACAGCTTGAACATTTGTGCTACCAGCATGAGAATTTGTGTTGGCAGCTTCAACCCTGTTTTCATCAGTTTCTACAGTATACTCAACAAAGCTCAGAGAATTAGTTAGTGAATCTAAATCAAACAACCAATCAGGACCAGTGCCTTTGACATTTGTAGTGTTTTCATTAAATTCAACATTTGCACTCTCTTCAATGGTTTTAGACACACTGTTATATACTCTATAAGCTTTGCTTTGTGTGGAGTATCCTACAAAGAAACCTTCTTCAGCCTTACTTTCAAACTTTCCTAAGTGAGTCTTAGTGTGCAGAATGGTGCATGAACAGCCAAAAGACTTTAGAAAGGCTATTAAGGGGACTCTATGATGGAATAACTCATATGGAGTTTTCCCTTGTGATTGAACAACCTGTACCCTATTTAGAACATAACAAGCTGTATTGACTGCTTCTGCCCAAAAGGTCATTGGTAGTTTGGAATCAGCTATCATGGTTCTAGCAGCCTCAATTAAAGTTCTGTTCTTTCTTTTAGCTACACCATTTTGTTGTGGTGTTTTTGGTGCACTATATTGCCTAGCAATACCTTTAGACTCACAGAAACTGTTCAGGATATGGTTTTTAAACTCAGTTCCATTGTCTGACCTGATCACCTTAACTTTTAAGTTGGATTGGTTTTCTATCTTAAGAATAAATGATTTAACTAGCTCAGCAGTCTCATTTTTCGACCTAAGATAGTATACCCAAGTGAATTTGGTGAAATCGTCAACAATGACTAAACAGTAAGCCCTTTTATTCAAACTCAAAATAGATGTTGGACCAAAGAGATCCATATGAATAAGATGAAGAGCAGATGAGATTGAATTTACTTCTTTGGCCTTATCGGAAGATTTGTGTTGCTTGCCTTCAAGACATGCTTCACAATGATCATCAGAAATGAACTCCTTTTGTGGTAAACCTCTTACCAAATTCTTTTTGACCAGCACATTCATAGATTTGAAGTTCATGTGATACATCCTTCTGTGCCAAATAGCAGACTCGTTTGATGTTGCTTTAGATATCAAACAACGTAAAGTACTTCATTTGGATAAAAGATCTGTGTCCAAACAGTAGACATTGTCCTTTCTTGGTGTTCTAAGTAAAACAAGATTTTCAGGTATTTTAAAATCTTTTGAAAGAACAATGCACTCAGAATCTGTGAAGACAACAATATTTTGTTTATCACTGATTTGAGACACACTCAATAAATTTTACATCAGCTGTTCAACATGTAAAACATCATTGAAAAGCATATTGCCTGCTTTGGCAGTACCTTTACCTGGTACCTTACCTCCCTTGGAATTTCCTCCAAATGCAACAAACCCACCTTCAAAGCCTTTGAAGTTTGACAAGCAATCAAAGTTGCCTGTCATGTGCCTAGAGCATCCACTATCCAAATGCCATCTTGTTTTGGGTTGTGACCTGTGGGTGCCCTGTACAAATAAAAGCTTAGTTAGTAGTGGAGTAAACCCAAACCAAGTTGGTTTTGGGTTGCCCTTGTGTAAGGTCTACACACTCCGGATCTATCTAGACGCAAGACCGTCAACGAGTGCGGGATCCTCGTTAACGGGTTGACGGATACAGCTCTCACACTGAACACGGAGACTATCAACAAGCTGTACGAACGACGACGAACGCACCTACTAGAAGATTCTCTCCGAAACAACACTCAATTAGCTGATAAACTCGAGATCGCCTACTTGCATAATCCCTCACGATTTCTGCAAAAGTCTCTTAATAATTCGAGTCTATCCCTAATTAAAGAAGACCATTTGAGTCTGTCATGGGCCAAACTCGAATCAGGCCCAAGGCCCATTCGAGTTTGTCCCCTGGACACTCACGAATCTACCTTATGATGTACATTCGAATCTGCCTAGAAACACATTCGAATCTGTCATAGATTCGAATGCCAATCCTTAGAGAATTCGAATTTACTTTTTCACATATTTAACTTAGTATTAATACTTATGTTTTCAACTTATGCTTGAATTTATCTTTGAACTTTATGTTTGAACTTCTTGTAATATGTTACATCAAGTCCAAACATACAATCAATAACAATCAACCATATATAAACAAATATATCAAATACTCGTTACTATCTAATACTTTGAATATTACTTGAACCACAATGTTAGATCACTTAGACTGCTATCGTCACACAAGGTGTACCAACAGACTCCCCCTTGACGATAGCTTCTAACAATTCACACATTTGATTAAGTACTTTGTTTATTATTTATTCAAACTGCTGCCAGCATACAAACCCTTCTCAATACACACTTTAACTACATTTTCATACTTCCTAATAGCTCTCCAGTACCCAGCACACTTATCTTCTTCTTCAACTCTAACTCCTTTTGCTCTGCCCTGAACCATAGTTTTGTTTTCTCTTCATTGGTAAGCTCTCTGGCAGGCTCTTCTCTTGATGAATCAACATTTAGAGCTGCATTGACTACTTCTATATTAATCACATTATTTCCGTCTATCACATAAGTATCCGTGATTGGGTTTTGCTGAACGACGATCTCATTTGCTTCATCATCTTCATCAGCACAAACTTCATCATCGGATGCCAATCTGTTACATCTTCGGGCACAAATTCTCCTTCTTCTAGTTCCTCCATTTCATCCTCAAAGTCAAAGCCAATGTCCATAGGGTCGTCATCGAGATCCATTAGGGCTTCGATCATTTCATTTATCTCCGACTCTGTGGCTTTGGATGAACTGGCTTCACCTGCTACAGCTCCTGTCTGTTCCGGCTCCTCCTGAGTCTCAGCATCTTGAGCAGCAGAAAAATCTACTGGCTCACTAACTGTTTGCGCGCTGGGATCATTGTCGTCATTATCACCATCCTTATCTTCCTCCCAGGGCAGCTCTATTTGATCCCTGCAGCTTGTCTCCCCCTGAGCCTTTAGATTTTGCATTAATTGCTCAATCAGGGAGCACATCGATCTTATTTCGGCTGCTTGATCAGCCACAAATGTTTTCAGCTCCAAGTTCTCTTGGAACTTTGCCCAAAACTTTCTTTAGCTCGGCATTCTCGCTATCTATGTTGGCATTATGCTTCTGAATTTCAGCAAGAGCCGTTGTCAGACCAAATATCTGAATTTGTTGGAAGTCTACTCGGCTCTTCAGCTCAGAAAATCTTTGATTCTCCATGAATGTAGATGAGGTTGATGGAATGGATTGTATTGGGGTCGGAATGATTGGAGATGGAATGTACGGTTCAACAAGTGTTGGTGGTGGTGGTATGGTAGTTTGAGCGGATGGAGGCTGAGGAATTTCTGGCTGAGCAGCAGAATCTGAGGTAGCTCCCTGCATAAAACGGTGTCGTTTAGCCCTTTGCCTTGTTATCAATGGAGCAACTTCTTCTTCCTCAAAATCAGAGTCATCAGACTCCTTTGACGCCCGTCGCCTTGTAGTTTCTTCAGTCACCACTAACCTCGATCCATAGGTTCCTATCTGGACAGATGGTTCCGCAGTGACAGACTCTGGAACTTCAATCTCTATCTCTTCCATATCTTCAGATTCAGTAGCTGAAGATGACATGTCATTACCTGTTTGCTCAGGTTGATATTCATCGACTTCCCTAAGGATATCATCCTCTCCTTCCGTAGGCTCTAACAATTGATCAACAAGCTCAGCTGTTATCTCTTCATTAGCATTAGGCCTAGAAGCCCAGATTTCCTCCAATGGTTATGCTATCTGATAAGATTCGGGTGGTGCACTTGAAGTCCCTGCCTCTTGTGGCTCTTGAGATTGACTAGTCGAAGGCCTATCTACCTGAATTTGACTCGCTGTAGGCCTTTGGCGTCTTCTCTGTTGTTGAGGTCTTTGGGGTTGTTGCTGCTGTTGCTGTGGCTGTCTCTGCGGGACCTCCACTGCCCCTGCCCAGTTGGCATCTTGAGGGGCCACAAAATTCGGATCGATTATAGCCCCAAATAAAGGTGTCTCTATCGGGACAGCTAACCTTCCTCGGTGAGAGGAGCAATAGGCAAAAAAATCTCTTATCTATAACTGCAACGCTCTGAATCTCGTTCAGCTGCGGCAGATTTGGCAAAAAATGTCGGATGAGCATCATCACAAAACGAGGATAAAGCAGAAATCTTTGCAGCTCCGGAGCCGTCATCTGATGAACAAACTCTGAGAAGAACATTTCTGAAAAGCTAAACTTCTGATTATAGACCAATGCGATTATCCCGGATTGGATCTTCGATACGATATAATCAAATCCCGCTTTCTTCGCCGCGAAGCATACCATGAACACATGCGCTAGATATCTCCAATGTCCGATTAGCCCACTCTTCATATAAGATGTCTTAGTAACATCTAAACTATAGCCCATTCGAACAAAAGCAGCTTGCCTAATACTTAATGGAAAATCTATAGGCCCATTCTCTTGCTCCTGAGTTCCCAGCTGCAGAACTTGACGAAGGATATCTGCAGAAAATACCAATGGCTGTCCAGCTATCCTTGTCCTTAGAACTGTCGAAGTGACAGTGCAATCGACTTGCAGATGTTCATAAAATTGGCGCACATATGGAATAACGATTTGGATATTATAAGAAAGTGCATATGCAATTCTGGACTCCACCAGGAAATCCACCATCTGGCGGAAAGCCTGTGCTTCAGGGATATTATGGTCAGGGGGAATGACCATATTATGCTTAGGAACAAACACTCTATCCGCCATGTCTGCACAATAGATAAAATATTAGAATTATTAAAAATGAATAAACCTGTTTAAATTCAAATTTGTTTTATTTTGAACTTATGTAAGTACAAAATCCAACACATATGAATTTCTACAAGTTTAAGTTAAGATTTAACTTAAATAATTCAAATATATTGACAAAGTCGAACAAACAGATTCGAAGTAACATATTTTCGAGTTTAATGTACCATTCGAGTCTAATGACCAATTCGAGTTTACTGACAAACTCGAATTAAGTCAAGAACAGACTCGAAGGAGTCGGCCACTACCATCACTAAAATCCATGATTTTAACCATTTTGGACTCAAAAAGTCACATCTATTAGTCCTACTAGGTTCTAATCAATGATATTAGTAGTTAATTTGTGTTTTTACCGGTTCAAAGTTTGTAATTTTGAAAAACAAACTTTCTACCAATAAAACTTCAAAATTCAGTGATTTTGGCTTAAATGGTGTATAAAACTACTTAAATCTTGTACAAAACACTTGATTATACCTAGATCTATGAGTAGTATCGAACCCACACGGACAGAAACTCGACAAATAGTTGTTTTCTTGAAAGCGACAAACTCGAGGAAATAGATTCGAAATCGCCAGACAAACTCGAGGGTACAAATTTGAAAACAGATGAATTAATGACCATTACTGTTAATCTATTTATACCACCAACTTTCGAGTTTAGTGACAGATTCGAATCTACTGACAGATTCGAGCCCTTCTATTTTCGAGTTTAACTGAAACTCGAATTCACCCCTGAAACTTTGAAAATTTCAAAAAATTTTGAAATAAATTTAACTTTTTCAACTTTTTCAACCTTATTGTGTAACGGAATAAACTATGCCAAATCTTTTACCCTAAGCACAAGATTTTCATGCAATGTTTATTTTATTCAACTATGAATGCACTCTTAGTAATTTTTGACCTTTTTCCTAAGTAAAATAAAATAAAATAAAATAAAATAAAATAAAATTAACTAAAAATAAAATTTTAAAATTTTGAACGAAGATTTAAATTAGACTTAAACTACATTTATTAAAATTTACATCCTATGCTAAACACTTAAAAAAAATTTTACGAGTATAGTCCAAGAAAGGTTCAATCAGATAGCGATGTCAGATACTCACTTTCAGTACTTAAGCTTTCACACTTAGGAATTTTTGATTCCTTTGATTGTTTGGTGTGACATACCCTTTTAGCTGATTGTTGGTATTTACCCCTTTAAACATGCTACACTTCGGAATATCCCTTGGAATTTTTATTTATCATGAAATTACCTTACGTGACTCAGACATAGACATACTTTTATGATCAAGGCATACAGACAATGATTCTAACTTTTTGGTATTTGCAAACTTTCTTTAAAAGACAAACATCGGACACAGGTCTGTATTTACATACAACAAAGTGTCTTAGATTGACTTAAGGTTTATATTTAAAGCTAGCAAGACAGCGGTGACAGGTCTGTACCGACGTACAACAAAGCGACTTATTATGCTAACTCGAATCAAAACAGAGGCAACAGGTCTGTACTTACGTACAACAGAGTTACATGTTTTTGACTCTCAATTCCTTATGATTTTTCTATGATTTCCATTTTAAGATGTATTTGATGTTGCTATACATCCCCAGAAAGTTTGCATACCTCATTTAGACTCAAAGTTTGTATGTCTCGTACATAAAAATTAAGATCGATTGGTCATACATCTAAGTTAGTGACACGTTTGACTTTTTCTTGAATATTTTATTAACCTTGGGACTCCCTATATGTATTATGCCTACCAACACATCAAACTAAAAGAAAGTATAACACTTAGAATTTTAGGTGCATTATGTGTGAAAGCCTAAACACTTAGAGTTTGTAACGACTGTGCTAATTTTCGTCACTTTGTACCTATGCATCTAAGACTTAACTCTTTTTCTGATATTCTCTTTTTTTTTTTTGAATTTTTTATGGTTTTCTCTCTTTTTTTCTTTTGTTTTTCATATGTACTAGCAAGAAAATAATATAAACTACTAACTTACTAAAGATAGAAACTATCCTAAATTGCTAAACTTACTATAAAAAGAAAGAAAAACTATAGCTATAAAAGAAAATAAAACTTCTACAAAGGTCAATTTACTCTCGGTTGCGCATTCCATTTAGTTGAATCAAATATTCAAACCGTGACTTATCAAAAACATTGGTAAATAAATCAGCATTATTATCGTCCGTTGCCACTTTTACCAATTTGATTAAGTTCTTTTCAGCACAATCACGAATAAAATGATGCCTTATGTCTATGTGCTTTCTTTTACTGTGTTTAACTGGATTATTTGTTATAGCAATTGTAAATTGGTTATCTATCCTAATGGGAGTTTAAGAGTAAGCCAAACCGTAATCCCGCAATTGTTGTTGTATCCACAGAACCTGTGAGCAGCAACTACCAGCAGCAACATACTCGGCCTCGCATGTTGACACGACTACCAACGTCTGTTTCTTGCATTGCCAGGAAACCAGTCTCCCTCCTAGGAATTGACAACCTCCAGTTGTTGATTTGCACGTCAAGCTGCATCCTCCGTAGTCAGAATCCGTGAACGCCTCCAAGTCTAGATCTCCCTCCGCGTGATACCAAAGTCCCAGCTTCGGTTTCGACTTGAGGTATCGTAGAATCCGCTTCACAGCTTTCATGTGCATCTCCTTCGGATTAGCTTGAAACCTAGCACAAATACACACACCAAACATGATGTCAGGT
This sequence comes from Centrapalus pauciflorus, assembly GCA_020465985.1. Taxonomy (NCBI): domain Eukaryota; kingdom Viridiplantae; phylum Streptophyta; class Magnoliopsida; order Asterales; family Asteraceae; genus Centrapalus; species Centrapalus pauciflorus. The sequence continues at coordinate 38,660 of JAANYP010005469.1, read as the reverse complement.
CCTGAAGCAGTTAAATACATAAGTGATCCAATCATGGCCCGATATAAAGTCGGATCCACATCGGTATCACTTTCAGTACCCGGTCCGAGATTGTGATTCACTTGAATCGGCGTGCTGAAATGGGCTGTCAGTTTCGTCCCTTCCATCCCGAAGTGCTCTAATATGTCATAGACATACTTCGTTTGATGGAAAAACATTCCTTCCTTCTTCTGGTCAACTTGCAACCCCAAAAAGAAATTTAATTCACCCATTGCACTCATCTCAAATTTCGACTTCATCACCTTCTCAAAATCTTTGCACATTTGCTCGTCTGATGATCCAAAGATGATATCATCGACGTACACTTGTACCAAGATGAAGTGTTCTCCCTTTCTCTTAACGAACAGCGTACTATCTATCCTACCCCTTTCAAACCCGTTCTCTAACAGATGGTTGGATAAAGTCTCGTACCACGCCCTAGGTGCTTGATGCAATCCATACAGAGCCTTATCTAATCGATATACTCTATCTGGATATTTTGGATCTGTAAATCCGGGCGGCTGTTCTACATACACCAGCTCCTTCACTTTCCCATAGAGGAAAGCACTCTTAACATCTAGTTGATATACCTTAAAGCCCTTGAAGGAAGCAAAAGCTAGAAACAACCTAATGGCTTCCAGCCTTGCTACTGGCGCAAACACCTCATTGTAATCGATTCCCTCCTCTTGGTTGAAACCCTTTACAACTAACCTAGCCTTGTTGCGAGTGACTATACCCCGATCGTCTCTTTTGCACTTAAAAACCCATTTGGTTCCTATGGAAATTTCCCCTCGAGGTAATGGAACTAACTCCCACACTTCTAGTTTCCTAAACTGAGAGAGTTCTTCCTGCATCGCTTCAACCCAGGAGTTATCCTTTAGTGCCATTTGCACATTCTTCGGCTCTACTTGCGAGATGAAACAAGAATAGAGGCAGGTATGAAAGGCCTCGGAGTCATTTATCATCGACAACAACACAGTGTTGTTATTTAAACTACTCCTAGTCCTCACACCCTCATTAGGATTTCCTATGATGCTTTCTATAGGATGGTTCTTGTTGATCCTAGATGTCTCTATCTCGTCAACTCTCAGATTATCTCCTAAGTTAGATCCTATTTCACCTAATGGGGGAACATCCTCAGATTCCACATTTTCCTCCTCGTGGACATTTTCCTCAGAGTTGGAATTTGTTGTCTGAGTCTGATTCTCAGTTGAAGGTGCTTCTGGATCAGTAACTTCTGGAGATCTATCTTCAGTCAAAGTAGGCTCGGATGTGGATTGAAATGTATTCCTCGGAAAGGTATGACCTTCGTCATTCAGATTCAACGTCGCCATATCCTCTTCGATCGTACCTTCATTTTCATCCAAAGGAATGTTAAATGACTCAAACAATTTATCATAGTCAAATATCTATTCCGGACCTGTTTGGGGTTCATGTGTATAACTTGTGACTTCAATGTTATACACAATCTCTACTGTACCATTTGTTTTGTTAAAAACCCGTTTGTTTGGTGAGTTCGGCACATAACCTAGGAAGTGTCCTTCGTCAGCCTTTTCACCAAACTTAGGTTGATGTTTTGTTCGCAATAGAGTGCATGGTACCCTAAACGGTTCGAAGCCAGTTAAATTAGGTGGCCGTTTATTTAAAATTTCATAACAGGTTTTGTTCAAAGATTTAACTGTAAGGACTCGGTTTAAAATATGGCACGCGGTATTCATTGCCTCCCCCCAAAACATGGTAGGAAGTTTTGAATCCGAAAGCATAGTCCTTGCAGCCTCAATCAATGTCCTGTTCTTTCTTTCGGCCACCCCATTTTGTTGAGGCTCATACGGTGCACTAAATTGATGCATTATGCCCTTTGATAGGCAATATACACCAATTACAGTGTTTTTAAATTCTGTTCCATTATCACTACGTAGCCTTTTAACCCGTGTTCCATAGGAATTCTCCACTTGGTCTAAGAACCCGAGGAGCGTGGATGTCGTCTCGTCCTTTGTACCTAGAAAGAAAACCCAAGAAAATCGTGAGTAATCGTCAGTGATAACTAAACAATACCAACTACCTCCTATACTCCTTTTGTTGATTGGTCCGAAGAGATCCATATGCAACAAATCGAATGTAGAGGTTATGGAGTTCTGAGTCTTGGACTTGTGTGCCTTCTTATGTTGTTTGCCGTTCTTGCATGGTAGACACTTGTCATCGAACTGAAAACTCTTCATAGGCACACCTTGCACCAACCCCTTTTTCGTTATATATTTCATTTTTCTTAGGTGCAAGTGTGCCATGCGTCTGTGCCACAAAACTGATTCAGTCTCCGAAACTTTAGACAGTAAGAAGATCGGACCCATTGAAGATTCCGGCTTGTTCATATCGAGCATGTACAAGTCATTCTTCCTTGGTGCCCGCATTAATTACCAATCTTCTGGAATTTTGAACCCCGGTTTTAGCACTAACGCTTCAGTGTCAGTGAACAGCACTGAATTCTTCTTGTCACAGATTTGAGATACACTAATGAGATTATGAACCAGTTTATCAATGTGATAAATTTGATCCAACTTGATCGTCCCATTAGTGACTACTCCGGTACCTGTGATGTTTCCTCCTTTATTACCCGCGAATGATACAAATCCCCGATTCCCACCCTTGAAGTCTGTAAGGAGACTTCTTTCCCCTGTCATGTGCCTGGAGCATCCACTGTCGACGAACCATTTGTTGTTTGGACCTGTGGTAATCTCCTGCACATGAAAGAAAATAGGTTAGTTATCACGGGGAACCCAAGCCTTTTAGACTTGGTTATACCATTCTCGTCCACATACTTAAACTCTTTCAAATACCCATCTCGCCTTTCAGGTGACTTGGGTCATTGAACAGAAGTTTGTTGTGGAGCCGAGTGATGTAAATTCACTCTTTGCCTTTGAGTAGGCATTTGTTGTGGAGCTCTTGAATAATTCCAATTATATTGCATATCAGATTGAGATCCCTGAGCTCTAACCGGTGCGTGATGTCTAATAGGAGTGTGTGACCTAACTGGAGTGTATGCTCTGCTAGGTATTGTGCTCCTATATTGTTGTTGAGGACCAGACCTAAATTGATTAATGACTCGATTCGGTGAATTAGTTCTAACCACTTCTTTTGGTCCACCTTTTACCGGTATTTGTTTCACAACTTGTTTTGGTGTAGCCTGCACAGTTTTCTCGTTACTCTGAGAACTACTAGTGCTCGCCACACTTGTTGAGGGCTTAACTTGTGTTGGCTTCCCTGTCTTAGGTGTAACATCAATTTTCCTAAGTGGACAATTAGAAGCAACATGCCCCTTTTCATGACATCTAAAGCAGGACATCTTGTCAATGGACTTCTTGTGTGTGCTCTTAGACTTAGGTGTCTCACTTGTGTCTTGGTCCTTTTGAGCATCTATTGTGACTGGTTCATCGTCCTGATCATTAAAATCAATTTTATGTTTTCCAGCAGGTGTTTCACTGGAGGAAGACACAAATTTAACTTTCTTAACCTTGACGTTTGTATCAGTCACCTTAGGTGTATTTTCTTTTACAGGCTCAGATACAGGTGCAGGTATGTCCTCTAAGTCTACTGATTTCTCAGTTTTCTCCTGAGGCTGAGGCACGTAGTTTGCATTAAAAGGAGGGGGAATCTCATGAAATCCTAGACCTACAGGCTTTTTAGATTGGCGTTGAGCATCTAAAACTTTCCCTAGGTTCAGACTTGAGTTCCTAAACTTTTCTAGCTTACTATTGGCCTCTGCTACCTTCACCTTAGTTTCAGCTAGCTCTACTTCTTTGGTCTTAAGATCTTTGGTCAAAGCCTCTACATGCTCATACATCAGTTCTAATCTAACGCACTGCTCACTCAGCTTGTCTTTTAGTATTATGACATCTTGTGCATCAGCTTTAAGCTTGTCCTTAAGGTCTTGCTTAATGTCATTCAGGCTAGCATTATCAGATTTTAAAGACTCATTTTGAGCAGATATGTTTTTATGTGATTTAAATACTAGATTCAACCTGTCGTTAGAAGTAACACATAACATACATAATTCATGGAAAAGAGAGTAATTCAGACTAACCTTTGTGTGATCGGATTCCACGTTGGCCATTTGAGCGGCAAACTCCAGAAGCGTCTGATCATTCGACTTCTCCACCCACATTGGACTGCTGTCCCTTGTGTTCTGCTCTTCCCCTTCACATCCACTCTCAGTGACCTCAGCCATGAAGGCTCTAGCGTTAGATTCCGGATGTGAGCTCCAGTCGTAAGTACCATCCAGCTGTCTATCTGATGTTACATTTGTTAACAGACCAACTATGTTGGCTTGACTAGATGAATAACTCGGAAGGTATCTCTGTTGAGATTGGTTCTGAAACTGCCCTTGATGCTGATTTTGCCCTTGGTAATGATCTACCTTTGGTCTCTGACACTCTCTTGCGAAGTGTCCCAAACCTTGACAGTTGTAGCATTTAATGAAACACCCCGTTCTAATAACGCGGCGCTTTTACTATAATCTGTAACATGAACCTCAAATTCAGAGTACGCTAAATAAATTATCTAGTTATTACAAGCAAATCAAAAATTTTAGGATCTACCCATCCCAATTACAAATTTAGAATATTTACAAATTTTGCGGAAGTCTATCTGATACCACGAGTCCTCAAACTCTTGACCCTGAAGCTGGTGCTTTGCCCTTATCAGCTAAACCTGAAACATTGCCCCCACAACCGGGGTAAGCCGTCGCCTAGCGAGTAACAGATTTAATAGCACAAATAAACATAAATAACATGAATGATACAAGTATCGGCACAAAGTCAACATGTGTAGCACCCGGCCTTCCCAGCAGTGCGTCCACGAATAAGTTGTCTGTGTAGCATCCGGCCTTCTGAGCAATGCATACACAGTGACACAGCTTGCGGCACTCCCGACTTACAGCGTATAAAAATAACATGCAGCCACACAGGCATGCAATCATCACATAAATACACAGTATGCATACCGGGGAATAAGGGTTATCATGTAATAGCTCATGGTGAGGAAATGAATAAACAATATACAGTTTAGCATGACAATGAAGCGATAAGCAGGCAAGAGAAATGAAACAGATATCCCGTATAAACATATCATAAATGATCATTCGTGAAATTAAATCAATTACTCACAATGCTCGCAAATCTGTAACCCGCCAAGCGACTAACCGAAATCAACTGAACCACCAGCGCAAGACAAACGTCTTAATCAAATCACTAGAGCCCTGGTATAAAAGTACATTGCCTATTTATTAATATCATTAACTTCATATTTTACTAGGTCCGTTATATATATAATTTAATTAAAGTTATAATTTAACTTTAGTTATTCCGCCAACAATTATAAATTATTATTTGAAGTTGCATAAATAATTCATCAATTTAATTAGAATTACTAAATTATTCTTACATAGAGGGTATCTAATTCTGCGTACTTAGATTCTATTTCAATTTAATGAAAGATTCAACCCAAATAATAATTCTTTTGTCCAAACTAATTTCATCAAATGTATTAAATGGATCATCAAATTACAAACCTCTTTTAATACACAAATTCATTTGTGCATATAGTAGCCCAAACAAAATTAACATAGTCCATATTAATTTATTAAAACAACCCAATATCAATCCATTTAAACTATAATCTACCTATTAACCCAATTTAAATCTCTATTTGAAAAGCCCAAATACATAATAAAAATGCAACCCATTTATATTTTAAAACCCAAAACTAGTTTCTAAGTTGATGAGACCCAAATAAAAAAAAACAATCTTAACCTAAAAGAAAGAACACAAATGGGTTAACAAATAAGAAAAGAAGGAAGGAAAAAAAAAGAAATTAATAAAATAAATAATTTAAATAAAAAAAATGAAGGGCTGCATCCTTTTCTCCTTCTCGGTACACACAAACCAAAAGAAAAGAAAGAAGGAAAAATGATAAAAATATATACTTACTTTTCTTTTACCCTACTAAGCCAAGAACAGAAAGAGAAAAAGAAAAAGAAGGAGGCGCAGACAGAAGTCAAACGCCGGCACAGGAAGCAGTCCGGTGGCCGCCGGACGGTGCGCCGCCGCCGCCGCCGCCCTCCTCTATTCCGGCCACTCCACAACATCTCAACCTTAGATTTATTCTCTATTCCTCTATTAATCTCTCATTCAAACTCATTTCCAAAAATTTTAGAATCATAAAAAAAATACTTCAAGACTCAAATTAATCATCTAGAATCATTCAAATATAATTTCTAATCACTTTTCTATTACATTAATATAAATTTTCGGATTAATCATTAAAACCCACTAAAACCCACCATTGATGAACACGTGAAGCTCTTAAATCTTAAAAATGAAGAAGTAGAAGATTTTAGATGTTGTTAGCTATTTATTTTCAGATTAATAAATCTATAAACAACCTTTTATAGGTTCTAACATTACTTTAAATATTAAATACGAGAATTTAAATTGCTTTGGGTTTGTAGATATTACCTCAAAGTTTAACCATGAATGTATAGATTTGATGATGATGATGATGATGCTCTAATTCTTGAAATCCAGCCCCAAAATTTTAGAATTAGGTAAAATAACCCAGATTTAAGTTTTTTTTTTTTTTTTTTTGTTTTGTGTGGGTTCTTGATGTTGAAAAGAAGATGATGTTGTAAAAATGGTGACGGGTTTTGATTTTATATATTGGTCCCCCATGCAGTGGTGATTTATTTTTTTTTTTCTTTTAAAAAAAATCTAGAAGAGGATGAATTTGCTTATATATATATAATGGGTTTGCAATTATTTTTAAATTCTTAAAATCACAAAACTCAACATTTTAAATGTCAACAATGAAATTTGATAATTTATGTCTCATTTTCTCAATTACATAATTAAACTAAAGGACTTGAAATTAATTACCTTGAAATTTACGGGTGTTACATTTAACCTTTGACTTATCGAAGCCAATCCCCTTATTATTTATATTCAGATTCCTCCCAGTCCGTTTGATGAATCGTTTAACCCGTTGGGTTACCATGGCCAGTTGCCATTTGAGATCCATCTCCTCAAGGTCGTCAGGGTCTACCTGATCATCGTCTTCATCCCAGAGTGCAGGATCGTTTATTTTCCCTTGAACGCAGTTTCCATATGCAGCCACAAATGACGCCAAAAGATTCAAATGTTCTTCGGCCGACTTAGCGCTCATGGGCATCTTACAGTATCCCTGAGATGTTGATGCAGGTGTTGCCTGAGGTTGTTGTTCTTCCGATCTTCCCAACCCTAAGAACGCTCTATTCAGTGTGTCATCAGTCTCTGCTGGTGACGACGTTTCTCCGGTGAAAAACGCTGTAGCAGTCTTCATATCAGGTGCCGCTGAAGGTTTTGTTGATTTTCCAAAATACATGGCTGGATTTTGGACTTGTTCATAATCGGTTTCGGCCTTCAGAAGGTCAAAATGATAAGCCCTCAGCGTTCCCACTACATCCTCCAACGATTGAGTATAATACTTATCTTCATCAAGCTTGATCATAGCCACGTACATCGCCCATTTGGCTGGTAGGGCATCAAGAAGCTTATTGTTCTTTTCTATATCGTTATACTCAATGCCATGACTCTCAAGCTCTGTCAGCAGATGATAAAAGCGGGTGATGGTGTCATCCGGCTTTTCATCCTTCAAAGCCTTGAAAATCGCAAACTGCTGTTTCAACAATTCCATACGCTTTCTCCGAACCCTCGGATTACCCTCGCACCTCTTTTCCAGCGTCTCCCAAAGCTCCTTAGAAGTCTTCTGATTGCGGAATGTGTGTAGTATATCCTGAGGCAAAGCCATTCGAATAATCGAGAATGCTCTGTTCTCGGCTTCATATAGTTTCTTATCATCCTCCTTCATCATTTGATATGATAAGACTCTTTGACGGCCTTCAACTTCTGAGATAGGTGGAATGTATCCTTCGTCGATACATATCCACATTCGCATGTCGTTGAAACGCACAAAATCGAAAAACCGATCTTTCCACCAATAATAGTCTTCAAGTTTCATCAGCTTAGGCGGAGTATTGGCTTTCCCGACCTCATGATCCATTTCCAGAAACCTTTGTAAATTTGTCATTGTTTCAAGAGAAATTGAATTTTAACTTAATAAATTTAATTCGAAATTAATTTAAGTTAATTCTTTCGAATTTATGTGAATTCGAATATTATTAAGGTTAAACCTATTTAGTACTAAATTCGATTTAAGTTCTGAAATTCAATTAAATTCGAAATATGTGACAGATTCGAAAGGCTCCAAACTCGAAGGTCAAGACAAACTCGAATACCCAGCAAATTCGAATCCCTGTTCGACTATAGTTCAAACTCGAAGCAAAGTCGAATCAATTAAACTCGAATTATCTCTCAATCAAACTCGAAAGCAGCGGATTTTGGTTAGACTCGAGACTAAGAAAAACCCTAATCACTTCTCACAGATTCGAGCGCCGCAAACTCGAAAAACGGCTAATACTTGGATTTTTAACGTTTTTTAGATTAAATCAATATTTTTACAAAGAAAAATATTGATTTCTATCAAAAACGTGAAAAACACCAAAATGTTTCCCGTATCCCAATTTGATAAGCTCGAACAACACGAAAAATACGAAAACTGGAGAGATTAACCGTCCAAAAGCGTCAAGAAACCTAGGATGTATCTTTATGAACACGAAGAACACTAAGAACACCCCTTTGGCTCTGATACCACTTGTAAGGTCTACACACTCCGGATCTATCTAGACGCGAGACCGTCAACGAGTGCGGAATCCTCGTTAACGGGTTGACGGATACAGCTCTCACACTGAACACGGAGACTATCAACAAGCTGTACGAACGACGACGAACGCACCTACTAGAAGATTATCTCCGAAACAACACTCAATTAGCTGATAAACTCGAGATCGCCTATTTGCTTAATCCCTCACGAATTCTGCAAAAAGTCTCTTAATAATTCGAGTCTATCCCTAATTAAAGAAGTCCATTCGAGTCTGTCATGGGCCAAACTCGAATCAGGCCCAAGGCCCATTCGATTTTGTCCCCTGGACACTCTCGAATCTACCTTATGATGTACATTCGAATCTGCCTAGGAACACATTCGAATCTGTCATAGATTCGAATGCCAATCCTTAGAGAATTCGAATTTACTTTTTCACATATTTAACTTAGTATTAATACTTATGTTTTCAACTTATGCTTGAATTTATCTTTGAACTTTATGTTTGAACTTCTTGTAATATGTTACATCAAGTCCAAACATACAATCAATAACAATCAACCATATATAAACATATATATCAAATACTCGTTAGTATCTAATACTTTGAATATTACTTGAACCACAATGTTAGATCACTTAGACTGCTATCGTCACACAAGGTGTACCAACACCTTGTGCATTGACATAACTAAACACTGTCTTTGACTTCTTATACTTAGTGATATCCACTGATGGATTCTGTGGAGAGTATTTAATAATGACATGAGGTATCCAGGTGTTTAGTGCTAACAGTTTCAGAATTTGCACTAACAGTTTCAACTTTAGGCCTGGCAGTTTCATCTGAGTTTTTGCCTTTAACACACCATATTTGTTTAAAATTTGATTTGGGTTATGCCAAAAATTGTTTTTGGTGTGTGGACTGTTTTTTATTGACTTTTGAGAACCTGTGATCAACTGTTTTCTTTGGAACTGGTGCAACTGGTGGTTTGACCTTAAGATTCTTTGTGTTTTTAACAAATGCCTGTTTCTGAACCACAGTCTGTTTTGCAACAGATGGTTTGTACAAGCAATGTCTGGCCAAATGGTTTTTCCTGCCACAATGGAAACATCTTTTGACTGTTTTGATTTGAGAACCAGTATTATCAGACCATAACTGGTTCTTGTTCCTTTGATTTCCCCTTACCTGCTGTTGTTTGGGAAACTTTTGGACACCATGCTTTTGGCATGACTAGATTGGAATAGTCTTACCCGTTTTATTGCCTTTTGAGGGAGATGCAGTGTTACAGTTAGAAGGTACAGAAATATGGGGAGCAGCATGGCATACACTCATCTTCTCTTTTCCTTTCTTACTGGGGTTTGGGGCTGCTATAGGTGCACTCATCGTTTTGTGTTCTTTCTCAACATCTTTGCACTCACACTCTTCATTTTGAATCAGATCTTCTTTAGATTCAGGACTATTTTCAAGGACAGGTGCTACAGTGATCATAAACTCATCTAATGGTTCATTAACACGCCTATCAACAACTTCACTCATTGGATGAATGTATTTGTTGTTGTATGGAGGTGGAGTGGCTCTGTATCCTATACCTTCTTTGGGATTTAGCTGAGATTTTACCCTATCTTTAAATTGAACTTCCATTAGGTGTTCCAGCTTTTGATTTGCCAATTTGAAGTTTCCTAGATCTATATTGACATATTCTAGTTTCTTATTAGCTTCTAACACCTTCTGTTCAGCCTCATCTAATTTATTATTTAGGGACTCTATTTTCTTATTTAGCTCCTTTTTCTCCCACTCATGATATGTTCTATCATGTCCCATTTGAATCTCATTATCCTTATAGTCATTAATTTGTTTTTCAAGATCTTTTATGGCCTGCATGTATTCATATCTCCTTTCTTCCATCTTAGCTAGAGTTTTGCACATGCTCTCATTATGATCTCTGTAATTTTTAACCATGTTTTTGCATGTTTGAGAGCAGAGTTTAGCATTTACCTCAGATGGTAATTCAATGGAGTTGACATTTGATGTTTCTGCCATTAGAGCTTGATTTTGAAACTCTTCCTTTGTCTGATCACCCCAGTCAAACACATTGTCATCTTGAGAGACAAGTGCTTGTGATGATGAAGCTTGATTGGTTTGCTGGGATCTTGGTGGTTGTTGACCTTGGGATCTGCATTCTCTGGCAAAGTGACCAAGCTTGTGACATTTAAAGCATTCAACTTTGGATTTATCAAATGCTGATTTCTCTTCTGTTATGGCTTGAAAGTTGGATCTGCCAGTTCTTTTCAGAAACTTTTTAGCCCTCATAGTCAACATTGCATGCTGCCATTTCAAGTCCATCTCTTCTAGATCATCTGGATGGATCTGTTCTAAATCTTCAGCATTTAGAGCAAACAGTCCATCATTGGCAACAAAAGCTTCATAATGAACTTCAGTAGAGTTACCATCTGCACCTGAAAAGGAATCACAACAGTTAGGTTTTTCAGATGACAGTAGAGCAGTGTTATGATTATAAGAAAATGATTTCTTTTTAGTTTCAATCTCAGTTTCAAACACTGTCAGACTGTTGTAAAGATCATCCAGCTCTATTTCATCAAGAGTGTCTTTGGTTCTCCATTGAGCAGCATAGACTGTCCACTCTTCACCAAGAGATCTAAGAAATTTTCTGTTTACTTCATCTTGATCCAAGCTGACTTTGGCACTCTCCAATTCACCTATCAGTTTGTTAAACCTGTCAAATATTTGAGTAAGGTTTTCATTCTTGCCACCAGAAAAGTTCTCATACTGCTGTTTCAAAAGATCCATTTGATTTCTCTTGGTGCTAGCATTGCCAGCAAATCTTTTCTCTAAAGCAATCCAAAGAGAATGAGCTGTGTAAAACTTTTTAAACTAATGTTGACAAGCATTAGGAATGGCTATCTGTAGAAGTGTAAGAGCTTTCACTTCATTCATTCTAGCCTTTCTTTCAAGTTCAGTTTTTGGAGGAGTTTTTATGGGTTTGCCCTCAGCATCAAGTTCAGGATCAACTACAGGAGGAAGTTCAACAGCTTCCCATATGGCATAATCAATAAATTGAATGTGCTGTTGAATCCTGAGTTTCCACATCTCAAACTCAGTGGGTTTGAGCATAGGCACTTTAAGTCCTTGCCCAGATCCACTACTGCTGTTATCAAATTCCATTGCAGAAAATTAAAATTTTAAAAGAAAGCTTCTGACTTTGAAAACAAAGAAAGACGTGGCTCTGATACCACTTGTCAAGATCAAAATCACTACCTAAGATTAACTGGTTTGAATTAATCATAGTATAAACCAATAACCTTGTATTGAATTAAAGTCCAATAAAGAAGTTTGCGGAATAACACTTAACTGTTTTAAGAAAAGCTTTCAAAACAAATAATCACATAAACACAATCAATAATTAAAAATCACTTGTATTGCCAAACTCAATGATTACAATCACCTCTAATCTGTTTGATTAGACGAAGAACACAGATCGTTCTTAGGGTTTTACAACCTTAGAGGCTTATGAAAAGTTAATCAGAAAAGCAATTACAATTGAAAAATAAACTTGTTAGTGTGTACTTAGAAAAGAAAAACCTATTCTATATATATACTGCTTTCTGATTTGTTTCCTTGATAAACTCTGATTTCTCTGATAGTAGATATGCTTGAATCTTTGAATATATCTTTTCCTGAATATCAGCACTTTTGGTTTATTGAGCTGTTGAGCAGTTTGAAGTTTATCTGTTGAGCAGCTTGAGTTTGAACACTGGCAGCTTGAACTATTGAACTAGCAGCTCGAACTTCTTCAACTAGCAGTTTGAACTTTGTACTTACACAGAAAATCTACTAACAGTTTGAGAAATCTAACTAACAGCTTGACATACTTAGAATATTTCCAAACAAAAACCCATGAAAAATGTGAGTAATCATCAATGATAACTAAACAATAACAACAACCACCTATACTCCTTTTGTTGATAGGACCGAAGAGATCCATATGCAGCAAATCGAAGATGGAAGCTATCGAGTTCTAAGTCTTTGACTTGTGTGACTTCTTGTGTTGTTTGCCTTTCTTGCACGGTACACACTTGTCGTCGAACTGAAAACTCTTCAGTGGGACACCTTGCACCAGACCATGTTTAGTGATGTAGTTAATTTTCCTTAGGTGCAAGTTTGCCATGCGTCTGTGCCATAAAATGAATTCGAACTCTGAAGCTTTGGATAAAAGACATATTTTTCCCATCGACGAATCTCATTTATTCATGTCCATCATGTATAAATCATTCTTCCTTGGGGCTCTCATCATTATCCACTCTTCAGGTACTTTAAATCCCGATTTCAGCACTAACGCCTCAGTATCAGTAAAAATTACTGAATTCTTCTTATCACAGATCTGAGATACACTAATGAGATTATGATTAAGTTTATCAACATGGTAAACTTGATCAAGTGTGATAGTCCCATTAGTGACCATTCTCATTCCAGTGATGTGTCCTCCCTTGTTCCCAACGAATGATACCAATCCCTTGTTCCCTCCCTTGAATTATGAGAGTAGACTTCTTTCCCCAGTCATGTGACGAGAGAAACCACTGTCGACGAACCACTTGTTGTTTAGACCAGTAGTTAGCTCCTGCACATGAAAGAAGACAAGTTAATTATCACAGGGAACCCGAGCCATGATTGACTTGGTAATACCATTTTCATCCACAGACGTGAACTCCTTCAAATACTCATCTCTCCTTTCAGGTGACTTGGGTTTTTGATTGAGAACCTGTTGTGGTGCTGTGTAACAACCTAGTCTTTAGCTAATCTTAATTATCAGATTATCGAACCAATAGTGTAATTTTATTACATTATTTGAATTATAATTTAATTAAGTTTTGAAATATTTAATTAAATTATATAGATATTTAAATTATGATTTAATAAATTATTAAGATAATTAAATAAAAGAGATATAAGATACAAAAGTAATAGTGGGTTAAGTAGCAAATATAACTAGTTGAAGTATATAAACGTAATTAAAGGTTCATTATAACATAATCTGACTCTCTCTCTACTTCTCTCTAAATTATCTTACAAACCGACAGACCGATTATCTAGTTTTATACATCGTTGAAAAGATCTCGGAGAATACTACAAGAATATGCTAATTTACGTGCGATTTCATACGAATTTGAGGTAAGAATCGACACTTTTAGCTTTTGTATTCGGTTTTAAAGTTACGAATTTGAGTTTATCAAATTTCATGTGATTTAAAACTATTTTGAATGAGTTTTAACTAGAATATGTATAATATAATCGAACTTAGGTTTATTACTTAATAAATTCATGATTTAGACTTAGAAATGAATGATTTAAAGCTATAAATTATGAACAAATTCGAGATGTCAAGAACAAACTCGAAATGTATGGAACAAAATCGAATTTTTAGCAAAAATCGAGTCAAGGACTTCGAGTTTAGTCTTAAATTCGAAAGGGGTTCGAATTTAATCCCAAAGTCGAAATAAAGGATTCGAATTTAGCTAAGTTTTCGAATTTAAATCCTTAAAATCGAAAGTAGGTACAAGTTTGACTAAGAAGTTCAAATTTGACTATAAATTTAGATTCATGATTGAATTTAGCAAGGTATTCGAATTTGTTAAATTCGAAGACTAGGAGTTCAAATTTAATATATATTGAAATGTATATATTCAAATTTAATGTATATGATTTGAATTTAATTCCTAAATTCGAAACCCACTCCTTAAATTTGAATATATTGAATAAAACACATAGACAACACATAAAATAAGAAAATAATTGGCTTAATGATTAAATATATATATATATATATATATATATATATATATATATACATTGATCTTTAAAGAATATTAATTAACCAAGAATACGAATGAAAGAATTGATTATATTGAGACTATGAGATTAAAGGACAACGAATGAATACTGAATATACTATTCAGATGATATAAAGGCTAATAAATATCAGAAATGATATTATTAACAGATTGAGCAACAAGTAAAATGGCAAGCATCTGAAAGTCTGATATAAGTCAGATAGTGGTTCTAATCCACTACAGATTGTGAGCAACAGAGCCATAGCTAGAAAGTGAAAGTGCACAATTAACCAGTAACTGTGAGTTGTAGATTTTACTTTAACTGCAAATTATGTGCATTGAGACTTTTGTTGCATTATCCTGATTTTATTGGCATTCTGATCTTATTGAGCATATTGATAATTGCCATGATTATTATGAATTGTTGAGCAGATCATTTATTCTTCTAGCTTCTATTTCATTGACGAGTCATTTGATTGTTAAGCTAACTCCATCACTATTGCTCAGTGTTGGGTTAATGTTAGGCTTATGATGTGCTGATTTACGTGATGAAAGCACAGAGGGTAGCTAGAGCTGAGCATTCTGATGATACCCATATAGCAATTACTGGTACCTAGCCCAGTACGTGGCTGATCCCCACTAATGATGCGTGTGTATGGAGTTATCATCATCCGAGCATTCCTTATGAATTTGTCTAAAAGTCTCAAGAGCAACAACAGTTTTATAACTTGGAGCTGAGCAAAGTCGCGCATCAAAAGAGCATTAATTGGCCAATGTCCCTTCGAGATTGAGCTGTGCATGAGCCTAGTGCAGTGCATAAGCAATAGAGATGAGCCGTGCATGAGCCGAGTGCAGTGCATGTGCTTTCCGCGTTCATAATTGCATGTTAAAATGTGAAATTCTACATTCTCACTAAGCAAATAAGCTTACCCCGTTGTTGCATTATTTTTCAGGTAAAGGCAAAGGATTGGCTGTACCTAGTTCATAGGTCAGGACTCTGAAAGAGCTTGAAGTGCTTTAGAACCTGTTTCAACTCCTTGGTACTTGATAGATGATTGAGCTTTGGGGTTCGGGGCTAGTTTACATTTGTGCTTTGATGTAATAGTTTAGAAGTCGGTACCCTATTACTTAGATTCTGTCTCTGTTTGTAATTAACTGTAATTCCGCACTGTTAATTTTATCTTAGTTTCCTGATTGATATTGCATTGCTACTGGGCCTTGACTTAAGACCTTTGAGAAATCTTGGGTCTTAAATGCTGAGTGATTTAAATTCACTATTGGCCTTTGGGTAGGCATTTGCTGTTGAGCCCTTGAATAGTTTCTATTATAAGGCATTTCAGATTGATATCCCTGGGCTCTACCTGGTGTCTGTTGTCTTTGAGGAGTGTGAGACCTAACTGGAGTGTAGGTCCTTCTAGGTGTTGTACTCCAATACGCTTGTTGAGGTCCTGACCTAGACTGATTAGGGACTCTATTCGGCAAATTAGTCATAGCCACTTCATTTGGTCTTACCGACACAGGTACTTGTCTAACAACGATCTTAGGTGTGGCATTCACAATCTTCTCAGTGTTTTGAGAACCACTTGTGCTAGCAACACTAGATACTGGTTTATGTTGTTCTGGCTTTCCTACAGCAGGTCTAGACTCTGGTTTAGAGGGTGTAGACTCCACTTTCTTGTATGGACAGCTAGACGCAACATGTCCCTTCTCATGACATCTAAAACAAGACATCTTATCAATCAACTTCTTATATGTGCCCTTTGACTTAGGTGTCTCACTCGTGTCATGTTCTTTCTTTTCAACTATCGTGACTATTTCCTCTTTCAGATTATTAACTTCAGGTTTAGCTTCTCCTAGAATTGTGTCACTAGAAGACTGCACAAACTTGACTTTCTTAATTATAGAGTTATTATTAGACACCTTAGTTAAATTATCCTTATCAGATTCAGTTTTAGCTGCTACCTCTAACTCGATTGGTTTATCAGCTTTATCCTGAGGTTGAGGCACATAATTATCGTTGAAAGGTGGAGGACTCTCTTGATAACCTAAACCTACTGGTTTCTTAGACTGTCGTTAAGCATCTAAGATTTTCCGTAGGTTTAGTGACGAGTTCCTAAACTTTTCCAACTTACTATTTACCTCAGCAACTTTAACCCATAATTCTGCTAGCTCAAACTCTTTAATGGTAAGTTCTTTGGTTAAAGCTTCAACATGCTCATACATAAGTTCTATCCTGACACAGTGTTCACTTAATTTGTCTTTTAGAACTATAACGTCTTGATCATCTGCTTTTAGCTTATTCCTAAGATCTTCTTTAATGTCTAGGAGACTAGCATTATCTGATTTTAGTGATTCTATCTGAGCAGTTAAGTTGTCATGTGTTTCTAGAACTAAGTTCGACCTATCGTTGGAAGTAGCACATAAAACACATAAGTCATAAAATGTAGAAAAGTTTAGAATTACCTTTTTGTGATCCGATTCCACGTTAGCCGTTTGTGAAACAAACTCCAGAATGGTCTGATTGTCTGACTTCTCCACCAACAAAGGACTTGTATCATTCTGTTCGTTGTCCTCTGCCACTTCCTCTGCTCTGTCATCCCCAGTCTCAGTCACTTCAGCCATGAAGGCTCTAGCGTTTGACTTCGGATGAGTAGACCAATCGTAAGTCCCATCGAGCTATCTGTCTGATGATACATTTGTTAACAGACCAGCAATGTTAGCTTGATTACACGAACTACCAGAATGATATCTTCCCTAAGATTGATTTTGATAGTTTTCAACTATGGGTCGTTGACACTCTCGTGGAAAGTGTCCCAATCCTTCGCAATTATAGCACTTAACCTTGGATTTGTCGAACCCAACTATACTGTTGCCTACATTCAGATTTCTGCCTTTTCTTTTCATGAACCTTTTGACCCTTTGAGTCACTATGGCCAGTTGCCATTGAAGGTCCATTTCCTCCAAGTCATCAGGGTCCACCTGATCATAGTCTTCTTCCCATTATGTAGGATCATTAATTTTTCCTTGTACACAATTTCTGTATGCTGAAACAAACGAAGCCAAAAGATTCAGATGAGCTTCGGCTGATTGTGCACTCATAGGCATCTTAGTGTAATGTTGAGAAGTGAATGATGAGTGAGTCGGTTTATCTTCCGGTTTAGAATACCCTAAGAATGCCCGACTACTTGCTTCTTCTACTTCCACTGGGATAGGCGCTTCACCTGAGAAGAAAGTTGTAGTTGTCTTCAGTTCACTTGCGATAGAATGTTTTGTCTTTCCAAAATACATCTCTGGATCTTGGACTTGATCATATTCCCGTTCCTTCTTAAGTATCTGAAAGTTGTAGGCCCTCAGCGTACCAGTAACTCCTTCTAGAATAAGAGTCTCGAATTTTTCTTCATCATGCTTTATAAGCGCTGTGTACATTTCCCATTTTGCAGGTAAAGCATCAAGAAGTTTCTCTATCTTCTCAATTTCACGATACTCGACATCGTGATTATCCAGCTCTATCAGTAAATGGTAGAATCTTGTTATTGTCTCATCCAACTTTTCGGTTTACAATGCTTTGAAAATTGCGAACTGCTGCAGCATCTCGGTCCTTCCCTTGCGAACCTGCGGATTTCCCTCACACCGCTTCTCGAGAGCATCCAATAGCTCTTTAGAAGTACGATGATTCCTTAAGGTGTGTAGAATCTCCTGAGGTAACGCCATACGAATAATAGAGAATGCTCTGTTCTCGGCCTCATATATTTCTTATCATCATCCTTAATTTTCTGATATGTTAAGACTCTCTGACGGCCCTCAAACTCTTGTGTAGGTGGAATGTATCCCTCATCGATACAAATCCACATTCGCATGTCGTTGAAACGAGCAAAATCGGCAAACTTATCCTTCCACCAATAGTAGTCTTCCAACCTCATCAGATTTGGCGGAGAATTTGCCTTGCCAACCTCGTGGTCCATTTCGATGAACTTTTGCAAACTGGTCATCCTTTCTAAACTTTTTGTATTCGAACTTAGATAACTTAATTTAAAATTAATTTAAAATACACCCATTCGAACTTAGGTAAGTTTGAATTAATTTAAAGTTAAATTCGTTTAAAATTAAATTCAAAAGTGATCAATTTCGATATCAACAAGTTCGACGGTCTAACAAGTTCGAGATTTCTGACAAATTCAGATTCTAACAAATTCGAAGATAACATGTTTGAATCTCAGCCAAATTCGAAGGAAGCCCTAAATCAAGTTCAAGAGGAGCGTATTTCTGACAAGTTTGAATGAACCCTAATACCCCCTATGTTCAAGCGCCGCAAGTTCGAGAAACGACCAAAGATTCGATATTTTCAAGTTTTCATATTAAACCAATGTTTTTAGGATTAAAAACTATGATTTCAACTGAAACAATGAACCAATATGAATTTTTCTCTGTGACTTAGCTTGTATAACTCGAAAAACTTATGAAAAATGTGATTTTTCTGTCACAAACGCCAAGAAACCAAGAATGTTTAAGATGAACGCGATAAACACGATGAACACCCTTATGGCTCTGATACCACTTGTAAGGTCACCTACCTTTGGGTCCAATCTTGACGCGACACCGTCCAACGAGTGCGGAATCCTCGTTAGGGGTTTAACGGACTGACCACACACACACGAAACATGGAGACCAACACAATGATAGACGTAAACACGAACGTCCCGACACGTGATTCTCTCCAAGAACACTCTGCAAGTTCATAATCGCCCGAACACTAATTTCGTCAAAAAGTCTTAATCAAAACTGATTAAACCTTCATTATAGACATTACATTCGAACTTAGCCTGGACAAGTTCGAGAAGGCCCAGGCCCACGAACTTGTCCAACAATAAGTTCGAACAAGGGCTTTGAACTTATTCTAGAACTTGTCTTTGAACTTGTTCTAGAACTTATGTTTGAACTTAAGTAAAACATCAATCATCAACAAGTTCAAGCATATATACAATCAATATCAAAACATATATCAAACATATATCAAACATGTATTAACGTGCAATTACGAAGGCTTGAACTATTACAAAACATTATCTACACTTAGACTGCTATCGTCACACAGGATACACTAACAAATTTATTGTTTCAAAGCCTAAAACTTGTGATTTAAACCACCTAGTTTTTTGTTATATTAAACTCAAATTATGATTTTTAAGCCCTTAAAAGTCCTAAATGACACTTACTTAGTGATTGTTGATGTAAAACGACTAAGTTTTGTGTATGCTCGAGGTACAGTTTGAATCATTCGAGGAATGATCCACAAAATCGAATCCACGACAAGTTCGAGACTAAGTTAGAGATCGCCCTAACAAGTTTGAGAGGTATAAATTCGAGTGTAGGTGCATTTAATGAACATTGTTGACCTATTTATATCCACTGTGTATCGAACTTACCTGATGTTCGAACTTATCTTAAGTTCGAATGGAGTTTCGAACTTAAACATACTTCGAACTTAATTGAATTTTTGAAAAATTTTGAACAAAATTCAACTTTTTCAACTTTTTCATTTGACGGAACTTTTTTCAACTTTGCGAGACATTCACACTAAGCAACAGATTATAACGCAATTTTGCTTCTCCAACTTAAAAATGCATCCAAGTAACTTTGACCTCATTCCTATTTAATATTAAAAATAAAATGATCTAAACTATTAAACTAAAAAATAAAATAACTTTAAAATAACATAAAATAAGATAAGGTAAAGTTAAATTAACTAAAAAAGAAATTAAATTGCAATAATTTAAGGATAAAAATACACTAACTAAATATTTTTATGAGATAGTTTAAGAAGGTTCAATCAGATAGCGGTGTCAACGCACATTCAGTATAGCACTCTCACACTTAAAATTTTTTTATTCCTTTGATTGTTTGTCGTGACATACATTCCAAGTCGATTGTCGGTATGTTTTTCTATTTAAACATTCAACACTTGGGAATTTCTTTCCGCCTTTTTATTTATCAAGAAACTAACTTACTTGTCTCATACTTAGACATAATTCTATGATCAAGGCAGACACACAATGACTATGACTTTTCGGTATTTGCAAATTATCTTAAAAAGGCAAACGTCAGACACAGGTTTGTATTTACATACAACAAAGTGTCTTAGTTTGTCTTAGAGTTATTCTCATGTTAGCAAGACAGCGGTGACAGGTCTGGACTTACGTACAACAAAGCGACTTGTTTTGACTTCCTTTTCTTTACAAAACTTTTTCTTTCTTTGCTTAAGATATATTTTGATGAAGCTATACATCCCCCGGATAAATTTGCTTACCTCATTCATAGTCATTGTCTGTATGTCTCTAATATAGAAATTAAGACCTTTTGGTCATACATCTAAGTTAGTTACACATAAGACATTTTCTTGATTAGTGTATTAGCTTTACGGAAATTCTTCATGTCTTATGCCTACCAACATATCACACAAGAATATGTATATCACTTAGATTTTATGGTGCATTATGTGTGAAAATTTAACACTTAGAGTCTGTTAGACTGTGCTAATTTTCATCACTTTGAACCTAAGACTCTAAGACTTCTCCCATTTTTCAATATTCTCTTTTTATGAAATTTTTTTGCTTTTCTCTCTTTTTCCTTTTATTTTTCACTTTTAAGTAAAGCAACTATAAAGATAAACTAAAAATTAATGAAAACTTTAAAATAAAGAAAATTCTACTAACGTCAAGTTACTCCGGATTACGCATGCCATTTAGTTGGACTAACAATTCAAAGTGTGACCTATCAAATTCATTTTGTGAAAAGATCCGCATTATTGTCTTCCGTTGGAACTTTTACCAGTTTAATCAAGTTTTTCTCAGCACAATCACGTATAAAATGATGTCTTATGTGTGCTTAGTCTTACTATGTTTAACTAGATTATTTATTATGGCAATAGTTGACTGATTGTCTATCCAAATGGGAGTATGAGTATAAGTCAAACCGTAATCCCGCAATTGTTGTTTATTCCACAGAACCTGTGAACAGCAACTACCAGCATCTACATACTCGGCCTCGCACGTTGATACGACTACTGAAGTTTGTTTCTTGCATTTCCAGGATACTAGCCTCCCTCTAAGGAACTTACAACCTCTAGTCATTGACTTTCTGTTCAAGCTACACCCTCCATAGTCTGAATCCGTATGAGCATCCAATTCCAGATCTTTATCAGCATAATACGAAAGTCCCTGCTTCGTTTTCGACTTTAGGTATCTCATAATCTGCTTCACCGCTTTCATATGCATTTCCTTTGGGTTAGCTTGAAACCTGGCACAAATACAAACAGCAAACATTATATCAGGTCTAGAGGCAGTTAAATACATAAGTGATCCGATCATGGCCCGATATAAAGTCAGATCTACATCAGTATCACTATCTGTACCCGGTCCGAGATTATGATTCACTTGAGTCGGAGTACTGAAATGCGCGGTAAGCTTTGTTCCTTCCATCCCGAAGCGTTCTAAAATGTCATAGACATACTCTGTCTGATGAATAAACATTCCAACCTTTCGTTGTTCAACTTGCAAACCAAGAAAGAAGTTCAGCTCTCCCATCGAACTCATCTCAAACTTCGACTTCATGACCTTTTCAAAATCCTTGCACATTTGCTCGTTTGACGACCCGAAGATGATGTCGTCTACATACACTTGCACCAGTATAAAGTCTTCACCTTTCCTTTTAATGAATATTGTACTATCAATTCACCCTCTCTCAAACCCATTGTCTATGAGGTGAGTTGACAGTGTCTCATACCAAGCCCTAGGTGCCTGATGCAATCCATACAAAGCCTTATCAAGTCGATATACTCTGTCAGGATACTTGGGATCAGTAAACCCTGGCGGTTGCTCGACATACACCAACTCCTTCACCTTTCCGTACAAGAAGACACTCTTGACGTCGAGTTGATATATCTTAAACCCTTTGAAGAATGCGAACGCTAGAAACAATCTAATCACCTCAAGCCTCGCCACTCGTGCAAACACTTCGTTATAGTTTATCCCTTCTTCCTGGTTGAACCCTTTGACCACGAGTCTTGCCTTGTTACGAGTAACTATACCCCGATCATCCTATTTGCACTTAACGACCCAGTTGGTCCCTATAGCAACTTCTCCCCGAGGTAACGACACTAACTCTCATACTTCAAGCTTTCTGAATTGTGACAGTTCCTCTTGCATAGCTTCAACCCAAGAATTGTCTTTCAGAGCCATTTGCACATTCTTTGGCTCTACTTACGAAATAAAACAAGAATATAAACACGTGTGAAATGCCTCAGAGTCATTGATCATCGATAACAACACTGTGTTACTATTCACACTACTCCTAGTTCTCACACCGGCATGTGGATTCCCTATGATACCCTCAATTATATGATCTTTATTTATTCTCGATGTCTCAATTTCCTCGACTTGAAGATTATTTCCCAACTTCGATCCTATTTCACCTACTGGGGGTATGACTTCAACGGAATAACTTCTTCCTCATGATCACTCTCTTTGGAGGTAGAATTACTTGTCTGATTCTCATCCGTAGGTAATTCAGGTTCATTATCTGATGGAGACCCATATTCTGTCATTGTAGTCTCAGATGTTGATAGAATTCTTGATTTTTGAAAACCTTTACCCTCGTCGTTGAGATTCAATGAGGATATGTCGTTTTCCACAGAACCTGCACTTCCACTAAACGGTATGTTAAATGATTCAAACACATAGTCATAATCAAATAACCATTCTGGACCAGTTTGGGGTTCGTGTGAATAACTTGTGACATCATTGTTAAACACGATTTCAACTGTACCAATAGTTTTATTAAAGACCCTATTGTTTGGTTATACATAACCTAGGAAGTATCTTTCGTCAGCCTTCTCACCAAATATAGGTTGATGTTTTGGCCTTAATAAAGTACAAGGCACCCCAAACAGTTCAAAGTCAGTTAAATCTAGTGGTCTTTTATTCTGAACATCATAACAGGTTTTGTTCAGTGATTTGGCAGTAAGGACCCTGTTTAATACATGACAAGCAGTATTCACTGCCTCCTCACAAAACATGGTAGGAAGCTTTGAATCCGAGAGCATGGTCCTTGCTGCCTCAATCAAAGTCCTGTTTTTACGTTCTGCCACCCCATTTTGTTATGGCTCATAAGGTGCACTAAATTAATGTACTATGCCTTTAGTTAGGCAATATACACCAATTACAGCATTCTTAAACTCTGTTCCGTTATCAATCCTGATACGTTTTACCCTTGTCCCGTTTGAGTTCTCGACTTGGTCTAAGAACCGAATCAGCGTACCTGTTGTTTCGTCCTTTGTACCTAAAAAGAAAACCCAAGAGAAATGTGGTCTGAGAACCCAATCAACTACCACATATACTTCTTTTGTTGATTGGACCGAAGAGATCCGTATGCAGCAAATCGAAGGTGGAAGCGATTGAGTTTTGATTTTTTGACTTGTGTGACTTCTTATGTTGTTTTCCCTTCTTACACGGTACACACTTGTCTTCGAACTGAAAACTGTTCAGTGGAACACCTTGCACAAGGCCATTTTTCGTGATGTAATTCATCTTCCTTAGGTGCAAATGTGCCATGCGTCTGTGCCATAGTAGAATTCGGATTCTGAAGCCTTTGATAATAGACAGATAGTTCCCATTGATGAATCTGCTACATCATGTCCATCATGTACAGATCATTCACCCTTCGGGCTCTCATCATAATGCACTCTTCAGGTATCTTAAATCTCGGGTTCAGCACTAACGCTTCTTTTTTTTCAGTAAAGATAACTGAATTCTTCTTATCACAGATCTGAGAGACACTAATGAGATTGTGATCAAGTTTATCAACGTGGTAAACTTGATCAAGAGTGATCGTCCCATTAGTGACTACTCCTGTTCCAGTGATATTTTCTCCCTTATTCCCAACAAATGACACAAAACCCTTGTTCCCTCCCTTGAAGTCCGTCAGTAGGCTTCTTTCCCCAGACATGTGACGAGAGCAACCATTGTTGACGAACCATTTGTTGTTAAGACCTGTAGTCAGCTCTTGCACATGAAATAAAATGAGTTAGTTATCACGGGGAACCCAAGTCATGACTTACTTGGTAATACCATTCTCATCCACGTACTTGAACTCTTTCGAATACCCATCTCTCCTTTCAGGTGACTTGGGTTTTTGATTAAGAACTTGTTGTGGTGCTGGGTGATAAACATTCACTCTTGGCCTTTGGGCTGTCATTTGCGGTTGAGCCGTAGAATAAGTTCTATTATAGTGCATTTCATTGTTATATCCCTGGGCTCTACCTGGTGTCTGTTGTCTGTTAGGGGTATGTGACCTAACTGGAGTGTAAGTCCTCTTAGGTCTTATACTCCTATAGACTGGTTGAGGTCCTAACATAGATTGACTAGGGACTCTATTCGGCGAATTAGTCCTAATAAACTTCATTCTGTCTGACAGACACCGGTATTTGTTTAGTACCTGCTCGAGGTGTTGCATTCAAGTTCTTCTCAGTATGTTGAGAACTACTGGTACTTGCAATAGTAGGTACTGAATTTTAGGCTGGTTGGTCTGGCTTCCCTACTATCGGTGTAGACTCTACTTTTGTTATAAGGACAGCTAGACGCGACGTGACCTTTCTCATGACATCTGAAGCAAGACATCTTATCAATTGGCTTCTTATAAGTACCCTTTTGACTTAGGTGTCTCACTAGTGTCATGTTCTTTTGGCTCAACCACAGTGTTTACAACCTCTTCATGATTATCAGTTTCAGTTTTTGCTTCTTCTAGTTTAGTGTCACTAGTAGACTGCACAAACTTGAGTTTCTTAATCTTAGGGATTGTGGTAGACACCTTAGTTGAATTTACCTTTTCAGGTTCAGTTATAGTTGCTACCTCTGATTCAACCGTCTCTGTGGTCTTATCCTGAGGTTGAGACACATAGTTCTAACCTGACACATTGTTCACTCATCTTGTCTTTTAGAACTATCACATCCTGAGCATTTGCTTTCATCTTGGCCCTTAAATCCTCCTTAATATCTAGAAGACTAGCGTTATCAGATTTTAATGATTGGACTTGAGCTGTCATGGTGGTATGTGTTTCTAGCACTAGATTTAATCTATCATTTAATGTAGCACTTAAAATGGATAAATCATGAAATGTAGAAAAGTTAAGAGTTACCTTTTTGCGATCCGATTCCACATTAGCCATTTGAGCAGCAAATTCCAGAATAGTTTGCTCCTCTGACTTTTCCACCAACAAAGCAATTGAATCTGACTGCTGGGTGTCCTCCTTTTCCGCTTCCGCTCCTTCACCGGTCTCAGTTACCTCAGCCATAAAACCTTTGGCATTTGACTCTGAATGAGTGCTCCAATCATATGTTCCATCTAGCTACTGTTGGATGACACATTCGTTAACGGACCAGCTATCGGTGGTTGATTCCCTGAACCACCAGAATGTTGTCTTCCTTGGTTCTGATTTTGATAATTTTCAATCTTTGGTCGTTGACACTCTCTGGCAAAATGTCCCAACCCTTGACGATTGTGGAATTTCACCTTTGACTTGTCAAAGCCAACATTGTTGCTCACACTCAGATTTCTACTCGTTCTCTTCATGAATCTCTTGGCCTTTGCGTCACAATGGCCAGTTGCTATTGTAAGTCCATCTGTTCCAAGTCGTCTGGATCTACCTGATCGTAGTCCTCTTCCCACAGAGCTGGATCGTTTATTTTGCCTTGAACACAGTTGCCATAAGCTGCAACAAACGAAGCTAGAAGATTTAGATGATCTTCAGCTGATTTTGCGATCATAGGCATTTTGGTATAGCCTTGAGAAGTACATGCTGAGTGTTGTGGTTTTTCTTTCGGTTTAGAAAACCCTAAGAATGCTCTATTATTAGATTCTTCTGTTTCAACTGGTATTGTCTCTTCTCCGGAAAAGAATGTTGTGGCCCCTGACTTCGGTTCACTAGAAGTTGAAGACTTTGACTTCCCGAAGTACATTTACGGATCTTGTACTTGATCAAACTCCCTTTCCTTCTTCTGCAACTTAAAGTTGTAGGTCCTTAGCGTTCCAATGACCTCTTCCAGAGTGAGAGTTTCAAATTTGTCTTCATCATGCTTTATCAAGCCCGTGTACATCTCCCACATAGCAGGTAAAGCATACAGAAGCTTCTCTATCTTCTCTGTTTCTTGATATTCAACCATGTGATTATCAAGTTCAGTCAGTAGATGGTAGAATCAAGTAATGGTTTCATTCAAGGTTTCATTCTTCAATGCCTTCAATATCGCAACTTGTTGCTTTAGCATCTCCGTTCTCCCCTTTCGTACCCTTGGATTTCTCTCACACCTCTTCTCTAGAGCGTCCCAAAGCTCTTTAGAAGTCCTGTGATTTCTAAGTGTGTGTAGGATCTCTTGAGGTAGTGCCATTCTAATAGACGAAAAAGCTCGATTCTCGGCCTCATAAATCTTTTTGTCGTCATCTTTCATGTTCTGATATGTCAAAACCAATTGCGTTAGGGGAACGTATCCTTCATTGATGCATATTCGAGAAACAATTTCGAAAGCCTGCAAGTTCGAGAAACCTTAAATATTCTGACAAATTCGAACCAAATCAAGTTCGAGAAACCCTATGAACTTCTGACAAGTTCTAATCAAATCAAAGTCGAAACTAAGTTCGAAACCCAGCAAATTCGAATACTCTGACAACTTCGACTTCTCTGACAAGTTCGAAAAACAACTAAATTCGAACAACCCTAGAACAAATTCCTGAGGAGCGTATTCTAACAAGTTCGAAGAACCCTAGTACACCACTTATGTTTGAGTGCCGCAAGTTCGAGAAACGGCTAAAAATTTGATTTTTTCAAGATTTCAGATTAAACCAATGTTTTTAGGATTAAGAACACTGATTTCGACTGAAAAGATGAACTAATGTGAACTTTTTCCCGTAACCTTGCTTGTAGAACTCTGAAAACTTAAAAAAATGTGTGATTTATCCGGTAAAAACGTCAAGAAACCAAAGAATGTTCGTCGAAACATGAAGAACACGATGAACACTCGTTATGGCTCCGATACCACTTGTAAGGTCATCTCTGTCACAGATCTGATCTTGACGCGACGCCGTCCAACGAGTGCAGAATCCTCGTTAGTGGCTTAACGGATCGATCAAGCACGAAAACAGGAGCCAAACACGATGATAGCCGATACAACGAATGACCCCACACGGTGTATTGCTCCATGACAGACTCTCTGAAACATTCTAGCTCGCACGTGCACTTGCAAAAGATTTGAAACTCGTATTTCTCAAAAGTCCCTTAATAAAACGATTTAATATCTAATTATACTAATTATGTTCGAACTTAACTAATTAAGTTCGTTTAGGCCCAAACCCACGAGCATGTCCAATACCCTACGAACTTAGTTTCACTAAGTTCGTCTAGGTTGGGTTAAGTTTGAACCTTAGATTTAGAACTTATCCTTAGAACTTATTCCTAGAACTCATCCTTAGAACTTATTCCTAGAACTTATTCCTAGAACTTAATCCTAGAACTTAACATGCAAATATAGACATCATACATAATTATGATTTAACACACATAACTTGTATTAATAAAGCCTCATCTATTACAAATGACTATCATTACATATCTAGATTGCTATCGTCACACAGGGTGTACCAACATAAAATGGAAGTATACTTCTCACAAAGTGACAAAAACCACAACCCCTTAATCGAATAGACTGCATCCCATATCCTGCAAAGACAGATATTACAACAAACGTAAGCATGTATGTAATCTAAGAAACCAATTGAATAAGAAAAATCAAGACATAAAGGATCTTACATCATCAGACTCCTCTTTCTCTTCAAGTTTCTCCTCTTTCTTTGGTTTGACAGCAGAAGCAGCGGCAGGTGCAGCACCTCCACCACCAGCAGTAGCAACTGCAACACCACCACTAGAAGGAACTGAAGCATGCTTCTCCCTTCCGACAACAATCAGTTCTGTGATGTCTTTACCCTTAACTTCCTTCAATAACAATTCAATTCTATCTTCATCTGCATCAGCTCCAACTGCAAAGCACATATTACAACTCATATGTTACTTCACATTTTGCATCAATAAAAAAACATAATTGATCAACTAGAATGAAAAGTGTCATCAGCTCCAACTGCAAAGCCTATTTTACAATTCATAGGTCACTTCACATGTCGCATCAGATAAACATAATCAGATTAACTAGAATCAAGATCGTCACCAATAGGCTCTCTAATGCCAAAAAAAAAATTACAGTGTTATTAGAAAACAAAACTACGTATGCAAGTACAAATAACAGCAAGTCAAACCAATAAAACAATCAAACCGGATTCTAAAATAATTAACCTCAAAATGGGTCACTAAATACATGAAGATAAAACACTTGTGCAAGAATATAAGTTTAATTGATTCTATATAATCTCGCATCATTATTCGATGTCACTCCTACATTCATTCATTCTAAAATGAATATCAATAAACCATATCTAAAAAAGACTTTCTTGTAGCATACTATTTATCAAACTAACATATGTTGACAGAATTCAACAAGTATTAACAATACCTGGCCCTAGGATGTTCTTCAAATCTTTAGCAAAAGGAGAGTTGTTACCCCCCAATAGAGCCAACAAATACGCAACAACAACCTTCACTATGCTGGAATTAAACATCAAAATCACATATCAACGACCACTATCCCCCTAATAGAACTGGATCTACTACTTTAACAAAGATCCAAGAAGACAAACACTAGTTTTAGATACGGAACGGAAGATGATACCTGGAATGTGTTGAAACCGATCTGTAACTATTGCCTCATTTGTGTTTTAGGGTTCAACAGTCTACTGGAAGATTAAAACCATGCTTACTACCAAAAAAAAGTCCCTTCCAAAAGAACCATATATGACGAAGTGTAAAGACATAGCCGACAAAGTAACTATGTTTAGAAACTGAAAGGTGCAGGGATTAATCATTCGAGATCAATATGTTCAAGAACTTAATCACACGCAAAAATGTACATCGACTTATTTGAGAAAATTGTGAAAGTTGTTTAAAACAATATTAACCCAAAGATAAAGTGTAAAAATTTATCATTGTATCCCTTAGAAAAAAGTATGGTTATGCAAACGCTGGTCAAATATTATGGATCCCACACTCACAGCACACACCGAGAGTAACAAGTCTAGGGGTCTCCCTTTTTGACTCAAACATACAACGCTCAATTGTATATTATATGGTTTTAATGTAGAAACATAAAGGATGATGGGTGAATGGATGTTTAAAGGATCAAGTAGACCAAACAACACCCCATGAGCCACCCAGCTCAGAGACAAAAACAGAAAGATAAATGATAAATGGCGAGTTAAAAGTTCAATCATTAAACACAGAAATTTTTGGCTCCTCTCGAACACTCAACAACACTGAAACTAAGACCTTTCAACTTAAATTTCCTTTCAAACACTTGACAACTAATAAACAAAGATAACAGTTGGAATGAGCACATTTGAATATATAAAATTCATATAAAAAAATACTTACTAACATCTAATGTATTAAAAAAATACTATTATAGTTAATACAATTGATGTTGTTGTTTCAGCTTAACAAAATGAACACCATGAACACCTATTCACTGAATGGTGTTGTCCCTGTTTTTGTTTATCAAATTAAACACCCCTAGACTTGGTCTCGGAGTCTAAGACACAGTGATAGACACTTTTAAATATATATATTTATATATATATATATATATATATATATATATATATATATATATATATATATATATATATATATATATATATATATATATATATAGATGAGATCATTGCAGAATCTAAATTTAGTGCAGAACCGTAGAACCAATATCGTCCATAGGTTAGATTAATCTAATGGTCTTGATTAAAACCATAAAGTTTGGAATTAGTGAAAAAAAGATTGGCATTAGTGATTTTTTAATTCTTTCAGGGGTAAAAAAGAGATAGATTGGAAATAGCAAGAAGATTGGCATTAGTAAAATAAATATCATTTCTCTTTAAATTAAAATAACATTAATATGATTAATTGTTAAATCAAAAAAATTATACCATAAAAATGAGAATTTTATACTCTTTAAAACGAGACCGGTCATGATATATTTTTTTCAAAAAAATTTTACGTGTTTATTTTTCGTAAAAAAAAATACCCAGACCACCATGCAATGTAGCATGGCCGGTATCATTCAATGTCGAATGACCACTTGATATCGTATATTCAACGTCGGTGCAACACTGCATATACATTCAAAATTAACAGAACCAAAATAATGGTCAAAACTAGTAGTCAAAAGTTGGTTGATTTAATGAGAACAGTAATGACATATTTTTTTTGAAAAAATTTTACGTGTTTGTTTTTCATAAAAAAAATTACCCAGACCACGATGCAATGTAGCATGACTTATATAATTCAATGTCGAATGAACACTTGATGTCGTATATCCAACGTCGATGCAACACTGTATGTACATTCAAAATTAACAGAACCAAAATAATGGTCAAAATTAGTAGTCAAAAGTTGGTTGATTTAATGAGAATAGTAATGATATATTTTTTTGGAAAACATTTTACGTGTTTATTTTTCGTAAAAAAAATTTTTTACCAAGACCTCTATTCAATATATTATATAGAGATCATTCAATGTCGAATTACAGTTTATATCACACATTTAACACTGCATGTACCTTCGATATAAAAAGAGTCAAAAATGGTCAAAGTGGGCAGTCAAACTTGGTAGGTTACTATTAATTCAATGTTAATTGCATAATTACCATCTTATCCCTAGTGTTATATAATAATCCAATGGTTTAGATTGGTTCTATAAGTCTGCACTAAATTAAGGTTCTGTAATGATCCCGACCCTATATATATATATATATATATATATATATATATATATATATATATATAGTAAGGTCACCTACCTACGGATCTGATCTTGATGCGACACCTTTCAACGAGTAAGGAATCCTCGTTAGGGGCTTAACGGATCGATCACACACACGGAAACCCAGAGACAAACACAATGATAGACGTTACGACACGTGTATTTCTCCGAAACGACTCTCTGAAATCTTCACAAGTTCGTACGTGCACTATACGAGCTGTAGGTGCTAATCTCTGCAAAAGTCTCTAATGAAAACAAATTAACTCTTAATTATAGAGCTTAGATTCGAACATAGCTCAGACAAATTCGTTTAGGCCCAAGCCTACGAACTTGTCCACTATATGTTCTAACTTAGCTTTATTAAGTTCAGACCCTAGCCTTTAAACTTATTCTCGAACTTGTCTTTGAACTTGTTCTTGAACTTATGTTAGAACTTATCTTTGAACTTATGTTTGAACTTATCTTTGAACATAAGTAAACATCAAACACAAACAAGATCAAACATATATATTAACTTGTAATTACAAAGCCTAACACAATTACAAAAGACTATCTACACTTAGATTGCTGTCGTCACACATGATGCACTAACAAACTCCCCCATAACGATAGCTTCTAACTAGATATTTAATTAATCTATAGTACATACAAACCCTGTTCTACACAAACTTTGACAATGTTCTGATACTTTCTGCCTTCCATCTTCAAATGAGCATCAAAGGAGATTTTTTGAACGTGAAGCTTGAGCACATCCTCTTTGGATAGGTTGACCAGATGTAAGGGATCATACACCTTCAGGATCACCTTCTCTTCAAATTCTTCCATGACAGCCTCGCCTGTCTCACTGTCTACGTACCACCAGGTGAGGTTGCCCAAAACATCTTGAGGCATAGGCTTCAGAGGTACTTTCTTTAAGCATCTAATTGGCTTGTAATACATCTTCATCCACAACTTGCCAGTTAAAGGATCAACTCTTGTATGGTCCATAATTTTCATGCCTACTCGTGGGTTTAGCCTTTCAAACTTCCTAGACCTCCCTTCCCTTATGATAATCTTGGCAATTACTTCGGCATAGGGATCGTCTCTGATGTTGATTAGCTCTTTCCATGCTAGGGCCTTTATTTCAACTTTAGGTAATGAATTGAAGTCCTTCAACCTTCTTCTTATATATTGGAGGCCATCCTTTCGTTTAATAATAAAAAGCTGCAGTTCTCGATCAAAGAACCAGCTGAGTATGCTCCCAGTCAACTTTCTAGAACCAGACACCTCCATAATTTCTTTTAAAGACACGACCTTCTTCTCTGTTCTGAAACATAACTTTTTCTTTTCTTCAGCAGTATGCTCCCTGTGAATTCTAGTTTCTACCAATTCAATCAACAATATGCAAACAATAAGAACAATGAAATTAATCAACACTAACCAAATGATTCGATTGATGAACTTGCTGATTACAAAATGATTTCAGGAATGTTCTTCGTACAGAGCAGCTTTCACAGAATTAAATGCGTACAAAATTGATTCTTCTGACCGATTCTACTTTTTTAGAAAGTCAACATGACTATTTATACAAAATTACAAACTATAAGGAAATTACACATTAAGTCCCTAGACTTTGATATTTCATCAATTAAAAACATATTCTAACAATCTCCCCCTTTGATGAAAGTAGCAAAGTCTTCAAGTTGACAAGCCCAGCTTCTGTTCAAATCTTCTAATACTTTTCCGATCTGACAGTCTCCATTCAATTTTAGAAATAAACTCGACCATGAGTTTTCGATCGTTAACTGATAAAGCTCCTTTCTTTGTCTTCCTCTTTTGATCTGCAGCTAGCTTGCCTTTCAGTCCATTCAACACCTTAATTAACGTTCCATCAGAAAACTTGTTCAGTTCAACACTTCTCATAGCTCTCAATCTTTTATTTCTATCTTTGTACATGACAGCTGGATGCTTCACCATTATAACTTGAAACTCTTTAAGCTCACCAGCAAATTTAATATCTCTGTGAGGTGCAGTCATGTTTATCTTCCTCATGCCTCTCTCAACTCCAATCTGTAGATCTTGCACTGACATTAATACCAGTTTGGTATGCATAAAATGAAACAATGTCTTCAGCGCAAATCTACAATGTTCATTCCTTATATTCCTGCACAGTTCGTCAAAAAGATCTTCAATATCGACCAAGTGCATGTTGAACATGTCAGCTTCTGTGAATACATATGTGTTTCCATCAGACCTGGTTACAGTAAACTTCGGATAAAAAATCTTAACAAATCTTTCCTTTTCAATCATCACCAGATCTACTATCCTGAAGTCACTCTTCACCTTCTCAACCTCTTGAGTCTTATTTCTTAAGAAACTGGCATAGTTGACCAGATTGAGCATGTTCGGCTCTAAAACTCGGAATAACTTGTGAAATGAGCAAGGAGCTTGCTCTTTACAAAAGATCCGTTTTCATAAAATGTCTTCAATGTACGGCATCTTGTTTCTTTTCCTTATGAACTCAGCAGACCTGTTCTCTGGTAGTTCAAGCTTTTTCACCTTTTTCTTACTTATCTCATCCTTATTTAACAAAGTCAACATATCTTGAATCTCTCTCTGCACCACTTGTTGTGCTTGAAATCTTAATCTGTGTTGCTTCTTTGACTCATCAGCAAGTACAAATTCATTAAAGAATCTATCCATCACTTCCACTTCATTTAAAACAACTGTTTCTTGAGTGATACTGCTCTCAACAGGGAACTCCTCAAACTCTTCCTTAATCTGTACAACTACCTCAGGCTTTTCAACCGTTGGTGTTGATTCAACATCTTTCATGATTTCTTCAACTAACACCTCTTCTTCTTCTATTCTTTCAGCTCTAAAGTCAACATCAGTTAACGCAATTATGTCATCATCTTCAGACAATTCAATATACTCTTCTCTTCTTTCTCCTATCTCTTGAATACTCGGCTCTTTCTCTTTCTCTAGTACATCTTCCTCAGAATCAATATATTCAACAAACTGATAGATATCAGGCTGAGTGTTCAAAGGAACTGGAACATCTTCATAAAGAATCAATCCCAGTTCTCTCTGTTCACCAGCTGACTGTTTGGATCCTCCGGCTTCTTTCCCTTGAGTTTCTGGCTCCTTCTCTGGATATGTCAGCATTAAAATCCCCGGCGTCGGTTGATCAAGCTTTCTTCTCTTCTCCCCCTCATGAGGAGCATCATCGGAGTCTTCGTCATGCTCA
Source organism: Centrapalus pauciflorus (assembly GCA_020465985.1). NCBI lineage: Eukaryota > Viridiplantae > Streptophyta > Magnoliopsida > Asterales > Asteraceae > Centrapalus > Centrapalus pauciflorus. Next base: position 3,861 of record JAANYP010005469.1, on the reverse strand, counting down.
TCATGTTTCCTCTTTGATGAGGAAGCTTGAGCCTTGCAGGTCTCTTCCACTGCAGCTACGCGTTCGGACAGATTACCTAATGCCGTTACCACTGTATTTTCCAAACTGATCATGCGTTCTCTCATCTCGTCAAATTGATCAAAAACAAACTCTTTCAACTCTTCCTTCAACTCTTCTATTGCTTGTTTTGATTCATTTTTCTTAACTGACTCCTCCGCAACATCCTTTCCCTTCAAGAACTTCTGAATGTTGGTCATTTGAGCCATTACCTCTGCCAGTTGACTAGATACGTGCATGTTTACTCCAGAAACAACTTCATTTAACGCATTTTTCAAGGTAGATTCAGTTACAAAAGGGGATAAATTCACCACTGGGTCACTAAGACTTCCAGTTGTCACAGCAGTCGAACTTGTATAAAGAACTTCTGCGTGGCCAGTGCTCAGAGTTGTTATTGGCGTTTCTCTGACTGGACTTCCACCCTCTTCAAGTGACGGAGCAACAAATGCTTCCGTTACTAAGGGTGTTCCGGTGGGAACACTAAGTTCAGCCACACTTACTTCAACGAATGAAGTTGACTCAAGTGTCCTAAATTGTATAGGATCTAGACTTTGTGATTCAAATGAAGTCGTACACACGGGCAGTTGTGCACTTGTTTCAATATCCATCAAGTCCAAGTGACTTTCGGATAGATCGTGTGGTTCATCCCGGTGTTCAAATGAAACAATCTCCTGTTGAGAGGAGACTGAGTGGATAGGAAGGTGTGCAGTCGTCAGTGGGATACTGACTTGTTCAATGCTAACTCTCATAGGAGAGCTAACAGCAGATGTAGCTATATCCCGGCTTTCTGGGCTTAGGACCTCCCTCACACTCGCTTCAGCGATCTGTACTATATCAATCATCAAACCTCCTCCCTCATGATGATCACCTCCATCATCACCATCATCATCATCAGCTCCTTCTCCCTCTTCTTCTTGAATATCAGATAATGTCCTCTCTGAATCTGACTTTTCAGCTTCTTCCTCACCACCCCTCACACTTCCTACTCCCTCACTCACAGACTGGGCAACCTGAACTTCAGCCCCTTGCTGAGGTTCCTCGATCCTTAAAGCTCCTGGGCTAAGAGAACCCGGTTCCTGAGTCTCTATAGGAGCATGATCTATTCTGTACAATCGCACATTTTCACTTTCTTGATCTGCATACTTCAGCAAATATTCAGGAATTGGCATGATGTTTGCATTTGGAGAGTCCGGCACTTCATGTAGACTCATCATAACATAGTCTGGGCATCGCTGAGAGTTGGCTCGCTTTGGAATATTTTCATTTGCCCTTAAGATCCCTCGAATAAGAATCTGTATAAATCTCTGAAGTGGGACAAATTTCCTTGCTCTATTTGTTGTTTTTGCAAGCACAACCTCCTTTAGATCCTCCCATATGCACTGAGCAAAGTCATAATGTTTGTTGAACGCTATGCCATGAAAGATTCTCAAGCAGTGAATGCTGCATCTGTCAATCCCTGTATGCTTAGATGTCATACACCTATTGATGATCCCAAACAATGTATACCATTCGCCATTCAATCCATTTCTGTGAAACTTTGAGCTCTTTGGTAGTGGTTTTGAATATCCCAAGCAGATCAAGTCATGTACCAGCTCTTCATCAGAAACAAAGTCTTCAAAATCTGCCAACTCAGGGAAATTCACAGTATCTAAATGTCTTGGAAGAAATAGGTTATGACGCAGTCTTGCTAGAGTGATTTTCGTTTTGAACTGGTCAATCGTCACTTTGAAGTGGTGATTTCCGTCCGCGGGAACAAATTTGACAGTATGCCAAAATTGTTGTAAATACACTTGAGGAATAGACGGTTTGTATTGTAATAGATACCCTAGTGGATGGCCTTTCAAAATGTCCACTATGATAGGATGGCTTACTTTGATGACTTTGGTATCAAGACGATGATTATTGTCACGAAAAGGAAGGCAATGTTTTGGTTTGACAAGTTGATTATCTGGGATAATATGTGTTTGGGATGAACGGGCAACTGAGGTTGATCTTACTGGGGTAGACACAAGAGTATGGTTTGATGATGATTGAGCATCAGAGGAATTTGAGTTTTGGGATTGCACAGGAGATGCCATTTGAATACCTGTAAAAAATAAAATTCATGTTAGGCTTACCAAGTACACAAAGGACAACCTTCAAAATGTAGAAAAACTTGTAACATTTTATCAGAAATTGCAAAAACTTGTGATTTTCTGTTTAAGGCATCGGGATTCCTGACAATAATTGAAAATTATTGAGAGGACTCCAAAGTCAATCGTTTAGAGACCAATGTTAGAAAAACACAAATTTATAACAATTTCTTAAAAAATGTGACATTTTTCTTAAAACTTTAAAATACTACACTTAGAAAAATTTTCTGATGAAACTCGAATGAAACTACACGTTTCTCGAATGACTCTTTAACAACCTCGGGTGACACATGAAACAACTCGAATAAGTCTACACCCAACTCGAATGATGTATACATGAAACTCGACTAAGTCTTCATACAACTCGAATGATACATCCATGAAACTCGACTAAGTCTATATACAACTCGAATGATACATTCATGAAACACGACCAACTCTATATACAACTCGAATGAAGTTTGACTCAAATCGAATAGGTCTTGAAGTTTCTCGAATAAAGATATGTAAAACTCGAATATACTAAGTACTAAACTCGATTGAAACATGAGGTCTAATACTCAACTCGAATGAACAATTCAATTTCTCGATAGGACCTTGTCCCCAACTCGAATAGCATTACAAACAATATTGACTCTTGGGTTCTCTCGAGTCTAATTAGAATCAACTCGAATCAGTGATCATGAAACTCGAATAATTCTCTTATGAAACTCGAATAATGCTCAAATGCAACTCGAATTATTCTTAAGTCAACTCGAGTGGAACTTCCATACAACTCGAATGGAACTATAAGGCAACTCGAACATTTCTTATGTCCAACTCGATCAAAGCATATGGTCACCTCGAATTAACCACAACTTTTCTCGATTGAAGTATCAATCAACTCGATTGACACTTAGTCATTTCTCGATTATGCTTTCAATCGAGACATTATTTTGAAATTATTTACAAGTCCTTATACACTGATTTTTCAAAGATTGATTCCAAGGACTTCTCACTGATTAAAAACTTGTATCCCTCTCGAAAAACAATTTTAATCAACTTTGTTTTACTGAACTTTGATTAAAAACAACATCAAAGTTGTCAAAAATCCAAATTTCAGAAAAACATGAACTCGAAGCTTTTTGAAATAGAATTTCAAATTTCTGTGTGTGTGATTGGATTTGAATCATAAAATTTCAGATTCATGTTCAGATTCATAAACCCTAAAACACCACAAATTTAATTTCAGTTTAAGGAACAGAAATGTTGATTCACCATGAACACTCAATTACGAATATACTAACACTTTTATATGTACAACAGAAACTGAAATTAACTACATAAAAACAAGAAAAACAAAAAAAAAAAATCACTCACAATATGATGATACTTTCTTGAAACAATCGAAGATATTGAGATATTGAGGTTTCTTAATGGTGAAGAAAAGGTTCGAAGAAGACGATGGGATTTTCAGAAAAGTTGAATTTGAAATTCAAAATTCAATTTATAGTTGAAAATACCCGGCCCATATTTGAATTTTAAGTTTGACAAAACCGGCCCACATTCACCAAATAGAAACCCATGTATTCAAAACCCAATATCTTTTAACAAACAAAAACAAGAAAAATTGTAACTAAAAAATTTTGACATATAAAACAAAACTAAACACAAAACAAACTAAAAAAATAAA